>OZ005653.1:46020270-46620270 GCA_963930645.1 Salticus scenicus
TGACGCTAACTGAGGCTCTAAAGAGTTGTAAGTAGGTTTTTCAGTTATTTCTGAAGGCGCAAATAAATGTTAAAGGAACACATCTATATTAAAGGGATATATGCCTGTTTTTTTAAATCCATTCCTAGCATTTTAAACAGTAGTTGCTCTTTAAAATGCAGTTCCGAAAAGTTTTCCGACTTAGTAAATTGTCACGTAGCGTCCAGGGTGATGTATGAGCCATTTTCTGGTCTCTTATTCTTGTCTTCTCCACATATGTGTTACACACATAAGTAAGCACTTGTACTCATTTAAAGCACTTTTAAAACAAAATAAGAATTACAAATTTATCCTACTTCCATGGCGTCCAAAATGGGGACGTCCCCATTTTGAATTACCGTCAGTGTCCCCGTTTGAGCCGATCATGACGTATGCTAAAAACGTGGTGTCCCTTCGCATACGTGTCAGACAAACCTATAAAACAATATGTGAGAATGTAAATTAAATCTAGACGAATCCATAACGTACTTACCAAAATCGAACATTTAACGGTCACTTGATAAGTTCCAATGCAGTGTACGGCCACAATCGAAATGAAAATTGCAAAAAATTGAAAACTTTTTAGAAAATAACAGAACCGACTAAATATGTCAACAACTAGATTCAAACTTGCATATAGACGAATTAGAATTATCGTAGACTGTTGGTTCAAAGAAGGTAGCACTAATCAATGAGAAACTGAACGTCCACACCCTATGTTATTTAAGTTAGTATTGCATGTTCCTTATTTAATTGCATGTTCCTTATTAAACTGCGAAAATGGTTTGTGTACAGGGACAACCAAAATAAACTAATGTACTGCTTTCTATCAGAGGAGTTTTTATAAACAATATTTAAATGACTTTGTACTGCCCAATTCATAAGAAAATTAGCATTTATTATTCCTATGCTAAACAAAACGTTTTGTACTGACTATGGCATGTTTAACATTAAGATTTACAGTTTAAACATGCATTTTACATTTTTGAAATATAGAAAATAATTTAATGTTGATGAATTAAGCATATTTCATAAATGATTAACATATGATTTATTATTTAAAAATTCTTGAAAAATTAAACACATTCAATCTATTATCAAAGCAGAAGAAATAAAAATAAATCGAATATGTCGGGGCCATCGGAAAAATATCTTCTATATATATTTTTTTTTTCTATAAATTCATACATTGCAAAGTATTTAATAAAATTATTATTTATAAAAATTATTTTCCATTTAGAATGTTATCAATATTTTGCAAAATAATAAAAATGAATGCACTAATGTAATAATGAATGAAAAAAAAATAATAATAACAATCTAAATTTCATACACTTTCATCTCAGATAAGTATAACACGAAATATTTAAAAAAAGTAAATTTTGTGTCTTACAGACAACATCATCGGAAATGGGATATTTTCTTTAGAATATATTTTAATAAAAATAATATCAATAATTTTTTTCAAAATGTCACAGATCTATTGTTCATCGTTTTAAAGGTAAGTCCAATCAGTGGGAGTGGGAGGGATATACCTTCATGTACATTTGTGACTGGTTGACTATTACTATCATAAACATATTTTTTTAATTTGACAAAAATTGGTTTAAAATAATTCTCATTGCTTAGATTGATATTTTTTTTCTACACTGCCATAGTAAAAAATATGAATACATGAGATGGCAGCGCCACCTGTCAAGCGGTTTGCAGTAAAAACTTGATAGGTACTAATCAACGTCAATCTGCAATAACCAATAAATTGGTATAAAATTCTGTCACTATTTCTTGACCTTAAGTTGCCATCCCCCTCCCTCTCTCTCTAACACACACACACACACACACACACATAAAGGACAGCTTCCGAGGCGTTTAGCTACTGCAGTGCCAGAGTAACAATGGTGAATGATGACAGGTTTACTGTCCTAACAGGCAAGAAAATATAGACAACAGAGCAAACGGCATTTGGCTAGACCACGCTTCTTCGAACGATGACCTGGAATATAAGAATTTCGAAACTAAATCGTTAAAAACACATAAGATGTATTTTGGAGATCTTCGATAGCACACGAGTAGCCGCCAGTATTTCTTCCATAGTTGCGATTAGTTGTTCAAGAAGAATGACAGGATATTCGATGATTGTATGTCAAATTACAGATTTCACATTATATATTGCAGATATAGAGGTATATTAAAGTTTGACCGCCAGTTGATGGGCCAGAAATGTTCAACTTTGTTGGGCCAGAAATGTTCAAAAGTACGAGCTTAATGGATAAGCTCGTACTTTTTACGAAGTCCTGGATCGTATTTAGAAGAAATCGAAACATGTGCACAAGAATAAGTTTCTGTATCAAGTCTCCTTCATCAAGGCATTTTTTTTAGTTTATCACCCATGTTTGAAGCTACTTTTTTAATAAAGAGTTTGTACATTCTTTTGATAGTTTTTTGGATAATTTTGTTTACTGGTTCCATATATTAAAATATGAAAAGCATTTTATTGTACAATTTAGTCTATATCTAAAATATCTATTGGGAAAGATCTACATTCGAATGATCATTACTTCGATAGTTTTTACACACGAGTGCTGAATAGGCTTTTCATTCCAATATTAAAGAATTATATATTCTTGAAATATATCACATGCTGTACAACGGCTAAGTTCAAAATTTTAATAATAACATCATAAATGCTTGACATAACTCTATTTTTTTTTTTTTTTTTAAAGAAAAATTAATTTATCTAATTTGGGTTATGTACCAATAATAATAATAAGAAAACTGTTTAGGAATATTTTTTAATGCCAAATTTTCTAATAAAACGTTATTGGTATTTATCCATTAAATGTATTCTTATGATTGATTTTTATGGATTAAAATGCAATAGTGACTTATTTTACTAATGTTATTCGTACATGTTAATCATATCATTTCGGATATAAGACCAAGTATAAGTAGAACTTCAACAATAATATTATTATTTTACCACACAGAATATGAGAAAAAAAAACAAAAAAAAAAAACAATATCATATATGCAAAGCAAATAGTTCGATATCAGTCAACTATAAATGTTTTACAATTACATGCGTAGTACAAAAAGTAATTAATTAAACTAATATATATATATATATATATATATATATATATATATTTAAGTTTTCAGCTTTCTTTTTGATTGAGAACAATCTAAATTTCGTTATATCTTATAAATATTTGCATAATGAAAAGGGTAATGTAACGGATGCGGAAAATTACTTAACTTTTTTTTTTTTTCATAAATATCAAGGAATTCTTAGAGTGACAGTAGCTTTCTTCAATCGTATGTTTAACCGCACAAACATGTTCGTACTTACAAATTCGTATGTATCTACTTGTGTATTTGCACGTTCCAACAACCCTATGAATTCCTATTTATATCAGCTTGAATAAAACTTGCCGTAAGATATTTATTTTAATCTGTTCCACGTTTTATGTTTCATTGTTTATTATTACAATTCAGATGTCCTTTTTTTTTTCATTTTATAAAATGGTATTTTTATACAACTAAACCCATTCTAGAATTGTAGAATATATTTCAACATTTTCTTTTTAATTGCTTTCTTTCTTTTTCTTTTTTATTTACAAATACATTTTCAATATATCTAAAGTACCTAAAAGTCAAACACAGAACAAACTTAAAAACATCTATGCATAAAAGGAAAGTAAATACTCTTTCATATATCCAAAAATGTTATATTCCTGTGAGAATAAATTTCTATGCAGACATATTAATCTAAAAAACAGAATTTAAAAAACAGATACATTTTTTTATAGAAACGTAACTTATTACAGGCTAAAATGGCATGCATAAATTTTAGAAATATTGATTTGTTGTGGAGCAACATATAAAGAAAGCAAGAATCTCTATTTTTTAAAGTTTTGATTTTTTTTTTTTTAACATAAAGAAATACCTTTTTTATAGAATATAAAAAAAAACGGGAACACACTTTTTATTGTTAACACTTTCGAACAAAGTTGAAAAACGTTTATGATTTTGTTTTGTTTATCTATCTGACCGCCTGTCTGTCTATGCGCACTCTGACATTCGTAAATATTCACTTAACTCCTTAAAATCATATATGTATATTATTCTAGTACCCTATGGATGTTCCCTATCAAAAATGTGGCAAATAGCACCACTGATGTGTATACAGAGACAAGCAAAAGAATTCCAAGGTATTGCATTCTTTGAAAAGTACTTCTAAAAACCATATTTTAATATATTCATTTTGCACATATCATACCAAAATTAACATTTATAATTGTGATAATATTTAAAAAATTATAAATAAATCAATAAATTAAAAAAAAAATAAATAAATAAATAAATAAATAAATGTTTTCTATAGAATATAGTATGATTATCTTTGAGATTTCTGGGGCCACATTAAAGTAGGGAAAGGTTGGGTAGTATCGGACAAGTGTCTTTCCTAATATTTGCTGCAGATGACAGCCCTTGTTAAAACACCTGCGTTTTGAGTGAAGGAAGAAAGCTGAGATGCCACCATATTTTTAGAAGCGGTAGTGTTTTTGAACCGTGGCAGATAATTTTAATGTTTTTGTCAGTGATTTGAGTGAACGAAGATAACTTCTGATTGTCATAGCTTATCTGAAAGCGAGTATAAGTTGTTTTCTTGTGTATTGTTGTAAGCAACGTTAGTTTTCCTTTAAGTTGTAGGCCACAAATCTCCTTAAGCTTACTAATACGTACGTGGTAACCGATATTTCATTCCTAGACGTTCGAGTTGTATTGGACAGATGTGTTTCGGGTTGTATCGCATACAGTTTAAGGTTGATAAGAATTATATTCACAAGAAATTCTTTTCTTTTAAAGGACAATATGAGCAAATTACGTCAGAAATGGGAGAAAAATAATATGAAAGAAGCTGTAGAGAAAGTTAGAACGAAGGAAATGACAATTAGAGAAGCGAGTGAAAGATATTCTGTTCCCAAAAGCACGCTAGGAGATGAAGTAAAAAGTTATGCAGAAGGTAAAAAGGTAGAAATAAAACCATATTTGGAAAATGTTAAAATTTTTCCAAGAGCATTCAATGATGAACAGGAGATGGTATTATACAAGCATATTAAGAGCTTGGATCCCTAAATAGGGAATTATTATGCACATATTATAGGGAATTATTATTATAGTGCCCTATTTAGGGATCTCATGTCCCTAAATAGGGAAAAGTTTTTTAAACTCGTCTATCAATATGCAAAAAAATTGAAAAGGAATCACCGTTTCAATAAAACAAAACAAAAGCCCGGGAAAGACTTCTATTATGATTTTATGAAAAGACACAATGACCTGCGATTAAGTAGTGCTGGATCTACTAGCTTGCAGAGGGCAGCAGGCTTCAGTAAGGAGCAAGTGGGTAGACTTTTTAAAGAAATTAGCAGAAATAATGGAGAAGTATAGCTTTTGCCCTACGTACTTTTATAAATTTCTCAAATGTAACTCTGTCTAACAACAAAAATTGTTTGTGTATCCAAAAGTAATTATCTTCTTGCACATTTTCTACATGCCCGATACAACCCCCCCATAAATAATATGGATAAAAACGTAATGTCTATAAAAAATCTAAAAAAAGAATGAAATTTTATAAAGAAAAATGTGTTTTACACGGTATTTTTTAAAGAACCATGAAGTTTTGTATGAAATGTAATTTGGTCCAATTAATCTGTAATTAATATTTTTTAATAGAGGAAAAGCTTAAGCGTCCGATACTACCCGATCTTCCCCTATGCAGATACATTAAGCGCTATAATTAGAAATTGCTGTAATAACATTTTCGTTTTTAGTAAGAGTTTTAACACTTTCTTACAATGTTTAAGATGGTTATCATTTGAATCTGAAATTATATTTGTCTGTGTTTCTGTCCGTCTGTTCACCTCTAGCGTCCTTATATATTTTCAAACTTTCTTCAAAAAAGTATATGTTATTCAAGTTTACTATGGCATGTTCCCTATTTAAAATTGTAAAAATAGCACAAATGATTTGCGTATCGGAACACCAAAAGAAACCAATACATTGCGTTCTATAAGAGCCGTTTTTATAAACCATATTTAAATAACTTTGTACTGCACAAGTCATAGTGAAATTGACGTTTGTTATTCATATGTTTAACAAAATGTTCTCTATAGAATATGGAATACGTAACGTTAAAATTTACTGGGCAGCACTACAATATTCAGATAGATTAATATCTAAAATAACATTGCAGTTTGTATAAAGTGTTATTAATAGTTTTCAAGAATGTTTAAGAGTAATTATGTTTTCAATTAGTCTATCTATATTTCTATCATTCTCTCTGTAGTGAGTCAAACAGCGCCAAACAGAAATGTGATACAGTTACGCGAATGACCTTCAAGCATAAACTAAAACTTTTACCTCTTCCGCTACGGTATGATGATAAATGGCAAGCGCAAAATGTGGAGGGTCGAAGCCATGATTAGGTTTATTATTAGGACTAACACAAAATTTAAAGTAACAAGTAAAATATAATTGTTTTAATTTTGATTTTATTTCTATCTTTTTTAATTCTGTCAATATGTTTGATAAGGGTCTGCATTTTATTAATGAAATCAAATCTTAATTAAAAGCTGTCTCTCGTGAAACTCCATTTTGAATTATAAGTATTAAATTTACAGTGCAGTAATTATTTCCTTCCAAACTAAAACTATTAAACCATAACTTTTTAAAACAAATTTATTTTAAAATTGATTTAAATTACTATTACTAACTGGAAAAAAAAAATTAATTTTTAACTTTTGAAAAATATTATGGCATTTAATAAATACTTAATATGAAATTTTTGTGCATTTTTTAGCATTTCATTACTTTTTTTTTTTTTTTTTTTGTTTGTTTCTTTCATTTTCAAGTTTTATTTTTTATTTTACATATCATAATTATATTTTTATTTATTTATTTATTTTAATTTTGTTCGCTTTTTCAGATAATTTCGTTGTAGTTTATCACATAAAAAGTTTTAAGGTTTTTTTTTTTTTTCTTTTTTTTTGTGTAAAATTAATATATTTGCTAAACTTGTACAGATATATGTATGCTGCAAAATATAGTTTAATAAAGCATTGAAAAACTGACATTTTAATTTTCATGCATTCTAAAAAATATTAAAGCAGTTTTAATTATTTGAAGTACTTAAATAATGCTTCTGATTTGTCTAATTTAATACTTCTTTAGCGAATTAAAAATTGGTGCATAACTTTTTTTAATTTAAATGGTTAAATATTTTTATTTTGAAAAGAAATCGTTACTGTATTACAATTCTAACATTCATTTATGAAATAGAATTTATTGAAAGCTATTAAAGATATTATATTTCATATTAAAAATGCATTACACACTGTTAAAAATTTTTCTGTAAATTTACAGAGAATCTATTGGTAATTAATTATATTAAGTCTTATGTAAATTTACAGAGAATTAAACAAAGAGATTCTGTCAAAATGCAGAGAAACTATTCTGTAAATCAATCATAGTCTCTGTAAATTTACATAGATCAAAATATTCAAGTCTCTGTAAATTTAAATCTGTAAAACATCAAAGTCTCTGTAAATCTACGTATGTAAAAATTTGCAAGTCTCCGTAAATTCGAGCATGTAAAAGCATCTAAGTCTCTGTAAATTTACCATTGTAAAAATATCCAAGTGTATGTAAGGTTACATACGTAAAAATATCCAAGTCTCTGTAAAATTACATATGTAAGAACATCCAAGTCTCTGTAAAATTACGTATGTAAGACATCCAAGTCTCCGTAAATTTCGTATATAATATTACAAAATGCTCAGTAAATTTATCCATGTAAAAATACCTAATATTTGAACACCCCACCATTGGCAGAGAAGCTCTGCTCTCAACGTTTAAAGGCGGAAGGTGCCTGGTTCGATCCAAGGTTGCGAATTTCGACCTACACTTTCAGAATTTTCCGCAGATTTCTCCAAAACTTGTATAAATATGGGATAACACATTTTAGAAAGACTTACACTTACGGCAATTCCCACAGGTCTAGAAACCTAGCATAGCCAATCGGCTTTAACCAACGCTGATTAACCCTCTCATGCATGCATTATTTTATAATTGTCAAAAAAAAATTTTTTACTTACAGTTTGCCTCAAAATGAGTCAGAATAAAGGTGAACATTTAAATTTTGAAAAAAAAATATTTTTTTAAGAAGTTACAAGCACAACCTCAAATGAGGCTTACATGCATCTAAGGGTGCATTTCTGAAAAAAAATATTATTTTTCATTGAAGTCTTTAAAGCATTCTGGGCATAAATTAACGTTACATCGACAACAAGTATACTTACTTGTTTTACTTTTGCAAAGTTCATTTTTACATTTTAATGCAAATTTACCATCGGACTTCCTTGGATAGTGTTTTCCGTTATCGAATCTCAATTCGTTGGTACATTAGATAATTTCCTTTTCTTTATTGTTGATACAGTAGAATCAGAATTGCTACTGGATGGTCTACCCTTTTTCTTTGCCATCAATGAGCTTCCTGTGTATACGAGACTTGATGCAATTCTGCATTTGAATTCCAACAAATCGTTCGTTTCTATCCCCTCTTTTCTCCAAAGCAGCCAAGCATTGACTACAGCAACGTTCAACAGGTGGTAAAATATTCTCATATACCATCGTTTATTCCTCTGGGAATGACGATAGAGTGCTACAAGGGAATCCATCAAATCAACACCTCCCATATGAAGGTTATACATTTTTACTGTATTTGGCCTAGCTATTTCTATCAAAGATTTAGTTGCATGAGAAAAACGTTTTGCTTTGTCCATTGGTTGCATTTCAGGAAAAGATGAAACTACATGCATAAGTTTTTTTATCGACCTATCGAGTCACAGTTATGTTTTCTTCATTAGTAGTCACAGACACTGACCCCCTACCTTCTTTCAGAAGAGATTTAACATCCTATAACTTATCATTTGTACCTAGCATTCTATTAGATCGAATTGACATACATAAATTACTTAATTAGTGATTAAATATTAATATAGTTTAGAAACATGATCTCTCATACATGAATCATGTTAAATATTACCAAATTAATTACATAATTAGCCATCTATGAATTACATACAAATGGAAATAAGCAAGTATTTATTATTAAGTGTATATAAATCACAATTGATTTAATAAACTAAGCATTAGCTCCTCTAATAAGAAAATTTCTAGCACTACTACTCATCATAGCATCAACAACCTCAAATGAGGCTTGCATGCAGTCAAAGCTGTTAGCTACCATAACTGCATGATAACCTCATTTGAGGTTCTCTGTAAAAATAGCTTTATTTTAGCTAATAAATTGTTAATAACTCATAAGTTTTTGTTCATTATAGTAAAAATAATGTAGAAACCAGGAAATATTTTTACTTACTTGATATTTGCAAATAAAGTGCAGAAATGGTCTTCATAAATCGGTTCTTCTGTGACTTCTAATGCTGGTACAAAATGGCTACTTTTAAGTGATCAGAATAAACTGCATAGCTAGTGCTACCATCTTTTGCTGCATTTTACAAGCTTTTCTTGTTATCATAGTGGAATACAGTACAATTGAGAATCCAAATTATTTGAAATACCATTTATTTGGGGGGTTTTTCCTAGTAGCCTCATATGAGGTTTCCATGCATGAGAGGGTTAAATATGAGTACGTTTACAAGCGTATTGAAGACACTCTAAATTGGCATATACTTAAAATAAATTCCATTATTATTATTTTACAAGTACAAAAATATTTAACAGTAAGTTTATCTTCATGAATATATGTAAGAATCTAGTAAATACGTTACATAAGTACAGATTCTTATACAACTTAAGGAAGAGAAACTTAAAGTTGGACGTTTTTATACTTGTAAATTCATAGTCTTGGGATTTATTTTAAATGCGCGTCAGTTTATAATGTCTTGAATAGGCTTCTAAATATACTAATAATATTGTGGTGGTAAAATCACGTTGATTATTCCAGAGTTGTAGGCCTGTATAGAATGCCTTATGTGTAGATCATTCTAAGATGTTCCCTTATTTACAAAAGTTTTTAAGAAAACCTTGGAAAATTTTGAATGGGTAGGCTGAAAACCTCAACCTGAGATCGAACTTAGCACCTCCCACCTTCAAACTTTGAGAACAGAACTCCTCGGAAATTGATGGGACAAGATGACCGGACTTTAGCATCTATATATATAGACAAGCTATATATTTTTGTTATCAAAACTACATTATAATTCAGAGGTATAAAGTTGTCTAAGCTTGTATTACCTATGGTAGGATTTGTAATGATGCGCTTTAACATGTTTTTAGCTACAATTTTTATTAATGTTGTGGTACATTTTGCATACATTAAACTTTTATATAAAATTTGAAAAAAAAAAAGCTGATTTATATTATGTTACTTCTAATAAAATGATCAGAAATAATTGCAAAATATGTCATATGGTTGCTTAACATTGCTCGGTTATATTTAGTCCATAACAAAATTAAAAACTTAATTCCCTCATTTAATATGACTCAATAGTGAAAGATCTCACAGGTCTAAATCTAAAATTTTGATTTGATAATTTTGGCTGATATCGATGGTCTTTGCTGGGCTGAAACCGAAACTAGTTTTTACTCTATCACATACAGATTTTTATCAATACAGGGTACGTTATTATTTTTTTTTTTCATGACTCTTCCACCAATATAATTAAACGGTGACTTTTATAGTATGATTCCATGATTAATTACAATTAATCATGGAATCATACTAGAAACTACCGAAAGAGAAGGAATTGTGTCAGTAGACACCCTGTATTGGCAAAAGCTATGTGTGACAGAGAAAAACTGACTTCGTTTTCGGCTTCAGCACATCAAAAATATAGGTATCAGCTAAAATAAACAAATTAAATTTCGCATAATTATATTTGTAGATCTGTATTAACCTCAGTTTCTTTCATTCAAAAAATACATCCAATTTGTAAATACACTTTTTTTTTTTTAAACAAATGTATATATACTACATTTTGATTAGATATTAACTTAAAACAATTAAGAATTTAATTAAAACATTAATCGTTTAAAATACATTATGCTCTTAAAAAGGTGTAAACTTTCTAAATGGGGAAAAAAAAAAAAAAAAAAAGGAAAAAGTAGTAGTATTAAAAAGTTGTTAGGTACACTACATTTCCATAATGACCGCACACTTTCGATTTCAGACTTTTTTAAAAGTATTTTAAAAAAATGTTAAGCAAATCATTTTGAAACTTAAGGGGTGTGAAAGGAGGACCAGTAAAAAATTAAAGTAAAATGAAAGTATTTGGCTTCACCCTGTAATAATTAATGCTTGAAATATCATATGGCAGTAGCATGTAGGCAGTAGGACTCTTTCTCATTAATTATTTAAGTTTATATGTCTCTACCGCATATAATAATGAAAGATAAAGGTTTCTTTAAAAAATTGCAAAAAACATTTTCATTTTTTTTTTTTTTTTTTTTTTTTAGCTATAACACGCAAAGTATTAAAAAACAGTGCAAAGTTATTTTTCAGGAAACTCGACATACAGTATTAAACACAGCATACTTCAATCAGAGTATATATATATATATATATATATATATATATTAAATATCTAACGAAATATGAGTATTTTTACTAAATAATTTCTAACTGCGCATGCGTAAATGTTTAGCGAAATTTCATAAACAGCCAAATTTATTGAGCTACTTATATAAAAATCCCAAACAAATATCGTGTAAACTCAAGAAGTTCTACATCATAGAATAAACTGAATTTCAGCTGTTCTCCAAAAAAAATTGTTAAGAGGGTTTTCCCAATATTTATTTACAATCACATAAAATTGCATTACCGTTCATTGAATCAAAATAAAAATGTGAGTAGAACTCTTTATACTTTAGCGTTTCTTCGAGAGTAACTGAAGACCAGTTCATTCTTTGGCATAGAACTTTTTGGGTTTACACAATACTTGTTTGGGTTTTTTATATAAGTGGTTTAATGCATTTGGCTACTAAATTATACAAATGAAATTTAGCTAAAACTTAGTCATGCGCAGTTAAAAGTTATTTAGCAAAAATTCACACATTTCATTAGATATTTAGTATTTTATTTTATTCATTCTGATTGCAGTATGTTGTGTCTAATGCTGTACATTGGGTTTCCCGAATATAGCTTTGTACTGGGTTTAATACCGTGCAAGTTATAGCTTTAAAAAAAAAAAAAAAAAAAAAAAAAAAAACGCTGAAGTTTTGTTTGCCAGTTTTTTAAAGAAATCTTATATCTCCCTGATTACATGCGGTAGAGACTTAAAAATTTATACAGAAAATGAGAATGAGCCCCATAATCATATGCTACAGCCAGATTGTATTTCGAGAATTACTTTATACTGGGTAATGCCAAATACTCTCATTTTTCTTTAATTTCCTTTTCACTTTTGGCAAAAACAAATAACTGAACTACATGAGGTATAACATGTTTTTTACACTCCTGAAGTTTGAAGATGATTTGTTTAGTACTATTTGAGTTATTTTAAAACAAATCTAAATTCGAAAGTATCCGGTCATTTATGGAAAGGTAGTGTATTAAATGAATTTGAAATTTAAATACACACATTAATTTTTATATTAGCTAAAGAAAAAATTTACTAATTCATTTCCATATAAAGGTCTCTCTTAAAAAACTATGTATATAATTTTTGTAGTGTATTAAAAAAGTAAATTTGTGCAACATTTTAATTCAATGCATATTTTGTCACTTAAATCAAGACTAACAAATTTGATGCAAATTTTATTTCGAACTTTAACACAATTTGAACATTTTCCAATATTATGTTTTTAATAAAATTGGTTTTTAAAGGTTATTTTATTTGAAAATAAAAATTCTCATTTCAGATCAGATTTCTAATCGTAATCGTAGAAGTATAGGAACATAGCAAAGGTTTGATACCTAAATAATTTTATTTTTTATAATTAATTCATTGCAATGTGTAGAATAATTTCCTTAATTATTGCAGTTTCTGGGATATAAATATATTTAGATAGATGACAAGTGGAGAGACAATGTACGTACAGTCGGTAACAAAAGTGTCCCAACACTAGCAAAAATTCCTATATAAAAAAAGTACACTTCATACGGTTTTGTTAAATAAATCCTTATCGAATCATGTTCTTACACTGACTAAGAACAGGATTCGATAAGGATTTATTTAACAAAACCGTTTGAAATATGCTTTTTTTACATGGGAATTTTTGCTAGTGTTCGGACGCTTTTGTTACCGACTGTACGTATTAAACAGTAGATAAAGAAATATAGAGCTTTTTATATTTTTAAATATTAATTTAGGTTTCAATGCAGATGGAAATCGGGTACTCTTTTGCTTTTCGTCATTCATTCCATAAATGCAAATCTTTAAAATATAAAACTTTTTATTAAAGAAGGCATTAGATTATTTTGAATTAAAAAAAATTTCGTTTTTTCTTTTTTACAAAAACAAATTTTAAAACATTTTTTCTTCAACAAAATAGGATCTAAAGAAGAAACAAATACTTCGCTTTTACACCTGAAAGCAGTACCCCGGTAATTTACTAGAATCAATGCAAAAAGCTCACTAAGAAGAAAAACATCTTTGCTGCAAAGAAAACATACAATTAAAAATAATTAAAAAATAAAACATACTGAATTAGATTTAAATTCAACTTTATTCTACTAGCTTAACACTAAACGTATTTTTTTTTTTTATGAGATGAATAAAAGATAAATGGTGAAAGTGTCTTTAATAACAGGATAAATATTTGAATACAATTTGCAAATATCTCTGATGAGGGTATTTTACGGCATTTTCTATTTTCATATTTCTTAGACAACTTGTTTCGTTTCTTATATCAGGATCAATTTCCATTATAACTAGAAAAAAGAAAAATGATAAAAAATTACTATTGTAGGAAAACACTTCAACTATAAATTTTTAAAACAAAATCTACATCCTATGACATTTTAAGCAAATAATGAAAAGAATAGATTGTAATTTCATGGCACTAAAAACGAAATTGAGTATATATAAGCGAATTTTAAAGTATCTTATATACTCCATCTAAATAGAATATAATGAAAATTCATATAAAGAAAATAAAAATAGATATACATGATATTTTAAAACATTAATACAGGGGAAAAACACTTATATAATAAAATCATAAGATATTTAAGTACCATTTTATGAACGCCAGTGTAACAGGAAAGTTTTTGAAGTATTTTATTTTAAAAACAAATATGGATTGGAGTGGATTTGGGAATAAGGCCGACTAACCGCTGTAGATCCTAGACCTACTTTGAAAAGACTTTATTCCCGAGCTTTTAAAAGACTGTCCCCCCTTCCTATATGACATTTTTAAAGTTTCCGCCTGTGTTCCCAGCCCGTTTTTTTTTTTTTTTTTTTTTTTTTTTTTTTTTTTTTAACAAGTGCCTTAAAGTTTTCAAAAATGTCGAGGCATTCCCAAGGTACAGGGAGTAAATTGGGACTTTTGATAACAATATATAACGACATTTTCAAAAAATATTGAAAATAATTTAGACAGTTTTAAGTATGCCTCAATTTATTACCGAAAACCCCACCGTGCGCTGATTTTTAAGTGGTATTAGCTGATATTTACATGAATTTCAGACAAAACCTTGGAAAACACCGAACCACTAGGACAGCATGCGTGACTACATATCGAATTCGGCATTTCCTGTCTACCAGCTTCAAGAACAGATCTTCCTGTCCCCTAGACCCATTTTTGTCTTTTGGATCATTATAGTAATATGAATTAATACATAGTTCTGCTGCAGATTGTTTTTTATACAATTCAATTACGAAATATTTCCGGTTTATTAAATATATTTAAAAAATTATTTTCTAAATATTATTTGGTCTTTAATAATTACATAAACTAATGTTACTATTTACATTATTTTATGTAATTATTAAAGTATGTAATTATTAAAGAATGTAATTATTATTAGTATTTATGTAATTAGTATTTATGTAATTATTATTATTAACATTAGAGTAATTTTTTGTTCTCTTAAGCTACAGATAAATCCTTTTAATTAACATTCTTCTTTATTTTCATTATTAACATTATGATAATTACTTAAATATTCTATCTCCAAAAATTTAAATATTTAATGAAAACACTTTCCGGTGGTGAAGCATTAACGTCCCTCCCCCCCAAACCCCTCAAAAGAAAGAAAAGAAAATTAAAAGTTAAAAACTAAATAAATAAAATAAAAATTGAATCACTTGATAAATAAGAATTCTCAAAATCTAAAATCTTTATTTTGTATTTCGGTTTTTAAATTTATAAAATTTTCAATACTTAAACTATTGTTTATACAAGATGTAGGCGAGTTACTTCATTCTACTCAAATTCTTGCATTTTGATTTCGAAAATTCAGATATTGTTTCAGTCTTCACGTAGAAGATATAACGGTAAACATTTTTAATGGCATAGAGAGTTGTACAAAGAATACGAATATTAAAATAAAAATTGAAAACAACCGGTAGCAGATTATAAAAGAATATCAGAGGTGAAAGTTTTCAGGGGCTATCTTTAATTCCAGATTCCTCCACTCTAATTACTTTCCGAACACTATAGTGAGGAAAGTATTGTAATCATGTCAAAAATCCGAATTTGAGAATTTGATGTTTCTATACGTTTCGAGGTCCCCTGAGTCCGTTTCGACGATTTTTACGATGATGCATGTATGTGTGTGTATGTGTATGTCTGTGAGTGAACACGCTAGCGTCTAAACGCTTTGTTCGAATAAGCTGAAAGTTGGTACGTATATTGTAAGTCACCATTGTACGAACCCTATAGATTTTGGTTAATCTAGCACCTATAGTTTTTTTAAAGGGACACCAGGAAAAATTCTTTATCATTATGGCCTATGGGGCCAAATTTTTAAAACTGCGATAGCGTCTAATTGCTTTATTAATCTGAGCAAAAAATTTGTACACATATTATAGGTCACGGTTTCAGGAACTGTATACATTTTGGTGAATTTAGCACTAACAGTTTTTTTACAGGGGCACAAAGAAAAATTCTTTATCATTGTGGCCTATGGGACCAAATTTTTAAAAGTGCGATAGCATCTAAACGCCTTATTCAATTGAGCTGAAAATTTATATGAATATTATAAATTACTGTTGCACTAAATATAAGCATTTTCGTGGATCTAGCATTTATAGGTTTTTACAGGGACACAACGAAAAATTCTTTATCATTATGATCTAAGGGCTCAAAGTTCAGTAGTGTTAAATAAAACTAAACATCGTGTAATATATGGAGAAAAATACTGACACTCTATTATGGATTTCTCTCTTTTGTTTGTTTAACAACTCCTCTTTACTATTTCTACAAAACTGTTAATTACTCAATGTTCGGAAAGTCGAGTGGAGTCGCTCCAGATTTTTTTTTCTTTACAATGCGTTAAGAATTCTACAAATATAATTTATTATGGGTATAAATAAATAATTTTAATAATAGCCACGAATAATAACCTTAATCTATTCTTTCACGATTCATTTTGTATACAAATAGCAGCTTTTAGGGTTTTGGGATGTTACGTAGTTTTTCACCCTTTGAATAGGGAAATAAAACAATTTATTGTCTCCTGAGGGAGTGAACTGCTCCTGAATCATCTCTAAACTGTACGACTCCATGAGTGTCCGTGCCATTCTAGACTCAGAGCTGATAAACGGGAAGTGCTGGGTTCAATCCCAAGTCTAGCTCGTCGACCTAGCCGTTCGTAGTTTTCAGTAGTTTCCTCCGAGACTCACATAAATCTGGGCTTGGCCCCCTTAGAAAAACATCCCCCCTCAGAGGGCACGCTACCCCAGGCCTAGAACCCTTGAGTAGTAGATCGGCCTTAGTTCCAAGCACTCTCTTAACTTTATAATACTCCGAATTAAAAACTGTCCAGTTATTAAAATCTTCCCTTTACAAAGAAAGAAAAGAAGGAAAAGATAAAACATGTTTAGCAAAAATTATTTCTGTCAGTGCAAAAACTTGTCTGAAAGTTTTCTGCCAATGCGTTATTAAACGGAATCTATTAGCTATATTTCAGTGAAACTGTATTTTTAAATTGCAGTTACTCCACAATCGTCTGCGTCCGCCTCTCTACATAAACATGTAACCACAGTCTTGGCATGCTTATGATTATGGTATATTCATCTAGGATATTTCGAAAACAAAGTTGGATTTTCTACTTAAAAGTAACGTTTTATGCGGATCGGTTATTTTGAGATATAAATTAGTCCGCAACATGTAGCAGCCTGGATAAAATTTCGTATTAATTTAAACATTTTCTCACTCAATTTCATATACACTCTGTACTTTGAATCCTTAAATATCAAATTGCATTGTGAAAAATCTTAACTTGTCAAAAAATTTAATTTGTAACCCTTCCCACCCCTCTATTCCCATTGCTCGGTAACAGCAACAATAATTTTCTTTTTGTTGCATTGTTGTTTTTTAACTTGTGCATATATATATATATGCATATATATACATACGCAAGCAGATTTTCAAAATTTTCAGAAAGCAAAATTAAAAACATTGGATGGTTTAGAGTACAAACAGTCCCCCTCTCCCTTAAAAAAATAAAAATAAAAAATTGTCATATAAAACTCCTATCTATAAAATCTTTATTTTGTATTTAGATTTTTAAATTTGCAAATTTTTTATTATTTTAACTATTAATTATATAATGTGGAAATGACATACTTTTTCCTCAATTCCTGCTATTTTGTTTTAAGGTAATCCAGATTATTTTTCAGTCTTTCAGCAAATGCCAGCAAATATTTTTAATGACATGAAGAGGCTGTAAAACGAATATGTAGGAAAACATATAGAAGTTTCAGACGATATTAAACTAAAAACTAGTATGATGTGGCCACCACATGACTTCCTTCTATATAATTTTACACAAAATTTATTCAATACAAATTACTTATTATCAATTTATTTTCCCTTATAAATGCAGACGATTTTTATCTGACAGAATTATATTATCACAAAAGGCCGAAAGATGTCAATTTTTTTCCAAATCAAAAGAAATGACTTTTTTCCAAGTTTTTTTTTTCGTTAAAAGTAAAGAAAAAAAATGTATATCTTTGTTTTAAATTATCACAGATCTATAGTTCAACCATTCGTTTTAAAGGTATTGACCAGATCTTTCGAAAGATACCCATATTGAAAATTTACTCCCCGGGAGGGTACTTCCCCCAGGGGGGGGAGGAGCGATGCCCCCACATGCACAAAGTTTTTTCCCTGGTTAACGACTACTATTATGAAGAATTTACATTAATTTTACTATTACACGTTTAAAATAACTCATTATGTACATTTATACGAAATTTTGTCCTATACTGACATGTTAAAAATTTTGAAAAATATGATCACAGCGCCACCTACTGAGCCATTATTGCACAAATGTAATCAGCTTCAGTTCATTACAGGGTCCAACTAAATAACAAGTTTGGTTTAATTTCGTTCATTGGTTTGTGAGATACAGCGTCCAGAAAATTTGTGACACACACACAGACAGACATTTTCTAAAAACAGTCAAATCGTGTTCAGGACATCCCAAAACGTGTAAATCCATCGAAAACTGGAGTTCGAAAATTTTCAGAAATCTAATACTTTCTCTATATATACAAATAGAAAAAAATAATAAAAATCACAGTTAACAGATTAAAATATTTAGAAATATCACCGCCTGTAAGTAAACACACTTTTACAAGCATCCCTAAACTGTCTAATCCTCAGAACAAAATTTTCTGATACTTCAACATGCCCTCCCCCCCCCCCCACCTCACAAAGAAAAAAAAAATTATGTTTAACAATTTTTTTTCTTTTTTTGGTCTAAAAAAATGTCTGAATATTTTCTGGCCCAGTTTTGATAGGACAGTATCAATTACATCTATTTTAGCGAAAAAGTAGTTTTAAATTACAGACAATTGACATTTCGGCTATCTCTGCCTTACAAAATAAATTTGTGGACGAAATATTGTCATGACTGTCGTTAAGACACAAAAGTACAAAAAACACTTGTGCATTAGTTGTACTTTTGAAAATTGTAGTTTTGAATTGGTTCGAAAAATGTAACCTGGATAAAATTTCGCATTCATTTGAACATTTCTTCGTACAACTTAATGCTATGTTTTCAGTCTTTGAATATCAGTTTGTACACAGAAAATTAACAAGTTTGAAAGTGTAATTTAACTCCTTCCCCACTTCCCCCATTTATCCCCGCTGCAGGAAAAGAAACAATTTTATTAGTTTTTCTATGTTGCTTGTTTCTGTTTTGTTATATCAAATATATAAATATTGTACACAGAAGCAGATTTTAACCATTTCATAAAACAAAACTGAAAATATTGTGTTGGTATCTATACAAATCATTCCCATCAGCCCCCCCCCCCCACACACACTAAAAAAATTTTAGCATCAAAAGATCTATATAATTTGCAATAATATTTCTGGACTTTATGGCTCTAATTAAAATTTAACCTTATTCTTATCGTAGAAAAATAATGCTCATTTAATAAACTCTTCTGTCATTAGACATCTGCTCTTCTCAGAAAAAAAAAGAAACGCTTAAAAAACAATGTTTTAATTCATACCAAAATCTTGTCTGAAAGTTTTCGGACTTTGTGTTGATAGGACAGTGTAAGTTTGATTTATTTCAACAAAAAAGTATTTTTTTTAATTGCAGTTAACCTGTAATCAACGTCTCCGCCCCGCTGTATAAGCGTGTAGGTGTAGTTTTGGCAACGTATGGTTAGGAAACATTTATCTAGTGTAATTCGATAATCCAGTTGTTTTTATACTTCAAAATAATTCCGCATTAAATTGAACTTTTTTAAACTTCGATTTGAATTTATTCACAGAATGTAGCCAATGTAAAATTTAGTATTAAACATTTCTCTACTCAGCTTAATTCATAAACTATACATTTAATCTTTAAACATCAATTTGTGAGCAGATTGTGCTACTAGTTTAAAAATTTAATCTAATCTCCCTCCCCTCCCCCTTCAGTATTGTCGCTGTGGGAAGAAAAATCGTTCTTCGTTTTTCTTGCATCGTTTCTTAATTTATATATTAAATGCAACACTCACAAAAAAATTAAAAAACACTCACAAAAAAAAAAAAAAAAAAAAAATACATTGCTGGGTTGATGTACAACTTCCCTCTCCCAGAAAAAATAATGTTTAACATCAAATACTTATACGTAATTTCTAATAATGTTTCTCTGTTTTTATTGATGTGCTAAACTGTTTTTAACCCCCCCCCCCCGGCTAACATGTCGAAAAATCGTCCTTTTCCATTAAAAGCTCATACCGGTATGAATGCACGTTGTCGAGAACATCTAAATTAAGTTTCTTTTAATCCATGAAAATAATTTTAGACCAATTTATTTGTTTTTTCATAGGTTTCTCTGCAAACTGAATGTAGGCTTTTTTATGTCAGGTGTTATAAGCGTATACTGCCGTAGTTGTACATCTCTAATGATTTCTTTGCTTTTGTTATTCTTATTGCTCATACGGACTTTTAATTTATTTTGTTCTTATTTGCTACCGTGCGAAATGTCACGCGTCTATGTCGTTTCAAAACAATTCTCCTCCCCCTGTTTATTTTGTGTACCTTATACAGTCGGAATTTATACGAAAATGAAAACAACAGTCTTCTAAAGTTTTTTTTTTTTTTTTTTTTATGAGCAATTTATGAAGAAAGCATCTGTTATTATTATTAACTAAAAGGGCCTCTTTCGGTATTCTAAAATATTTACCCTCTCTCCCACATGGAAATATTCTCTGAACTGAACGAATGCAATTACAAATGCTTTTAGAAGCTCTTCAAAATGCTTTACAAAATCATAGGCAGATAAGACTATCTATCCCGAACCGTTGCATTGATATAACTATGACATTCTCATCATTTTGTTCCATTGTAAATTAAAGAAGATACGCATGTAAAAATAAAGTTAAAGATATATATGCAATATTTGTAAACTATTGATATAAAATTAGCAGCAGTATCATACATTTAACTTCGACAAAAGACTTGTGTATTTACATAAGAAATTTAATTGATTTCTGCTGCTTTTGTATAATTTCTATAATTTTGCCCTCCGCAGTAAATACATAAAGCATTATGTAACCGAAATACGTAGCTAGATACTACATACTAGATTCTAGGTATCTTTAAATTGAATAACTCTGTTTATAAGTTTCAGGATTTAAATATAAAGAAATAGCCGCTAATACAACTAACATAAACAGTCATTGTTTTTGTTGATTATTAAAATAGGATAAAAGATTATATAAAATTTAACTTACCTAATGATGAATTCCAAATGAAAACACAAATTGCTTTAAGTTCTTCAATACAGTCAACAACAACAAACTTTTAATGAGCAGATACAAAGATGAACATTCCACAGAAACAATCTAATTTTCCCTAACGTTCCCTTCCCCCCCCCCCTCTTTTTTTTGCGTAATAGTACACTGCAATGAAACAAACTATTCAGTATATTTCTGCCTTCAAAACTTCTAGTTAAATATATATATATATATATATAGGTATTTACTTTATATAAAAATAATTTAAGGTTATGCATTTATATAGTTTTTTATTTAATGTATCTATCAAAATCCCTATAGGGAAAACGTTATTTTGAAAAGGGAAATATCTGTAAATTAAGAACTGAGTTTCTTGGTTCAATGGTTCTAACAGAAAACTCATATAAATTTACGGAGAGTCTCAATACTTTTTCTGCACTTTTACAGAAATTTTTGACAGTAAACCGAGTTTCTCTATTCACTGCTTTTAACAGTGAACTCATGTACATTTACGGAGATTCTCAATACTTTTTCTGTATTTTTACAGAAATTTTTAACAGTGCATCCTCAAAGTTGTACTGACAGAATAAAAAAGACGAAATGAATTTAAATAAAATCTTTTTGTAAAAAAATAGAACCGACTCCAAAAAGCAACTACTATTCAAATAACTAAGAAAAAAAAATTGGCATGAAATGAAACTGTAAATTGCGATTAAAAGTATAAAATAATTTTCTTCGCCAAACAACCTATATCACTACAATTAATCATAACTTTTGAAGTCGGCGCAAAATTAAATAAAATTTAATTAGTTTTTAAAGGTTGCTTTTAGGTCGGTAGCAACAAATGCTGTTGTCTCGAATGATCCATTTTCATATTTCCTTTATTATTTTATCACTGTATACAATTCGTCCATTAGTAGCATCTACATAGAGCAGTGAACATTCTTCACAATGAGATATTTATATTTCTACGAAGTTATAGTTTCCTTTGCAAATTTGGTATAACCTTGGTAACTATCACCCTTGGTGGCTTTTGGATTTGGCGATCAAAACATAATGCAAAACTATACACGCAAGGTGTATATTTTTATAATATATATTGTCCGAAGTATTGTTTTATATTCTTGATTGCTCTCTTAATATACCTTATCAAAATAATCATGATATCCCAAAGAAATTAAATATGTTTGCCAGATAATTTTGCGATATTTCAGATACCAGCGTCAGATACCAGCGTCAGATACCAGCAGCATCTTCGGTAAATTTTGCTGCTTACGAAATCTTATTTGTTTTCTTGAATCAAAGTAGTTTTCGGCTGCGTTTTGCAGGTGACAATGTGAGATGTGTATTTTGAATAGGATTTGATTTTTGTATTGAATAAAGGTATCAATTTTTATTTAATTTTGCGCCGACTTCAGAAGTTATGATTAATTGTAGTGTTATAGGTTGTTTGGCGAAGGAAATTATTTTATACTTTTAATCGCAATTTACAGTTTCATTTCATGCCAATTTTTTTTTCTTAGTTATTTGAATAGTAGTTGCTTTTTGGAGTCGGTTCTATTTTTTTACAAAAAGATTTTATTTTACTCTTTTCAGTGAAAACTTATTCATATAGCAGAACATCTGAAGACGTTCGACGGCAGTTTCACAAATCACAACTTCCAAGAACAGCGACATAACTCAAAAAATGGTTTATGTCACTGAAAAATACATGAAACGCTCCCAATGTGAACAAAAAAGTTACATCTCCATCTAGAAAGTTATCCACTCGAGAGACACTTGTGCCAGTTTTATTCTAGTCAAGTTATTTTTAAGTTGATTTTTCTCAAATGCTGCATTTTTAAGTTGTGTCACTTTTCTTGCCTTTATAGGATATCAGCAAAAAACTATCTATTGAATGAACATACGTTAAATTAAAAAGTCTTTAGAAATGTAAAGAACGGATACGCTGTATTCGTAACCAAAAATTCTGTTCGGTATATATATTGAACTTTACAGTGAATACGTGTCACCTGCTGCGCTGGAAATTGTGCAGCGTAAAGTTCAAACAAAGAGCAAAATCTGCATTGCAGCGGACGGACAGAAGTTTCAACATCGATACTTATATACTGCTTTTACCAGTGTATCTGCATGCGTTCAGCAGTTAGAGTGAGAACAGAGTTTTGTGAGTTTCCTGTAATTTGTTTACACCTTAATAAAATCATAATGAAACATATTTCAGGCCAAGATCATTACGACAACAAAAAATGTATTAAAATTAAATCATCTCTTACGAAGTTATAAGCTAACAAATTTCAACAACAACAACAATGAGAAACATGGTGCTATCCACTGTGCCATCGGTACTCAATTTCTTTTTTCTTTTTTTTTTTTTCTTCTTTTTTTTTTTTCTCTTTTTTTTTTTGTTGTTATTTGCTATGCAATAAACAACGGGGGAGGCTTAAACTTTGGAGACGGGCTCTTCTGATTCTCCACAGTGGCTTTGGAGCCCCTCTCTAAAGGTTAAAAACGCTCAAAACCACTGCATAGTGGTGAGCGGCTTCTTTCCGTCTTAGAATCTTAGAATCTTAGAATGAGAAACATGGTTTGTATTGAGAACCTCTTCCTTTATGAAATCAGTTTAAAACGTCTATGCGTTAATCGATGTGACCGCTTACAATAACCATACTTTGAATTTTACATAGCATAAATGTCACCCGCTACGCTACAACATATGCAATGTCATTCACGTGTGCACAAAATAGGAAATAGTGAACAAACAAATGCACGTTTTAAGCGTTCTGTTTTTAGCATTAATGTCTAAACTATCTTTTCGTACTAAATCGATGATGCTCTGCAATTTTTAAATTCACTTTTTTCCCCTGTCTTGAACCGTTTACGAGATATTAACGCTAACTCGACTGTTTTTCCACCAGGTGGCGCTGTAGGCGGTTGAATCACGTAGCACATGTCCACTTTACTATATCTATATATCACTTTTATGTCTATAGCTGCAGCTGTTCAGCAGTTAAAAGAGTCGGGACTTACTTTTTTGGGCACCCTGTATTTTCTTTTGATCGTAAAGATATTACAATGGGACCTATTTCAGACCAAGGCCTTTACGATAAATCAAAAAGTATCAAAATAGGATCATCCTTGCAGAAGTTATGAGCTAACAACAACAACAAAAAATAAAAAACATACGCTTTGAATTGAGAACCTACTCCTTTTTTAAGTCGGTTAATTAGAGCATCTCTTACGAAGTTATAAGCTTACAAACACTAACACCAACACATAGCTCGAATTAAGAACGCCTTCCTTTCTGAAGTTGGTTGAAAACGACTTTGCGCTAATCCATGTGACCGCTTACAGTAACAGTACTTTGAACCACAGAGTATACGTGTCATCCGCTACGCTGCAAAGTGTTCAACGTAGTTCAAGTGTGCACAGTGTAGGAAATTGCGATTAAACAACTGCACATTTTAAGCGTTCTATTTATAGCAATAAGGTCTAAAAACTGTCTTTTCGTAGTAAATCGGTGATCCTCTACAATTTCTTAATTAACTTTTCTCCCATCTTGAACCATTTTTGAGATAGGAGCGCTAATTCCGCTGTTTTTTACCAGATGGCGGTTCATTTTCTTTAGATTGTAAAGATATTACACTGGGACCTACTTCAGACTTTCAACTTCAGACATCTTTACAACAAAACAAAAAGTATCAAGTAACCGTATTTTAAACTATATAGCGTATGTCTCACCAGCTACGCTACAATGTGTGAAATGTAACTCAAGTTTGCATAGTGTAAGAAATTACGAACAAACAAATGCACGTTTTTAGCATTGTATTTTTAGCACCAATGTCTAAACTATCTTTTGGTACTAAATCGATGATGCTCTGCAATTTTATAATTCACTTTTTTCCCCTGTCTTGAACCGTTTCCGAGATAGGAATGATAGCATGAATGTCTAAACTATCTATTTGTACTAAATCTGTGATACTCTTCAACTTTGTAATTCACTTTTTTCTCTAGAACCGTTTTCGAGATAGGAACATTAACTCCGCTATTTTCCACCAGGTGGCGCTGCAAGCGGTTTAACCTTGCACTGCATGGTCACTTTGCTATACTTACATGCCATTTTTATCACTATAGCTGCAGCCGTTTAGCAGTTAAAAGAGTTAGGGCTGATTTTTTTGGGCACCCTGTATTTTCTTTAGATCGTAAAGATAGTACAATGGGACCTATTTCAGACCAAGATCTTTTCAACAAAACAAAAAGTATCAAAATCGGAGCATCCGTTCAGAAGTTATGAGCTAACAAACATAAAAAAAACATACGGTTTGAATTGAGAACCTTCCTTCTCTTTTGAAGTCGGTTAATAAAAAATTAAAACAAATATAACTTTAAAAGATATAAAAATTAAAACACATACAATGTGCAGATTATCTAGGTAATTCGCAGATTACCTCAGTAATTTGAGAAATGAGACAATTTTCCTCACTTTAACGGATTCCCTAGTTAATGTGCAGATTACCTAGCTAATCTGCATATTAAATGATTTCTGCATTTTAGCGGTAATATATAAATATATATATATATATATATATATATATGTCACTGAAGTGCACTCCTGCAGAGTCCAAATTACTCCTCTGCCAGGTTTTGTAGCTCTGCGGTCAGTATTCTGAGCTCCAAACCGCAGAGAAACACACAGACCCTTCTCTATATTTCAGTAACATTATACATCTTAATTATTTTTTTGGTTAAATTAATTATATAAAACTACAAGTTTCATTATAAAGAATATTTTCTTTTATTAAATTTCGCTGTTACATAATTCGCCGGTATAACTATTGAAAGCCTGAAACTGGCTGAAAATAGCATAAAATACTTCGTCAGATCAGGCTACGCTATTAAAATACACTATAAATAGATAAGAATGCATGAAGAAATTTATTTGTTGTCATTTGAAAATGGAAAAGAAAAAATAAATAAATAAAAAAGGAAACACAAAAATAAAAAAAGAAAGAAAGAATTAAAACAAAACAAAACAAAGCTTCTGCAAAACCGCAAATAAGTACGTGGCTGATTTTTGATTTATTCTTCCAAAAAGTCAACGATTTGTCAGTGAATCTGCCAATCTTCTCAATTAGTTAACACCTCCTGTCAAACCACGTGGGACACTTTTTATCTGTTTTTAGGCGGCATCGGAATTTTTTTTGAGTGAAGAGGGCCGTTAAGCTTACTAATACGTACGTGGTAACCGATATTTCATTCCTAGCAGTGGCGAATCCAGAACTTGACTTTTGGGGGGGGGGCTAAGATTTTTCAAAGTGTTATTCTAGACCAATAAAAAATTTACAATTGCAATATTCAATTGTGAATGTCAGTATTTTGGGGGGGGGGGCTTCAGCCCCCTATCTCCCCCCTTAAATCCGCCACTGATTCCTAGACGTTCGAGTTGTATTGGACAGATGTGTTTCGCTTTGTACCGCACACAGTTTAAGGTTGATAAGAATTATATTCTCAAGCAATTATTTGGTTTTGAAGGACAATATGAGTAAATTACGTCAGAAATGGGAGAAAAATTATATGAAAGAAGCTGTAGAGAAAGTTAGAACGAAGGAAATGACAATTAGAGAAGCGAGCGAAAGATATTCTGTTCCCAAAAGCACAGGAGGAGATAAAGTAAAAAGTTATGCAGAAGGTAAAAAGGTAGAAATAAAACCATATTTGGAAAATGTTAAAAATTTTCCAAGAACATTCAATGATGAACAGGAGATGGTATTATACAACCATATTAAGAGCTTGGATAGCCATCTCATGCCCCTAAATAGGGAAGAGTTTTTGAAACTCGTCTAATAATATGCAGAAAAATTGAAAATGAAACACCGTTTCAACAAAACAAAACAAAATGCCAGGAAAGACTTTTATTATGATTTTATGAAAAGACATAATGACCTAGTGCTGAATCTACTAGCTTGCAGAGGGCAGCAGGAGCAAGTGGGTAGATTTTTTTTAAAGAAATTAACAGAATTAATGGAGAAGTATAGCTTTAGCCATACGTACTTTTATAAATTTTTCAAATGATTCTATCTAATAATAAAAATTGTTCGTGTATGCAAAAGTAATTATCTTCTTGCACATTTTCTACATGTCCAATACAACCCCCCCATAAATAAAATGGATAAAAATGTAATGTCTATAAAAGGTGTAAAAAAAAGATTGAAATTTTTATTTAAAAAAAAAAAAAATGTGTTTTACAAGGTATTTTTTAAAGAACCATGAAATTTTGTATGAAATGTAATTTGGTCCAATTGATCGTAAAAATACTTTTTAATAGAGGAAAAGCTTAAGCGTCCGGTACTACCCGAACTTCCGCTACACAGATACATTAAGCGCTATAATTAGAAATTGCTGCAATAACATTTTCGTTTTTAGTCAGAGTTTTAACACTTTCTTACAACGTTTAAGGTGGTTATGATTTGAATCTGGAATTTTATTTGTCTATGTTTCTGTTCGTCTGTTCACCTCTTGCGTCCGTATATATTTTCAAACTTTCTTCAAAAATGTATATGTTATTCAAGTTTACTATGGCATGTTCCCTATTTAAAATGGTAAAACTAGCACAAATAATTTGCGTATCGGAACACCAAAAGAAACCAATACATTGCGTTCTATGAGAGACATTTTTATAAACCATATTTAAATAACTTTGTACTGCGCAAGTCATAGTGAAATTGACATATGTTATTCATATGTTTAACAAAATGTTTTCTATCGAATATGGAATACTTAACGTTAAAATTTACAGCGCTACACTACACTATTCAGATAGATTAATATCTGAAATAACATTGCAGTTTGTATTAAGTGTTATTAATAGTTTTCAAGAATATTTAAGAGTAATTATGTTTTCAATTAGTCTATCTATTTTTCTATCATTCTCTCTGTAGTGAGATTACGTAGGCAAAGAATATTAAAGATAAAGTGATACAACGAGTGCGGAGAGATGGAATAATCTATGCAAAGCGCATGCTTTTTCGTTAGCGTTAGCAAATAATTGTGTGACTATTTATAGTAACTTACATTTTTCTGACCGTAACAAATATTTTTAATGATATTCTTAATAAAGAAAATAAAATACACAAAATAATTAATACACTACAAAATACAATTAATGCAAAATACATAATTCAATGTCGTTAGTATATTTTTGTAAAAATTGAAATTATGTGCTTGATTTCCATTCAGATTCATTATGCATCTATATTTATTTAAAATAATATTTAGCTTGGAATGTAAATGTATGGAATAATTTTTCTTTGTAGTATGATCAGACAGAAGGTGTTAATAATTTATGCGAAGCACATGATTTTTTGTTAGTGTGTTAGCAAAGAATAGGCTGAATATTTATATGACTTACATTTTGCTGATCTTAACAATTATCTTTAATAATATTCTAAATACAGAAAATAAAGTGCGCAAAATAATGAATGCAGTACGAAATACAGTTAATGCAAAATGCCTAATTCAAAGACATTAAAGTTTTTTGCAAAAATAAAAATTATGTTTTTTATTTCCATTAAAATTTATTTTGCACCTATATTTATTTAAAATAATATTAATCTCGGAATATAAGTGTAAGAAGTATATTTTTCTTACACATTTCCTATACATATTCTGTTTAATTTTTCCTTCTTAATATTACTTCTAAAATATAATCGTATAAATTTCTATAGTACAGAATAATATTTTTGTTTAAATGATTTTTTTTAAATTCTAATTGCATTTGTTGTTATTAATTTATTGTTATAATCATTTATTATTTCAAAATTTACAAAAAGTAATAATAATAATAATATACTATATCAATAATAACGCAAGTATTATGCGAGCATTTTTATAGTTTCCATTTTTAGTAATGTACATTTTTAAGGTTAAAATATTTTGATTGTGGTCTATAAGAGTGGGGAATTCGGACATTAATTACTTTTATAAACGTTAGTTAACTGCTTAAAAGTGTAGATTATTTCATTAACCATATAGCATGTCATGTGAAATTGCGAAAAAAAATATAAACAAACATATATAGATAACTTTTAACTTCTTATTGCTGGATATTGGTGCAATATATTATGGAATTTTTTTTAAAAAGAATATTTACAAATATAGTAAAATGTCATTTTAATGAAATAAGAAAAGAAATTATTTACATATTTTATTGAGTCTTCATTTTTTATATAAATGCATCATTTTTCTCATTAAACATTCGCTAATTGGAAGAAATAAAATTTTTAATTTGGTATTTTTAATGCAAGGAAAAATATCAAATTTCAATTTTTTTATTATTTATTTACTATTCATCTAAGTATTATTATTAATATCGTAAAATATAGATTGAAGATGTGAGTAATAAATTTTCAGATCCTAAGAAACATCCATCAATCATTATGTCAAAAAATAAATTTAAACTTTTTCTTTAATAAGCAAGGTAAATGGTTTTAAGTATTGATTGCGAAATATGAACATCTTAATTGCTTGATTAATTATATTCAATATCAGATATTGACAGAAATTTATTTGAAATTAAAAAAAAATATATATATATATATATATATATATGTATATTTATTTAAATAAATATATATTTGTTTTTTAGTAGTTCAGTTTAATGAATAACGGCTCAATCAAAAGAATTATCCGAAAAATAATTATTTTAATTTCTCTTTTTTTTTTTTTTTTTTAAATATTTTAATCTTTTAACGAGAAGTTGTAAAGAAAAACGCTGCGAAATAGCAACACTCTGCCTCCTATATAAACTTATACCAAAAATCAAACTTTTTTTTTTTTTTTTTTTTTTTTTTTCGCTATGGTAAGTGCACCAGTGATCGACACTTTTAGAGCAATCTTTGGTGTTTTTAATGTATTTTCTAGTTATCAGAAAATATTTTTAGAAATCTTAAGTTAGTATATATGGTATGAAAGACATGGTATGAAAGACATAACATCTATGTTAAAATATATAAATTTGATAACAATTATTATTATTATTTTTTATGAATTTTTATTTGACACCTACTCAATGTTCCAGTAATTGACACTGCCAGTTTTTCGTTTTATAAGCATAACTGGCACCTTATGTTCCAGTGTTTGACACTGCTAGTTATCCATTTTACCAGTTATTAGCACCCTATGCATCCAGTGTTTGACTTAAAATGTTACAAAAATTATGTATAAAATATATGATTTTATTATTATTATTTTTATTTATTAATTATTTCGGGATATATGTTAATTACTGGAGCATACCAATCACTGGAGAAAGTACCCATGTAGATATTTTTAAAAATAATAAATCCAAAAATGAGATACCAATGTATTGGTTAAAATTATTACTCTGTGAGATGTACACAACTTTATCAGAGATAACAAAATAAATAAATGAAATAAAATAATAAAAATAATAAAATAAAAAATAAGATAAATAAATAAATAATTGATAAAATAAAGTAAAAATAAAATTAATTTAAAGAATGTGAAATAATCGACTGAAAAATATTAATAAACTCTAATAACGAGGTAGTTAAGGCGGCTGAAATTATCTGGATGTCTTTATAACCAGGGAAAATTCTGACAGACTCGCACCATAGATATAAAATGATACGACTGGTAAATGATTAATTAATTGGTAAAAAAGAGCTAATTATTAGATTAAGAGACATGCAAATTTATAAACGTGCATGCGCACACAAATATGTACTTATATAATAATATCCTTTAAAGATACATATTTTTGCTTCTTGAGAGTAATATTTCTGGCTGTCACCAACTGTTCAAAAGGTATTTATACATGTAATATATCATATTAAAGGTCTAACTGAGCTGACGATAAAAATATCCATCTTATTGGCAAATGCGCCCCATAGTATGAGTTTTTTGCAATTAAAGTTTTTAGTTACGGACTCTAACAATGCACTTTGTGTGGTTTCCATCATTATAACCAGTTTTGTAAAAGATTCTCATTCTAAATACCACTGTATATGTTATTTTTAAAGGCCGCCTGTACATTGTGGTATTTAGCGTCCCTGACTGCCACACGGTAGGGCCGGGTTCGACTCCCGGACAAGGCATAGAATTCTTATCCCTGTTAGGGGGTGGCGATGGCCGCTCATTGGGCGCTCCTACACGAATGGTTATCAATTCGGCGACCATCCAGTCAATGCTCATTCGCAAGTACCACGCCTTTGAAAAATAAATAAATAATATATTATTATTATTATTATTATTATTACTATTATTATTATTATTATTATTATTATTATTAATGTATATAAAGTACTTTACTGTTTGATAATTATTTTGTGTCAAAATTAACTTTATATATACTAAACTATATGAAAAGTAGTAAAAATAAGAAGAGCAATAAAAGTAAAAAAGAAGCACTTGTAATTTTTATTGTAACAAAGAAAACTAGTACTGTATATATTTTTCATTATAAATATTATATTGTAGTTAATAATATAATTATTAATTTTTAAAAAGACGAAATTTATTTTTCACTTATTTTCCTCCCTATCGCTATGTTAGTGCATTAAATTTCTCTTATTCTTCCCCCAAGCAATTGGAATAGCCAAAATCTTGATTATATCGATATACAAGGAAATTTTTCTGATTGTGAATATATTACATATGACTACATATATAAATAATTGGATTTATAAATTTAATGGTGCCACCAAATAATAATTAAACAATAAAATACTTTACTAATAATACAAATTGTCATATTTATCATGAGAATCTAACTGGTTTTAATAATAAAAGTTCTTCAAAGTACATTACTGAATAGCCTGAAATTTACACGTGAGAAAAACTCCCGCAAGGAAGCGCATTCGCCGAAAAGATAGGTATGTTTATTATCAGCTCAGTTAGACCCTTAAGAGGATATATAGCATGTATAAATACCTTTCAAACAGTTGGTGACCCTCCCTTGTACGTTAATAAATTACGAAAGGCTGAAGTATTAATAAAAATTTGCCCTCTTTCTTCATTTCTATTGTCTCTCAACAACCATTTTTTTTTTTTTTTCTTTTTTTTACAAATGAAGGCAGATTGAACCAAGTAATCCTACGACTTATAGTGTATGTCAGACTAATACAAAACACAATGCATCATATAAGATTTGAACCCGGTACATAGGGTCTGATAGCCAATTTGTTAATTATTGCGCTTCTAGATGGGCTTTGTTGGTTTCTAATAGGTTTCTAGCAATTATCTTTATACCGAAAGCAATTATTGTTCTCAGTATAAAGGCAGCTAGGTAAATTATTACAGTCAGTCAGATGCTAGAGTGATATCATAAGGCATTTTTCAAAATTTATTTCCGCAACTAAGTCCAGAAAATTTGACTCAGCATTGTACTAAACGTTCTGCTGAATACGTCTCAGCAGGTCTTGGACTCACCCCTAGAGGTAGTCCGGGGATATGCTATCGCAATTTTGATCATCCCCGGAAGGGATGGCTCTCCTATTTCGGTGACCCCAAGAGGTATAATTTTTGATGGGAACATGGAGGACATTGCAGCCACGACAGATTTTACGTGCACCAGCCACCATTAGTGTACACGACGGTCTTTGGCTGGCTCGAGTACCGAACCCGCAATCTTCCAATTACGAGGCCGGCGGTCTACCTGAGCTACCGCGGTCCTGATTTTTAAGTAAATCTGGCTTCGATAATATGGGAAAACGCTAAATTTCTAATAAGGGTTTCTAGAAATCATTTTCAAAAGAGACAAGGATTTGGATGATAATGGAAATGATATGGAATGATGATATGGAACTATTTTCACTGCAGATACAATTTTGTTCTGATTTTTGTACAGATTGTTCCATTTTGTACAGATGTCAGCTGCATAATTGTTTCTCAGTGATTTTAATCAAAAAATAAAGTTTAAAAGTTAAATTACCGTCGCATGTTTTTAAAATGTATGTGTACAATTTAATATAACATGGCAAAGTTAAGATAAAAAAATGTTTTCTTTGGTTATATTGCTAAAAATAAAATTAATTCATATAAAAGAAACTATAGATATAAATCAATTCTTTGCTGACATTTCCATGTAATTTACTATGACATATTGCACAAATCGTATTGATAGATGACATTTTATTTCTTCAGTTATAAAAATATGTATGTATTATCAGACAGAACTCTACAATAGAAAGTACTTTCTATGGTATCGCATAATAGATTTTCTTTGAAATGACGTATAATAAGTACATCATCTGAAATTTTCCAAAAGTTTTGATAACTTTTCTAATGTAAAACTAATGCATTTTTAATTTTTTTTTTTAGTCAAAACTTCTAAAGAGTCTTCCTTTAGAGCACTAGTATAATATTTCCAGTTCGTTTAAAATGAAAGACATTTCTCTTGACTATTCTATGCGAAGGAAATGTTTACTTATTTATTTTTATTTTTTGAAATGTATTATAAATAGGATTGTTCACTAAACATTCATCATTCGTAAAATAAGTGTCAGTTTTAGAAGAAAACGAAGAATGACAGAGGACATATTTATGCATCTTTCCGACAAAATCAATGTAAATTTAATTTATCAATTTGTTCGACATAAATGATGACTAAAACTTTAAACTTTTTTTTTATTAAGTTGAAAATAATTTAAGCAATATTAAAGAACTATACAGTAGAGGGTTTGATCACCTCGTTGGTCACTACGTTTCAATGAATTTTGAAAATTTTATGTCACTTATTAATATAAAAATCTCAAAGAATAATTCAAAAATACAATTGGCCAAAATCTCAGTTAAGTTTCTCATAAGTCAATTTAAATTTTGGGTACACACAGCCACCTACATGCAAAAAAAAAAAAAAGAAAAGCTTTCTGAGATAATTTGGAAAAGCATTAAGCTTAAAACGTGTTCATGGAATTTCTTAAAATCCCATTTTAGTCTGCGTTGAGTATACATAAATATCCCACTTACCAAAAAGATTGCTTTGCTGGAATAATTTTGAATAGAATTAAGTTTGGAAACGTGTTTTTGCACACCGCTCCCAATTGGGGGGAGGGGGGGAGGAGTTACTCAAACTACTTTCATAATATATGTTGTGTACACATAATCAATCCACACATCAAAAATACATTTCCTGCGGTAATTTGGAGCAGATTTAGACATAGAAAAATCCACTCGATCCCAAAAGGAGAAAAGGTGCAAGAAAGTTATAAAATTCCATTACAATTGGTATTCGTGGCATATGAGAAGCCTACTTACCAAAATTCGTGAATAGATTCCCCAGGACAAATTTAACACAAAAAGGGGGCTCTTGAATTTACTCCGCAAAAAATCAAAAATTCATCCAAAATGTGCACTTGGAAATGTGCTGCAGATGGTGCACAACCGTTTTTCTAACTATATGTGCTACTGCTGGTAGAGGTCTACTCGAATATCTGTATTTTTCACAATTTCTTTCACCTTAAAATCTAAAAATCGCCTAGTATTTTTATATATGTATTTAATTATTTATTTATTGAGTTTAATTTTCCCATGTACAATTTCCTCATCGTGAAGTAAACTGGAGCCGAATTATGTACAAACATGTTTTTGCAACCTGCTCCTCCCTCCTGGGAAATAATGGGGGATTTTGCAACACCTCCTACTGGAGGTTAGTGACTTAAAATCAACCTCCATACGAAAGTCGTGTCTCAACCAACGGAATTGCCACAGCCGTGTTGTGTGAGTCAGTCCACAGTGAGATTATAAATTTTATCCTATACATAAGTCTTCCAGAAGAAACCAAGAGCAGTTGCTTCTGAGGTAAAACTAAAAAAAAAAAAAAAAAAAAAAAAAACAAGAAAAAGAAAAAGAAAAAAAAATGTATATACATACAGAGAGAGAGAGATAGAAATAGTGGTATTTGAAAAAAAAAAAAAAAAAAAAAAAAAAACTGAAACTAAACTTTTTCTTTTTAATTTGTTTAAAAAAAACTTTTTATCTAAAGATGCATTGTTGTGCAAACCGAACTTTCATATGTACTCACTTAAATATATATTCAAGTTAAAAGAAAGTGCTGGGTACATTTGTCCCACACTGTATACATAGCTTGTTCTAAACCTTTTAATCAATAAATATAAGCAGTTTTCAAATGTAGAAGCTCCAAAGTAAACATGAAGCCTTAAAATTTTGAATTATCCGAAATGTATCTTTTCCTTTTAATTGAAAATTCAAACATAATTCCTAATATGGAGATCAAAGTGACCATAAGAAAGAAACAAGCGACGGTATATAAGGAAAATATAAAAATAAGTAGTGTCATCAGAGGGAAGTTTCTGTTTCTAAAATCATTGCAGTGCAAGCCATTGTCGTACGCCTCTTACTTGATTGTATATAAAGCATAATATATCAGGGGATTTTGGCCAACCTTACATACATTGTAAAAATTTTTATACATCAAAATGTCTTGAATTCGTAAATCTGACTCAGATTTCTGTAACTGAAAATATTTCTCCATAAAATGATTTTTGTTTTCAGTAATTTAAGAATTTTCTTCAGCTGATATATTTGATGATTCCTGATTCATTCCAGGTTTATTCAAGTGAAAACTGGGCAAACAGCTGCCTAAAATTTTCCAGGAACATGCCTATTTTTTTCATTTTGTGAATAAATATTTATTCCATTCCTTTATGTTAAATTAATTCATTAGTTTTAAAATTTAAAAAATTATAACAATTTAAGTTAGGTATGTTATTGAAATTATTAATCTTTATACAAAACTAATTTGAGAAAATATGAATTAATAAAAACCTACTAGATATATAGACGTTAATAATAATAGTTGTTATTATTATTATTATCTTCGAAATCTTACGATTCTCTACTGTATGAAGGATGTACGTTCCCTGAAAGAAATTTTTCTATTTTTGATCATAATTACACTTGATTTTACATTTGATAATGTTTATTTTATTTGTTAAAAATTTCAGTTTGGTGAATATTCTTTATTATTGTTGATGATAGTTATAATGTATTTTATTATTGGCGTAAATGGGTAATATTTTTCATTAAAATGTGTTAATTATGGTTTAGTTTATATTTATTTTAACTATTTCTGGTTATATTTATATAAATCTTATGAATGAAATTGGCATTGATAATATGTTTCTTTTGTATTTTACATTTTGTTACATTATATCTATTACATATCTCTTTAAATTTACCCATCAATAATGTTAACTAAAAATTAAGTATTATTATTTTTGTATTCTAGATATCTTTTGTCTTATATTGAAAAGTAACATTTCTTTTGTTTTAAAGAAGACAATCAAAACGACTTTCAGTAAAGGGATTTTTGTAATTCCCCTTCCCCCAAAGGGCAACATTGATTTCAATATGCACAAAATAAAGCCCGGAATAGAAATCTCTATTACTTTTCTTGGAGCCTTAAAGGTTTATGAATCGTTTTCTAATAGAAGATTCATGAAAATTGAAAGAAAGGTAAAGTTTCTTTGAAAAGCGAAAGAAAAAACTAAGATTCAAAGTTAAATCCGAAGCTTTATAAGTACATTTAAAAAAAGCTTTAGATATACCAGAATTTCACATTGTTCTGTGTATTTACTCAAGCTTATATTTTGTATTTGTTTTATTGTCTAAAGTAAAAGCAGAATGTTTTCAATAAGAAGACTTTAAACCAGTGTGCGAATATAAACAGATTTTTAAAATGATGCTAACAGGAGTAACAAGACAAAACTTGAACACCCACAGTGTATTGTTTATTTTAGCTAAATTTTTTTGTATTTTTTGTGCGTTAGTGCTTTATGAATCTTCAGGTATTATTTTTAAAGAAATGTGATTATTAAAAATACTTACATAAAGAGAAAAATGTTTGTTTAAAAGAAAAAAAAGTACACGAATACTGCAAAGAAAATACGTTTGAGAGATAAATCTGGCATAATATCAGAAATTAGAGAGAAAAAAAAATAAGATTTTAATGTGAATTTCCAGAGGCCCAAACAGAGAGCTATAATAAAGTTTCACAGTGTTTAGGTTTACATACTTATTTATTTTTTTGTTTAACCTAGGTTAATTGAACATTCGAATAAATGGGCTGTCATGTGTAACTCCTGGGTATCCGTACACTTGCGCTCTAGCAGGCATGAATATTTGAATAATTCAAGGTAATATTTAAATAAATAAATCAAAATAAAATATTTAAAATGGGAAATACACATAACCACAAAAAGTTAGTTGCCTCATGTGTTTGAATTACTGTTCACTAGCATATGGTAATACTTTTTTTGGCGTATAACAGCTGCTTTTTTTTAGTCTACAGTATAAATAAAACAAAAATACATGAAATAACGTAACTGTAAATACAATGTGTATTACGTAAAATGTTGTTCATATGCCGCAATTTAAATATAAAAGTGCAGCAATACTGTTTCAACGTTTTGCAACACTGTCCGTTTCGAAACTGTCATCAGATAGGCACCTAAATGGAAGTCCACGGGTAAGACGTTGTCTCTGAAGAATAAGGAAGGCGACGCTGAAGGCAGCGGGGACCCAAAGTTTTAAGTAATTTAAATCTATTTTAATTTAGTTTTTATTAATAAAGATATATAAAAATAGTTTTTTTTCCGTTTATTTATAGTGACCAGCGAGGCGGGTAAAGCCTACTAGTATATACTAATAATACAGAGAAAACTTTGTTTGTATGGGGAGAGTAATCTCTGGAACTACTGAAATTTTTTTCACTATTTTTTCACTTCACGTTTTACAAAAGTTACAATATCCCTGAGTGCTATAGGCTATAATTTATTTTGATAAATAATAATAATAATAATAATTCAAAATTTCAATATTTTAATTATAATCCCCATAAAATCCATCAGAAAATGAAGAAAATATTGCAATGAGATCTGTTGAACACCGTTGAACAACTCCCATAGATTTTATTTGTACGGGACAGTTAGGACATAGTAGCTACAACTGAAGGAAGCAGAGTGCAATTTTATATTTAGTACTTAAAAGGAACTATCCGGCCAGAAGGAATAAGTCAAGCAGTTGTTTTATGATACATGACCAAACCTATCTTCTTTCTTACATACAGTTTCGGCCAAAAAAAGAGATATTTTTTTAAAAACTTGGATATTTTCCTTTCCTCTTTCTGCAACCGCCAATTTTATCATTTAAAAAGCAAATTTTCGAACAAATTTTATTCTATCGTTAAAAACAATGTGCAGCTATCAGGAAAATTATAATTTTAGAAAGTATTTCAAAAATGACAAGATTAAGGTAATTAACGATGCCACAAAATGGATTAATTTTAGAATTAAAAAAAAATATATATATTTTTTTTAATATGCGAGGTGATAAAATAATTAAATGTTAATGAAATATGGGTGTGATGTTTCCTAGCAAGATGTAAAAAGTTTTAGCTATTTAAACTGGAAATTTGCCTCTAGGCAGCCAAGTTGGTTATCCAAGCAAGATGAGAGCAAGTTAAAAAGCAAATGCTTGAAAAATCGATTTGTATTATGTTCATTACTTAGGAAAATTTAAAACAAAAGTGTTTAGAAAAATAATATCTTTAAAAATAGGACAGGAACAATTAATTGAATCAGGTTAAAAACCAAAAAATCTGCACAAAAGCCATTATTAAGGAAAATAATAATAATAATAATAATAAAAAAAAAAAAAAAAAAAAAAAAAAAAAACGAGTCTTTATTTGACCAAAAATTTAACAAATTTATCAGTTAATTATTGTGCTGAACTGGTTTCCTCTGATGAGTGAAGTTTAATTTATTTCGATTCAATAGAAAAAGCTAGCAGGACGATGAACAAGTGACCAACTTAAGGAAATGTTCACTTTTAAAACAGTGACATATTCTCCGTACAATATGTTACGGAAGTGCACAAATTTTAAGGAGTAGGCAGATTTTCATGTTCAAGGGATCAATTAACTCGAAATAAAACACGGTCATTATAAAAGATGCACCTGACCGACTATTTTTGATGTATCTGAGACTTTTCCGCAATCAGCATTTCAAGATGATAATGCATCTTGCTACAAGGCATCTGTAGTACGTTTATTTGATTCAAATTATTCAAATAGATAGCTAATCTATTCCCATGACCACCTATAATTCTGTAAGTAATCATTTTTTTTTTTCACTTTATGTTAAATTCCACGATGAATATTCTAGGATTTCTTGTTTACCAGACTTGTAAATAGTCCTAAAATGTCTACGCTCGAAAATTTTTAGTCTTTAAAAATGGGGAGGGATACGAAAATTGCAGCCTACAGCTTTGCAATAATTAGAAAAAATATTTATGGTATCTGGCAGAGTAAAATTTCTGAAATTTACATTTAAAAAAACCTACATAATATTATGCCATTGCGCATTAAAACGGTAATTACATATAAAGGTGGAATTACTCAATGCAGAATACATGTATTTTTTAAGTAATTGTTTAGATCTAACAAATAGTTTTATTTCATATATTAAAATATAAGTATTTATTTCATATAATATATAATAATAGAATGCAAAGTACATGTTTATTATATTACGTTAAAAAAAAAAAAATATATATATGTAGATTTTTATTAAATAGTTTGTAGTGTGTAATAAAGCTAATTATATAGGTACATAGATATATTTTTCTCTCTTTAGTATTATAAAAACATGTCAGTTTCATTTGTTTCGATCAGTTGTTTCATTTGTTTCGATTTGTTTGTCAGTTTCATTTGTTTTCAAGTTATAACAAATAAAAAAGTTTGAGTCAATTTTTTTGCAGTGCGTCTATTTTATTTATTTTTTTTTTATTGTCCCACAGTATAAATATTTCAAAGATAAATTTCCGTTGTCAATTTTTTAAGTCATTCACACGAACATTCCAGTAGACTTAATATGTCCAACATTTAGATAGTGTGTATGCCCTAACAGTCCACTTATCCATGGGGCATCCTAAAGAATACCATTGGACGTACTTTCATCCACAGGATATCCTGAGGTTGTCTTGGGAAGAAGATGTGCTATTAGGGTGTGTGAGTGATCGGAGCGCGGTAACGCGAAATTAGAATTAACAATTTTTTTTTAAAAAAAATTATACTCTATCTACCAATAAGTATTTGGACACTTTCCAAATTAGACGTTTTGTCAAATATCTAGAAAGGTTCTTAAGAAATTATCTTGAAACTTTGGTAATATAAACAACATATTATACATCATATATTTCAGTAAAATTTTGTCTTAAAGAGGAAATGGGGACTAATAAAAAATTAAAAAATAATTAAAATGTTTTGAATCACCCAGTTAAAGTAATGCATGAAATGCATTTTAACTGTAACATGTGCTTGTGAGAATTCTTCTCATTATCTTGGTAAATTTTTATAAAGATATCACACATATTTGTGGAGATATAACAACTTAAAAAAAAATTGCCAAAAAAATTCCACTTTTTCAACTATTACACGTAGATCCGTTACGGGTATTAGACCCAGTTCAGAGCCATTTTTAGGAAACTTGGCATACTACATGAGACACAGCGTTCTGCAATCAGAATTAAAAAATGTTAAATATTTTAAAGAATATGAATATATTTACTAAATAATTTTTAACTACGCATACGCAAACTTTTAAAATATTTACTTTGAATTAGCCAAAAGTATTGTGTAAATTCAAAATATCGTGTAAATTTAAAAATCTGGAGTGACTCCACTCGACTTTCCGAACATTGAGTAATTAACAGTTTTGTAGATAAAGTAAAGCAAGAGGAGTTGCTAAAGAAACAAAAGAGAGAAAACCATAATAGAGTGTTTGAGCATTTTTCTCCGTATATTACACGATGTTTTATTTAACGCTACTGAACTTCGAGCCCATAGATCATAATGATTAAGAATATTTCGTTGAGTCCCTGTAGAAACCTATAAATTCACCAAATTCCTTACAGTTAGTACAACAGTGATTTATAATATTCATATAAATTTCCAGCTCAATTGAATAGGGCGTTTAGATGTTATCGCACTTTTAAAAATTTTGTCCCGTAGGCCATAATGATAAAGAATTTTTCTTTGTGTCCCTGTAAAAGAACTGTAACTGCTAAATTCACCAAAATCCATAGAGTTGGTGGAACTGTGACCATGTGTAAAAACATGTGTAACATGTGTAAAAATTTTTTGCTCAGATTAATAAGGCGTTTAGACGCTATCACGCTTTTAAAAATTTGGCCCCATAGGCCATAATGATAAGGAAATTTTATTTGTGCCCCTGTAAAAAAACTGTAAGTGCTAAATTCACCAAAATCTATAGGGTTCGTACTATGGTGACTTACGTACCAACTTTCAGCTTATTCGAACAAAGCGTTCAGACGCTAGCTTATTCAGTCACAGACATACACACATACACACACACATACATACACACACGCATACATACATTATCGTAAAAATAGTGGAAACGGACTCAGGGGACCTCGAAACATATAGAAACATCAAAATCTCAAAGTCGGATTTTTGACATGATTACAACACTTTCCTCACTATAGTAATCGGAAAGTAAAAGTTATGAGTTATAGAATGAAGAAAATTTCAGTTTTTCTGAAAAAATAAATAAAATAATGAAAATAATAATAATAAAATAATAATAATAAAAATAATGAAGATGACAGAGGTTTTATCAAAATTTATTTATAACCAGCGAACGCTGTATTACCATTGGGCATTGATTGAATTAAAATAAAAATGTGAGTAAAACCCCTTATAATTTAGCTTTTATTTTGAGAGAAATGGAATTTCTGCTCATTCTATCTTTCATAACTCTTTGAATTTACACGTTTTTTGTTTGGGGCTTTCATATAAGTAGTTCAATACTTTTGACTATGAAGCTGTGCATATGAAATTTTTTAAAAGTTTGCACATGCGTAGTACAAAAGTATTTAGTAACAATGTTCATTATTCGTAGAATACTTAATATTTTTTAATTCTGATTGCAGTATGGTTTGTCTAATTTAGTATTCCAGGTTTTCGAAAATTGGCTTTGAATTGGGTCTAATACGTGACGTGTTCTTATTAAAATTGGAATTTTTTTGGCAATTTTTTAAAGAAACCGTTATATCTCCATGAATATATGTGCTAGTATCATAAATAATTATACAGATAATTTGAAGAATCCTCATAATCACATGATACAGCCAAATTGCATTTAAAGTGTTATTACAGGGTTATCAAAAACATTTTGACTTTTGTTTAATTTTTTATAGGTCCCCTTTTCCTCTTCAGGACAAAACTTGTACTGAAATATATAAAGTATAACATGTTCTTTTTACTCTCAAAGTTTCAAGATAATTCATTAAGACGTTTTCTACATATTTTAAAAAACGTCTAAAATCGAAAGTGTTATTGGTAAACAGTGTAAAATATTTATAGGTAAACAGTGTATGTGAAATTCTTTAAAGTTTATGAACTTATTTGTGATCTTTTTGTGTTTTTATTGGGACATTTGTTTGAACTTTTGTGTTATTTATGGAATTTATTTGCAGATTATTCTAATTCCATAAAAGTTCAAATTAATGTAAGAAATAAGTCAAAAACAAGAAATCAACAAATCAATAATATTTTTCTAAGCGTTGGTGTGAGAATAATTAAAAGTTTTAGGAAGTAATTCAAATCTTAAATGCTGAGTTTGGTTGAAATAAATTTATTATATGCTAGAAGAAATATATATATATATTTTTTCATAAATTGTAAAATAATATCATTAGCAAACCCGTGCGAAATATTAGCACTTTATTTCTTTTGTTATTTACCTTTAAAATTTTAAACTCATAAATGTTATACCAATTTCACCACCTAATTAAAATTTTAATTTACCAGAAGCCTAATTATTATTAAAACCAAATTAATATTGTACAATAGTGAAACCAAAATCATTCAAAGAAAGGTTTCCAAATAAAATTCATGGTTCACGACCCAATTTTCATACTTCCACAGGCAGTACATCTCCCACGACGCCTTTTAAATTTTTGTCGTCATGTTGGCGACGACATTTTATTAATTTTCGCATAATTTTTTTGTTTTTGTTTTTTTTTTTGTTTAAAAATAAATAAAAATAATAAATAAAATAAAATTAATTAATTCCTATTTTGATTATATTTTTTATGATTGTGTTGTTTAGTCAGTTTATGACAGAAAAGTTCATATTCTGTATATATCTTTAAAATATTGCTAGGTTTAAAATGACGCTTGCAAAGATTCTGAAGAAACAACTGTTAAAAATACATTTTTCGTAAAATAATTTCATGAGACAAATGTAGTCACTTTTTCTTGTTAGTCCAATGAGCTAAGTCCGCGTGATTAATTTTGTCCATTAAATATTGTCCATGTATAAATATTACTTTTTTATCCTCGCGTATCCGTATCGTTTCGATAAAAAATAATTGAAACTGGTCCACGTTAGATAAATATTATATAGATATTTAAATTTGTGTGTATTGTTTATTAAAAATTATTTTACATGTTCTATGACACATTTTATGTAATTTAATATTTAAGAATGTTTAAGTATTTTAAAAAATAAAGAAAATATTTCCTTCAAATTTGTAACCAATTTTAATATGAATGGTGCATGGTACTGAAAGATTTAGAAAAATGCTTTATATGCGAAAATTTAACAATAGCCTTTAAATATCTTTAAAAGGGATTTAGAATTTTATTTTTTCTTATTTTTCCTTTCTTTTCCTTTCTTTTTTATAATAAAGCTTTTATAAAGTGTTTCTCAGATCTTTTTCTTGTTACGATTTAAAATAAAATGAAAATGATAAGACGTAGCTGATTTTAGTGAATGTCGGAGTAGTAAATTCAGTTTATATCAAAAGAAATGACTGACAAACACTTTTTTTTTTTTTTTTTTTTTGGAATAAAAGTGCTTATTTATAATAAATAATTTTCATGATAAAACTTTTAACATACATTAATAATAATAATAATGTTAAAATAATAAAAAACTAATATTTTTTTTTACTCCACTCCGAAGTGACACATTTATCCAAAGGTCTTATAAATAATTTTAATTATTAGGTCACGTTTCTTAAAGAAAAAAAAAAAAAAAAAAAAAAAAAAACTATTTTAAAGCTTTTTATTTTAAAGAGATATGCATCTTAATTGATTGTAATTAATTAAAGAAAATATTTTTTAACTTGCTAAACAGACAAGGAATATTTTTGTGATATTGTGAAATTTTTGCATAGTTCTACACTGTAGTATTTCTTCATTTTGCATAGTTCTACACTGTAGTTTTGTAGTATTCTACACTGCTGGCCATCTAAAAAGCCCCCTAAGAAAGAATGCAAATATCAGAATGATATTTATTGCGTACATACATTATAGTAGGAAGAACAATTAATTAAATTTTCAGGCAATTTGGAGTAATATATATAATGAGAAAGCGGTACATAAAGCAACGACCTCTGTAAGCATGAACAACACTTATCTGCCTAGGCATTAAATCAATCAGAGATTCGATAACATTACGGATATATCACTTCATGAAGCTTCAACACGATGCCACAGTTCACCTATCGTAGTTACTGGTGAGTAGTAGCGTGCCAGTATCTTTTTAACGATTAAAAATTAATTTTAATTGTTGTGAGATCAGGTGAACGCACTGGCCAGAGTAACAGCCGAACACATTCTGCCTCAAGGAAGGTCCGCACATTATGGAAAACTTGCGGTTGAGCATTGTATGCTTAAATGTTGCGCTACGGAGGCCTTGAATATAGAAGAGAGCGACGGGTCTTAACTCGTCAGAAATGTAATGGCCGCTGTTCAGAGTGGCGGAATGAAACAAGAGGTGATCGAGATGTTTATCCAATGGTACCACATATCATCCTTCCAGATGGTGACCCACTTTGCAGCTAGCAAAACTTTGATAAAAACTAAAAGCTGCATCACTGATATGGGCGTCTTTAATGTGTGATCAACGACACTTGGACGCAGGAGTCGCCTTTTAGACAAATCACAATCCTGTTTATAGCATCAAGATTGCCTAACACATATTTAACGGCATTGTGAATAATGCACATTGCCAGCCATCATTCGACATCATCATACTGTCCATTACCTACAGTGATGTCGTGGGGTTCCCTTAGATACACGTCACGATAACTTCTTTTTCGCTTTCCCGGCCCTCTGTATAGCGTCCATTACATTTCTGATGAGTTAAGTTGTTCCGCTTTGCACTGTATTCGAGACCTCCGTAGTGCAACATTTAAACAGGATAATGCACGACCACAAGTTGTCTGTATTGTTCGGACCTTTCTTGATACAGAATGTGTCTGACTATCGTTCTGGTCAGCGTGTTCTCCTGATCTCGCACCAATGAAAATGACTGTTTAATCATTGAAAAGCGACTGGCCCTCCACCACTCACCAGTAACTACGGTCGATGAACTGTGGCATCGTGTGGAAGCTTCATGATGTGCTGTACACGAATATGCAATCTAATTGCGTTCGATTAAATGCCTAGGCAGGTAAATGCAGTTATTGTTCCCAGAAGTCTCTGCTATGTGTACTTTTTTGCTCAACATAGATTACTCTAAATTTCCAGATAGTTTAATCAATTGTTCTTCCTACTATAATGTATGAGTCCAATAAATATCATTATGATATTTGCATTTCTTCTTGGTGTTGCATTTTGGGTGACCAGCAGTGTAAAATAAATATTCATGTACACCTTTATTTCCACTAAATGCTTTCTTAAATCTTCTAATAAGACATGAAATTATAACCTATATTGAAAGAGCATATTATGTTATCAAACGAATTTTCATGTTTGTAAAATTTTTCTAGTTTAAAATAATACATAGACTCACACACACACACATATATATGTATATATATTCTACTAAACGATAAGTAAAAATCTGTATAGATACTGATAATATATTTTTATGTTACTTATTTTACGGTCACTTCTAAATTTCCAAAAATTATAAATAGGAAAGTGTAATGTACAATAATAAAAATAATTAAAAACTAGAGGTCTATAATATATATTCACAAAGTTTATTCAATTTTAATAGATATTAGTGTCACACAATGTTTTTCAATAAATATTTCTTCTTATGAATTTAAAGCTGGTATCAAAATATTACATATATTTCGATTCGTAAGTCTGAAAATGTTACATACTGCGTAAATAACAAAATGTCTTAAATGAGAAAAGGGCATAATACTCCTATGACAACGACACTCCTTTTTCTATTAACCGTTTATAAGGTGTTTTTTCTTTTTTTCCCCCAGAAATAGTGTATTAGAACATCTTTCGGATTGAGAATGATAAAAAAAAAAAAAAAAAAAAAAAATCATATTTAGTTAATTAGATGCAATTATTTATTTTTTTTTTCTGAAGTTTGAGAAGTATACTTTCTACGAAATTCATCAACTTTTAAATGGGTTCCATGTGATAATACAGCAACCTTTACTTCGAGTGCAAATAATTTTTAAAAAGAAATTTTACTTTAATTAGTCGTTGAATTTCTGCAATTAAATAAATAATAAATTACTATTAGAACGTGGTTTTCAAGTAGTTGTTGAAAACCACGAAATAAGCTAAATTTGCACGTTTACTTTTTGTACTCTAACGCACTCCTTCTCCTTTTGTAAAAACTATATTTCTTACTAACTTAGAAGGAAAATTTTAAGAAACAGTTATTAACATATATGTAGGTAATTACATGCTTCTCGAAAGAACTTTCCTTCTTTCTTTTTTTTTTTTTTAAGTACTTTAGAAGAGAAAAAAGGTAGGTGCAGTGAAATAACTTACCACGCCTTTTCAATTTAAAGGACCAAGCAACTTACCACAATTTTCCCATTTAAAAATTTTTAGGTTGATGGGAAGTATACTTGTGTACCCAGCTAAAAAATTCTGCAGTTTTTCCGCAGCAAAACCCCAAAACTGTAGAACTTTTGCAGTATTTCAAATAATGTGCTTTTAACTTTTAAAAAACTGCAGAATTTATAAAGTAAAGTTCACGACTTAATAAAAACTGCAGAGTTTTTAAAGTGAAGTTCACAACTTAATAAAAACTGCAGAATTTTTAAAGTGAAGTTCACGACTTAATAAAAACTGCAGCGATTTTAAAGTAAAGTTCACGACTTAGTAAAAACTGCAGCAATTTTAAAGTAAAGGTCACGACTTAATAAAAACTGCAAAATTCTTAAAGAAGTGATGTGACTTCAAAAATATCTCAGACTTTTCACATTGAACTTCATGACAAATGGTAACTATAAAACAACTGCATTTTTACAAAAAATTGCGAAGAATAGTATTAAATATTAATAATAATAATAATAATAATAATAATAACAATAAACTGCATCTTTGTAAGGGCGGGTTATAGACTATAAAATTTCTAAATTATGCCAAAGTCAGAATTTAGTTTAGTACAAAAATCTGTTAATTTAAGTCTATAAAATTTTAATTTTTAATTTTAATTTTTTTTTCTCATTTTTGACTAAAACTAGGCCACGTACTTTTCTTAAATGACTGAAATGCTTTAAAAATGAAGTGTTTCCACCTAAATTTCATACTTTAGTTAATTTTAAAAAACCTAATTGTCGTATCGAAAAACTGTTTGCACCGCTGGATTCAGAAAATCCGCCCCTTTCGTTAGGTACTGAATTTGTAACGATAGGAATGATATTTCTAATATGTTTTCGGGTTTATATAAAACTGGTCTACAAAAAATAGATTGAAACTATAACAGTCCTCCTCCAAACAGTTTCCTTGTTAAGATTTTTGAACAACTAAGCCGCATTATGCATTTTTATGTACAATTTTGCCCACTGAAATGTTCGAATAAAATTCGAAATTTTGATAAAATTTTTGAAATATTTTTTTGACTTTTAATATAAAATCTGAATAAAAAGCATTTCAAGGAGATACAAAGAAAATTGTTTTTCGAGCATATGCATGGGTTTGCAAAATTGATTCATTAAAAAACTAGTATGTCGTATCAAAAGAAATACGATTTTTTTACTTTCTTCTATATTCAGTAGAAGAAAGTAATGGATTCGTAAAAATTTTCGACCTCGGGTTTTTGATGGATTCACACGTTTTAAGAGCTGTAGAACACGATTTGACCATTTTTAGAAAATGTCTGTCTGTCTGTCTGTGTGACAAAATTTTGTGGTAACTGTATCTCAGGAACTACACTGCACAGAATTTCATACAAATTGGTACGTAGTTGCACCTTGACATAAATTAGTACCTATCAACTTTCGGTAAAAATTGTCTTACAGGTTGCGTTGTCATCCCGCTTGTTTTAAATTTTTAACATGGGGATATAGGACAAATTTTGTATAAATGTGCATAAAGGAATCATTTTATATTAATCATTATGAAATTTACAAGAATTATTTATGATAGAGATAATCAACTGGGAAAAAAAAATTGTATGTGTAGGAACCTCGCCACCCCCTGGGGGGGAAGTCCCCCCTCGAAGGGAGTAATTTTCAAGATGGGTATTTTTCGAAAAGTCTCATCAATACCTTTAACAAATGGTTGAACTATAAATCTGTGATAATTTAAAACAAAGTTATCGATTTTTTTTTTACTTAAAAAAAAAAAAAAAATTGTTACTGAGTGAATTTGTATAGGAAAATATAGAAGAAAGTCTTGTGGTGGGCACAACATACTAGTTTTCTAAGTTTTTTAAGTTAAAAAATGAAAAAATCGATAACTTTGTTTTAAATTATCACAGCAATTCGTTATAAAGGTATTGATGAGATATTTCGAAAGATACCCAAATTGAAAATTCACTCTCCCTGGGGGTGTACCCCCCCCCCCCCCGAGGGAAAGGGATGTTTCCACATGCACAAAATTTTTTTCTAGTTTACTACTACTATTATCAATAATTCATAATAGTTTTACGATCACACGTTAAAAACTAGTATCCAACAAAAAAAGCCACATGTATAGGAAAAAAGAAAAAGTCTTGTGGTGGCCACAACATACTAGTATGTTGTGGCCACCACAAGACTTTCTGCTATATTTTCCTATACATATTCAATCAGTAACAATATTAAAAAAAAAGGTACGATTTTTTTTCTAAGTTTTTTTTTTTTTTTTTTTTGTTAAAAGCAATACATATTCAATCAGTAACAATAAAAAAAAAAAAATCGATAACTTTGTTTTAAATTATCACAGATTTATAGTTCAACCATTCATTTTAAACGTATTGACGAGATCTTTCGAAAGATACACATCTTCAAAATTCCCCGTCAGAGGGGGGGGGGGGGGGTTAGCGATGACCCCACATGCACAGAAATTTTTTCCTAGTTAACTATTACTATTATCAATAACTCATATTAATTTTACAACCACACAAGTTAAAAATAACTCTCATTATGTACATTTATACGAAATTTTATGCTATACTAGTATGGCAGCTGCCATGTTAAAAATTTAGAAAACATGAGATCACAGCGCCACATGTTGAGCGATTGATCCCCAAATGTAATCAGCACCAGTTTAGGTCAGGGACCAACTAAATACCAAGTTTGGTTAAATTTCGTTAAAAAACTAGTATGTTCTGGCCACCACAAGAGTTTCTTCTATATTTTCCTATACATATTCAATCAGTAACAATATTTAAAAAAAAAAAAAAAAATTACGAAATTTTTTTTTAAGTTTTTTTTTTTTTTTGTTAAAAGTAAAAAAAAAAAAAAAAAAAAAAAAAAAATCGATAACTTTGTTTTAAATTATCACAGATTTATAGTTCAACCATTCGTTTTAAAGGTATTGACGAGACCTTTCGAAAGATACACATTTGAAAATTTATCCCCCCAGGGGGGGAAGCGATGCCCCCCCCCATGCAGAAAATTTTTTTCCTAGTTACATACTACTATTATCAATAATTCATATTAATTTTACAATCACAAGTTTAAAACAACGCTTATTATGCACATTTATACGAATTTTTGTCCTATGCTGCCATGTTAAAAATTTAGATAAAATGCTATCACAGCGCCAGCTGTTGAGCTATTGATCCCCAAACATAATCAGCACCAGTTAATGTCGGGGACAAACTAAATACCAAGTTTGGTTAAATTTCGTTAAAAAAAAAAAAAAAAAAAAAAAAAAAATTGCGATTTTTTTTCTAAGTTTTGTTTTGTTAAAACTAAAAAAAATCGATAACTTTGGTTCAAAATATCACAGATTTATCGTTCAACCATTCGTTTTAAAGGTATTGACGAGATCTTTCGAAAGATACCCATCTTGAAACTTTGCCCCCGGGGGGGGGAACCGATGCCCCCACATGCACAAAAATTTTTTCCTAGTTAACTACTACTATTATCAACCTGATCTTTCGAAAGATACCCAATGTGAAAATTTACCCCCCCTGGGGGGTATTTTCCCCCTAGGGGGGGAAGCGATGCCACCCCATGCAGAAAATTTTTTTCCTAGTTACATACTACTATTATCAATAATTCATATTAATTTTACAATCACAAGTTTAAAACAACTCTAATTATGCACATTTATACGAATTTTTCTCCTATGCTGCCATGGTTAAAATTTAGATAAAATGCTATCACAGCGCCACCTGTTGAGCTATTGATCCCCAAACATAATCAGCACCAGTTTATATCGGGGACCAACTAAATACCAAGTTTGGTTAAATTTCGTTAAAAAAAAAAAAAAAAAAAAAATGCGATATTTTTGTTTTTTTTTTTTGTTAAAAGTAAAAAAAATCGATAACTTTGGTTTAAATTATCACAGATTTATCGTTCAACCATTCGTTTTAAAGGTATTGACGAGATCTTTCGAAAGATACCCATCTTGAAATTTTGCATCCCGGGTAGGAACTTCCCCCCCCCGGTGGGGGGGGAACCGATGCCCCCCCATGCACAAAATTTTTTTCCTAGCTAACTACTACTATTATCAATAATTCATATTAATTTTACAATCACAAGTGTAAAATAACTCTCTTTATGCCCATTTATACGGAATTTTGTCCTATGCTGCCATGTTAAAAATTTGCATAAAATGCGATCACAACGCCATCTATTGTGCGATTGATCCCAAAATCTAATCAGCACCAGTTTATGTCAGGGTGCAACTAAATACCAAGTTTGGTTAAATTTCATTCATTGGTTCGTGAGATACAGCGTCCACAAAAAAATGATACAGACAGACAGACAGACAGACAGACATTTTCTAAAAACTATTAATTCGTGCTCTCCATATCCCAAAACATGTAAATCCATCAAAAAGTGGACTTCGAAAATTTTCGCGAATCCAATACTTTCTCTATATTACATATAGAAGAAAGTAAAAAAAAAAAAAAAAAAAAAAAAAAGTACGATTTTTTTTCTAAGTTTTTTTTTTTTTTTGTTAAAAGTAAAAAAAAATCGATAACTTTGTTTTAAATTATCACAGATTTATGGTTCAACCATTCGTTTTAAAGGTATTGACGAGGCCTTTCCAAAGATACGCATCTTGAAACTTTGCCCCCCCCCTGTGGGGGGGAACCGATGCCCCCAAATGCACAAAAATTTTTTCCTAGTTAACTACTACTATTATCAACGAGATCTTTCGAAAGATACCCATTATGAAAATTTACCTCCCGGGGGGTGTATTTCCCCCCTAGGGGGGGGGAAGTGATGCCCCCCCATGCACAAAATTTTTTTCCTAGTTACATACTACTATTATCCATAATTCATATTAATTTTACAATCACAAGTTTAAAATAACTCTTATTATGCACATTTATACGAAATTTTGTCCTATGCTGCCATGTTAAAAATTTAGATAAAATGTGATCACAGCGCCACCTGTTGAGCTCTTGATCCCCAAATCTAATCAGCACCAGTTCATGTCAGGGTGCAACTAAATACCAAGTTTGGTTAAATTTCATTGATTGGTTCGTGAGATACAGCGTCCACAAAAAAATGATACAGACAGACAGACAGACCTTTTCTAAAAACTATTAATTCTTGTTCTGGACATCCCAAAACATGTAAATCCATCAAAAAACGGAGGTCGAAAATTTTCGCGAATCCAATACTTTCTCTATATTACATATAGAAGAAAGTAAAAAAAAAAAAAAAAAAAAAAAAAAAAGTACGATTTTTTTTCTAAGTTTTTTTTTTTTTTTTTTGTTAAAAGTAAAAAAAATCGATAACTTTGTTTTAAATTATCACAGATTTATGGTTCAACCATTCGTTTTAAAGGTATTGACGAGGCCTTTCGAAAGATACGCATCTTGAAACTTTGCCCCCCCCCCCCCTGTGGGGGGGAACCGATGCCCCCAAATGCACAAAAATTTTTTCCTAGTTAACTACTACTATTATCAACGAGATCTTTCGAAAGATACCCATTATGAAAATTTACCTCCCGGGGGGTGTATTTCCCCCCTAGGGGGGGGGAAGTGATGCCCCCCCCATGCACAAAATTTTTTTCCTAGTTACATACTACTATTATCCATAATTCATATTAATTTTAGAATCACAAGTTTAAAATAACTCTTATTATGCACATTTATACGAAATTTTGTCCTATGCTGCCATGTTAAAAATTTGCATAAAATGCGATCACAACGCCACCTATTGTGCGATTGATCCCAAAATCTAATCAGCACCAGTTTATGTCAGGGTGCAACTAAATACCAAGTTTGGTTAAATTTCATTTATTGGTTCGTGAGATACAGCGTCCACAAAAAAATGATACAGACAGACAGACAGACAGACAGACATTTTCTAAAAACTATTAATTCGTGCTCTCCATATCCCAAAACATGTAAATCCATCAAAAAGTGGACTTCGAAAATTTTCGCGAATCCAATACTTTCTCTATATTACATATAGAAGAAAGTAAAAAAAAAAAAAAAAAAAAAAAAAAAAGTACGATTTTTTTTCTAAGTTTTTTTTTTTTTTTTTTGTTAAAAGTAAAAAAAATCGATAACTTTGTTTTAAATTATCACAGATTTATGGTTCAACCATTCGTTTTAAAGGTATTGACGAGGCCTTTCCAAAGATACGCATCTTGAAACTTTGCCCCCCCCCCTGTGGGGGGGAACCGATGCCCCCAAATGCACAAAAATTTTTTCCTAGTTAACTACTACTATTATCAACGAGATCTTTCGAAAGATACCCATTATGAAAATTTACCTCCCGGGGGGTGTATTTCTCCCCTAGGGGGGGGGAAGTGATGCCCCCCCATGCACAAAATTTTTTTCCTAGTTACATACTACTATTATCCATAATTCATATTAATTTTACAATCACAAGTTTAAAATAACTCTTATTATGCACATTTATACGAAATTTTGTCCTATGCTGCCATGTTAAAAATTTAGATAAAATGTGATCACAGCGCCACCTGTTGAGCTATTGATCCCCAAATCTAATCAGCACCAGTTTATGTCAGGGTGCAACTAAATACCAAGTTTGGTTAAATTTCATTGATTGGTTCGTGAGATACAGCGTCCACAAAAAAATGATACAGACAGACAGACAGACCTTTTCTAAAAACTATTAATTCTTGTTCTGGACATCCCAAAACATGTAAATCCATCAAAAAACGGAGGTCGAAAATTTTCGCGAATCCAATACTTTCTCTATATTACATATAGAAGAAAGTAAAAAAAAAAAAAAAAAAAAAAAAAAAAAGTACAATTTTTTTTCTAAGTTTTTTTTTTTTTTTGTTAAAAGTAAAAAAAATCGATAACTTTGTTTTAAATTATCACAGATTTATGGTTCAACCATTCGTTTTAAAGGTATTGACGAGGCCTTTCGAAAGATACGCATCTTGAAACTTTGCCCCCCCCCCCTGTGGGGGGGAACCGATGCCCCCAAATGCACAAAAATTTTTTCCTAGTTAACTACTACTATTATCAACGAGATCTTTCGAAAGATACCCATTATGAAAATTTACCTCCCGGGGGGTGTATTTCCCCCCTAGGGGGGGGGGAAGTGATGCCCCCCCCATGCACAAAATTTTTTTCCTAGTTACATACTACTATTATCCATAATTCATATTAATTTTAGAATCACAAGTTTAAAATAACTCTTATTATGCACATTTATACGAAATTTTGTCCTATGCTGCCATGTTAAAAATTTAGATAAAATGTGATCACAGCGCCACCTGTTGAGCTATTGATCCCCAAATCTAATCAGCACCAGTTCATGTCAGGGTGCAACTAAATACCAAGTTTGGTTAAATTTCATTGATTGGTTCGTGAGATACAGCGTCCACAAAAAAATGATACAGACAGACAGACAGACCTTTTCTAAAAACTATTAATTCGTGTTCTGGATATCCCAAAACATATAAATCCATCAAAAAACGGAGGTCGAAGATTTTCGCGAATCCAATACTTTCTCTATATTACACATAGAAGAAAGTAATAACTCTCATTATGTACATTTACACAATATTTTGTCCTATACTGCCACGTTAAAAATTTACTAAAAATGCAATGACAGTGCCACCGTTTAAGCGATTGATCCCCAAATCCAATCAGCACTAATATTTGTTAGTGTCCAACTAAATACCAAGTTTGGGTTAAATTTCGTTCGTTGGTTCGTGAGATACAGTGCCCAAAAAATTTGTGATGCACACAGACAGACAGACAGATATTTTCTAAAAACAGACAAATCTTGTTCAGGACATCCCAAAATGTGTAAATCCATCAAAAATTGGATTTCGAAAATTTTCACTAATCCAATACTTTCTCTATATGCAGTCGGCCGCAAAATTATCCGAGCACTAGCGAAAATTCCTATGTAAAAAAAGTACACTTAATGCTTTTTTGTTAATTAAATCCTTGTCGAATCATGTTCTTAGACTGACTAAGACAGGATTCAACAAGGGTTTATTTAACAATACCGTATTAAGTGTACTTTTTTTACATAGGAATCTTTGCTAGTGCTCGGATACTTTTGCTGCCGATTGTTTGCTTTATACGACAGAAGAAAGTAATAAGAAATGGCGACAAAAGCAATGCTAAAAAAAAAGTACACTACCATCATTTTTAAATCATAAATTGCGACAAAAGTTTTATTTAAAAAAAATGATTATGCAGAAAATAATAATATTGATTATAACAAAACCGGGGACTGTCCCCAGAAAATGATGACGTTTGGTGGCCTTATCCTAGAATTGATAGCGGCAAACATAGAATAATAATAGAGGAAGAAGGAGCACGCCAATAGTCTTAATGCTTACAAACCCCTTCTAGTGAAAAGCCAGCGAAAGCTACTTTTGCTCCTCTCAATATTGAAGTTTGTTAATGAAGGCTTGTTAATAATCGCTGTTTTTTGTGGCAACACAACAGCTTATGTAGAAACCTTATGCTCCTTCTTCCTTTATTATTATTCTATGGCGACAAATAACTTTGTTTCATGATCCAATTATCTTTTTGAATAAACATTTGAATTTTGTTTTAATTACACAGTATCGACTGTGTGAAGTATATTTTTAAATAATCCTTTCAAATTTTTATTTAAGAAACGTAGGAGCTATTGAACAACTCAACTTATAGAAACAAACATTTGTTTACTGTTACGAATACGATTGCCATGGCGTGCTTCTTCTAATGCGAAACGCGTTGTTATGTCTGGTGTAGTGAAAAAATTAATTACAAGATAAATAATTCTAAGTAAAATTTAATTTAAAAGAATATAAAAATTTATGAAATAAAAATGAATGTGCTGTGGAAGTTAGTGCGGACTGATGAATATGATATAGCTGATGAGGTATTTGTAATCCACTCGCTGCTCGTTAAAGAAGTTACCAGAGGTAAGTGTCTGAATCGAAATCTTTTTTCTTTTTTTAATTTCAGTTGTGTTTTAAATAAATAATAATAATAAATCACCTCTTCTTCCTGTAATACATCTAAAAAGAAACGTCTATTGCCGATCAATTTAACAGCTAAAGAAAGAAATGTTTAGGGTTAAAAATATACATATAATTTTCGTTCTCTCTCTGGATTACTGTATTTGTTGCATAATCTTAATTTATTTTCTATTATTTACATGCAGTTCCAAATTTTACTGATGTTTTTAGAGACACCAGGCTTAGTTCGCCAGATGATTTTCAGCTATTTATTTATTTATATTATTTTGCTGTCGTTAGATTCAGAAAATTCTGCTACTGGGCTGTATTTGATTTTTCATGAATTTTAATTAAATGAAAATTTAACTTTTTATTAGTAAAAGAATTAAAAAAAAGTTGAATAGAGCAATGAGCTTTTATGTATTATTATTTTTTAGAAATTATAGATACAGGTAACTTTGTCCTTTTTAATATGTTTTTCATTTCTGCTTGCATGAATGTAGTGTATTTATTTGTTTATTTCATTTCTGTATTGTGTTGTGTTCTGTGAGCTTCTATCTAAACTAAGTGTTCTTTTTTGTTTGTTTGTTTGTTTTTATTTCCTTTTTTAAATTCCCTAAAAATATGTAAATTATGATAAAATTCACAGGCCTAATATGTTTCCCATTTTGATGTGAAAGGTTTTTCATTTCAAGATTATTGATTTTTATGAATAACCTGTTTTTCAACCAAAAAATTTAATAAATTGGCCCCAAAAGTGTCGTAATTAAACTTTTGCTTTAAACAACTTTTCGCAGTTGAAATAGGCAAGTGGAAGCGCTACCAAATTTGCTATATAGAGATGATTATGATTCTTGAGATGCACATGTCCATTTTAGCTTATAGGGACTGTTTACAGTGGAAAAATTTAATTGTAACCATCTTGTAAGTATATAGATAAGTTAGTGATGCATGCAATAATTTATTAAAACAAAAACTAAAAGCTAAGCTTTACTATGGGGCACCCAACCCATTGGCAATTTGTGACGCTGTGATGCGATTCAGTGTATCGACACTTTTTAATAGCAACCATTTTGTATCTAGAAACTTTGCTTAACTGTCTCGGAACTTTGATTCTCCTTTCAATGCACCAATCATTCGTGTATGTTTATCGTAATGCGGCCCAGCTGAATGATTTTTTTTGTGTATTTGAGATTTAAAAATTAATTTTTTGAGTGTATTTTATTATTATTATTTTTTTTAATAAGTGTAATTATTTAGGAAAAATTAGTGCATGGTAGTAATTGATGCAGTACGGATTTTCATGCATTTTCCAATGCACATGCACCATGAATTACGAGGTATCCAGTAATGTTTTTTTGGTTTTAATATCGGGATACTGACCGCCGCAATACAGATTTTTATGCATTTTCTGTTTCATGTGCTATGATTTAGGGGTAACCAGTGATGTTTTTTCTTTTTTTTTTTTTTAATATTGGTATACTGACTGCTGCACTACAGATTTTCATACATTTTCTGATTTATGCGCTATGAAATAGAGGTATCCAGTGATGCTTTTTCAGTTTTAATATCGGGTTACTGATTGCTGCAGTGCAGTTTTTTATACATTTTCTTATTCATGCACATCAAATTAGGGGTATCCAGTGATGTTATTTTGGTTTTAATATTAGAATACTTGCCGCTGTAGCACAGATTTTCATGCATTTTCAGATTCGTGCACAACGAATAAGCTGCATCCAGTGACTTTATTTATACTTTTTTGTGATTGCTTTTGTACAGATTTTCATGCATTTTCAGATTCATGAAAGTTTTGAAAATTGTGGGAAATCTTCAAGTTATTTAATTCATAACACTGAATTTTATGTGCTAAAACTTGAAAGCCCTCCGAAATTTTTTTTTTTGTGGTGAAGTAGCTCAAATTTCTATTACTGTTTTAAATGTTTATTTTATTAATCTTAAATATGCTTAATTTATTTCTGTGAATTTCAAAACAAGCACCAGACTGAAGCAATAATTTATTTTATTAAAATGTATTTTTGATATTTTGTAATGATTCAGAGTATTGATTTGAGATGAGATTTGCAGTATCGACTCATCCGGTGTGCTTTGGGTTGCTTGGGTACCTGTGGGTTACTCGCTCTGCGACTCGAGTTGGCATTAATTTTACACCTGCAGGTAAAACTGCAGGTTTACCTGCAAAATATATTTCTTTGAAAAAAAATTATAATAAATATAATTTTTGAATGCAGAGACTGGATGACATTATCTTCCTGGACAACTGAGCCTGGCGTCTCTGAAAGCAACAGTAAAATTTTCATCTAAATAAAAGAAAATAAATTAAGACTATGGAACAAATACAGTAATCCAGAGAAGATAATGCAAATTATATGTATATTTTTAACCATAAACATTTCTTTCTTTAGCTGTTAAATTGATCTGTTGAACTTTAAACAATTTGCAGCTCTCGCTGTCATACTACGCTTTTACTACTACTCGAAAATAGAATCGACGTTTATTTTTAAATGTATTACAGGAAGATTTATTATTATTATTTATTTAAAACACAATTGAAATTAAAAAAAAAAAAAAAAAAAAAAAAAAAAAAAAAAAAAAGATTTCGATTCACGCACTTACCTCTTCTAAATTCTTTAGTGAGCAGCAAGTGGATAACAAATACCTCATCAGCTGTAAGTCCACACTAACTTCCCAGCACATTAATTTTCATTTATTAAATTTTTATATTCTTTTAAATGGAATTTTACTTAGAATGATTTATCTTGTAATAACTTTTATTGTGTTTTTCACTATACCAGACATAACAATGCGTTTTGATTCAAAATAGGATAAGGCCACCATACGTCATCATTTTGTGGGGAAAGTCCCCACTTTTGGTATTATTATTTTCTGCATAATCGTTTTTTCAAAGTAAAGCTTTTGTTGCAAGCTGCACTTTTTTTTAGTATTGCTTGTCGCCATTTCTTATTTTGAAATTTTAGTCATCTCGCCAATTTGTCCCCACATTTTGTTTAGAAAATTTGGTACCTTTTTTCTGTAAATAAGGTGGATGATAAAAAAACAGAGTCGAAAATGAGTTCTTTTTTTTGTGTGTGTTGTGTGTTTAAAATATTATATTTTAAATATTTGAACCATTTTTTTAATGAATCAATTTTGCAAACCCCTAGCATTTACCCGAAAAACAATTTTCTTTTTATCTCTTTGAAATCTTTTTACTTTCTTCTATATGTAATATAGAGAAAGTATTGGATTCGCGAAAATTTTCGACCTCCGTTTTTTGACGGATCTACACGTTTTGGGATGTCCTGAACACGAATTGATAGTTTTTAAAAAATGTCTGTCTGTGTGTCTGTCTGTCTGTCTGTCTGTCTGTGTGTCTGTCTGTCTGTATCATTTTTTTGTGGACGCTGTATCTCACGAACCAATGAATGAAATTTAACCAAACTTGGTATTAATTGCACCCTGACATGAACTGGTGCCCATTAGATTTGGGGATCAATAGCTCAACAGGTGGCGCTGTGATCGCATTTTATAGGACAAAATTCCGTATAAATGGGCATAATGAGAGTTATTTTAAACTTGTGATTGTAAAATTAATATGAATTATTGATAATAGTAGTAGTTAACTAGGAAAAAAAAATTGTGCATGGGGGGGCATCGGTTCCCCCCTGGGGGGGAAGTACCCCCCCAGGGGGGTTAAATTTTGAAGATGGGTATCATTCGAAAGATCTCGTCAATACCTTTAAAACGAATGGTTGAACCATAAATCTGTGATAATTTAAAACAAAGTTATCGATTTTTTTTACTTTTAACAAAAAAAAAAAAACTTAGAAAAAAAAATCGTATTTTTTTTTTTTTTTTTTTTTTTTTTTTTTTTTTTTAATATTGCTACTGATTGAATATGTATAGGAAAATATAGAAGAAAGTCTTGTGGTGGCCACAACATACTAGTTTATCCTGCTTTTATATATTAAAAGTTAATAAAAAAAGGAATATTTTAAAAGTTCAATCAAATCTTCGAATTTAATTCGAACATTTCAGTTTTCTTATTAGGGCCAGTCATAGGGCAAAATTGTATATAAAAATGCATAATGAGGCTTTGTTATTCAAAAATATTAACAAAACTTTTTGTTAGGATGGAGAACTATTAGTTTCAATTTATATTTTGTAGGCCAGTTTTATGTAAACCTGAAAACAAATTAGAAGTATCAGTCCTATTGTTACAAATTCCGTACTAAACGAAATGGGTGATTTTTCTGAATCCAGGGGTGCAAACAGTTTTTCGACACAATAATTAGATTTTTTAAAATTAACTAAAGTAGAAAATTTAGGTGGCAACACTTCATTTTAATTTATTTGAGTCATTTTAGAAAGTACGTGGCCCAGTTTTACAGTCAAAAGATGAGAAAAAAAATAAAAATTTTACAGATTGAAATTAATAGTCCTCCGTATTAAACTAAATTCTGTCATTGACACAATTTTTAATGTTTTTCTTTTTTTTTTTTTTTTTTTTTTTTTTAATAGACTGTGAATATTTAAAACAGTGGGTTTTTTTAAAGTAGGTGCAATATACAAGATATTTTAAATATAATTTTAATTATATTCCAGTTTTAATATAATTATACATGCAGTGAAAACCCGATCTATCGTTCCCGCATTGATAATTTTGCCTAATTTTTTTTTCTTCACTAATCAAAGAAACTTCTGCAATTTTTTAAGTTAAATTCCGAAATACTAAATTATTTCGTCAAAAATAGATGTAATTTGTGCTTTTTTTCTGAAAGCTGAATGTCAAAATACGCAATAATTTTGCAGCTGATTTCGAAAACACGAGATTATTTTCAACGCTAACTGTGGTGTCTATTTTTAAATCAAAATTTACATTTAATTCCCAAATACAGCTATTATTTTGCCGCTAACATGTATTATTTAGTGCCTAATTGATGAAATTCTTATTCTTTAAAAAGTTCAAGCTCCAAATACTCAATTATTTCGCCGCTAATTTATAAAAATTTACGCTTTTTTCAAAGCTGAATCCCAAAATATGCAATAATTTTGCGGTGTAATTCTGAAATACAGGGTTATTTTACAATTGGGTGTTTGAATTAGTTCGTAGGGTTTTCTAATAGATGGTGTGACTAGTATTCCCCGTAAACCTACTATCATTGAACATCGTTATTAGTATATGTCATTTGGTTGAAGCGTAAATAACAAAATTTTTTACTTCATCGAATATGTCTAACTTTATGCCGGATAAAGTGTTTTTGCAGGGAGTTCTACTTCATTACTTTAACATGAAGATAAGCGCTGCCGATAGTCATCGAATTTTAGTGGAAGTTTATGGTGAGCATGCACTAGTTGAACAAACGTGTCGGAAATGGTTTGCTCGATTTAAAAGTGGTGCTTTTGAGCTGGAAGACAAGGAACGACCCGGGCAGCCGAAAAAATTTGAAGATGAAGAATTGAAGTCATTGCTCGATGAAGATCCATGCCAAACGCTTCAAGATTTAGCTGAATCATTAAGAGTTGACTTTTGACAGTCAGCAAACACCTGAAAGCCATGGGAATGATCCAAAAGCAGGGAAATTGGGTCCCATATGAACTGAAACCTAGAGACGTGGAAAGGCATTTTTTCACATGTGAACAGCTGCTTGAACGACAAAAAAGGAAGGGATTTTTGCATCAAATTGTGACTGAAGATGAAAAGTGGATCCACTACGACAATTTCAAACGGAGAAAGTCATGGGTTATGCCTGGCCAACCATCAACATCAACGGTGAAGTCAAATATCCATGGATCCAACCTTATGCTCTGTATTTGGTGGGATCAGCGGGGTGTGATCTACTATGAGCTGCTTAAACCAAATGAAACAATCACAGGGGAGCGTTACCGAAAACAACTGATGCATTTGACCCGTGCATTAAAGGGAAAACGGACGGAATATGGCGATAGACATGACAAAACCATTTTCCTCCACGACAATGCTCGTCTGCATGTCGCAAAACTGGTCAAAACCTACATCGAAATGACCAAATGGGAGGTCCTACCTCACCCGCCGTATTCTCCAGACATTGCTCCAGCTGATTACCACTTGTTTTGATCGATGAGCCATGGCCTGTCTGAGGAGCACTTCACTCCTTATGAAGATTGTAAAAAATGGGTTGATTCTTGGATTGCCTCTAAAGACGATTCGTTCTTCCGACGCGGAATTCGTATGCTGCCAGAAAGATGGGAAAAAGTAGTGGCTAGTGATGGTCAATACCTTGAATAATATATTTGTAATTATTTTTGCACAATAAAGCCTCAATTTTCGAAAAAAAAAAAAAAAAAAAACTCTACAAATTAATTCAAACACCCAATATTAACTGTCAAAAATTTATGCTTAAATGCAACTAATTGCTAAAATATGATATTATTTCGGTGTCAATCGATAAAATTTGAAATCTTTTCAAAAGAGATTTACGAAATTCACAATGTTTAGTGGCAGATTGTTGAAACACGCAGTCATTTCATAGTTGCCTAATAAGGTTAAGGTTACTTTAATCATAATTGTTTGCTGAAATAGGCTTTATCTCTATGTTATTGAATGAAATCTGCTCTTTTTTACAAATGCGATATCCAACGTACGCAATAAATTTGCCGAGATACGGAATCAATCATTTTACTGCTAATTTTTTTAAATTATGCAGTTTGCAACTAATTGCTAATATAGACTATTATTTCACTGCTATTTGTTAAATTCTGTATGTTTTTAAAAAAATGAGTGCCGAAATATAAGTTTATTTTACAAAAAAAAATAATAAAATTGTTTTTTTTTTCATTATATATATACTTTGCAGAATTATGCAATACGAAAGTCTGTCTACAATACGGGATCGTTTCGCCGATAAAATTTACTTTTAATCGTTTAAATTACGTGCTGAAATAAGCTGTTAATTTTACTACAAAACAACATAATTTTCTTACGGTGAGTTATCGAAATTCATCGTTTTATGTTTTATTAACAAAACTTACCTTTATTACAGTTATTTGCGCAAAAAAGCGATTGTTTCTCTTTTTCACTAAATAAAGATAAGCAGCTATTTTCGTTGCTATAATTGACGGAATTCGTGCTATTTCTGAAAATTGATATCACAAATGTTAAATACATATATTGCGTTAAAAATCAGCGAGATTTCTGCCCTTTTTTTTTTTTTTTAAACCACTAGGGGGCTCTGCCCCCTGCTCGCTCCGCTCACCAACCCCCGAGGAAGGCTTTCCCTCACCCCGACTTGCTTCGCTCATTAACCCTTGCTGGATTTTGCCCGACTATTCGCAACTTTGCCTTTCATTGAATTGGAATATTAATAATACATAACACAAGAGAAAAGTTGAACAATATTATAGAAATCCACCATATATGGTATCACATTGAAATACACAATATTTAATATTATATCGTTTAAAATATGTGAAAAATCTGCCTTAACGTTCGACAGTTTAATAACAATTTGCCATTATTTTGAGAGAAAACATATGTTAAACAGCTAGACACACAAAATAAACAACGATAACACTAACTGTTTAGAACAGAGAGAAATTCTTATCTAAACGATTTAGCGCTACAGCTTTGGTATACGATCCCCTTTTAAATTTTTGTCAATGTTTGACGATGCATTTTTCGGGTATTATTGCTTGATTAAAGAAATTATGAACTTATTTTTTCTAATGCCGATATTTTTTACTATTGAATTTTTTTTTTAGTTAATTTAGGGCAATATGTAACACTCTACATTTATTTCTAATGTACAACAAGGTTTAAAATCGTGCTTATAACAGTAAACATGCAACTTTTTAAAGTGCATTTTTCCTAGAATATGATTTAGTCGGATCCATTGAAAATAAATATCTTATGTGATTATTGCAATTATTTTAAACATTTCATTAGTAGTAGTACGACAGGACAATTTCTTTCAGATAGCGATTTTGCATTGTCGCCATGAATGTGCCAAGATGCCCGTCAATATCTGATTTTACCATTTCTTAAACTATATTAAATACTAAATTTAATCGGGGGGGGGGGAATCACATTTTTCGAAACCTACTGATTAGCGAAAAATTCATCCTTGATTATATTGTAAAAACGAATTGCCGATTTGGAGTATTCAACATAGACCATCACCATTCATACATTGGATGGCTTTTGAATGTTTGTTGACAATATTTTCTGAATAAATATTCATGATGGCTCCTGAATACTTCTTGGCGATATATTCTGAATAATTATTATCGTTGGCGATATCTACTGGTATATATTGAACATGACATCTTAATAGTTGTTGGTGATATCTCCTGAACTTGTGTTAATGATTAGCTTCTAAATATTTGTTGGCTACAACTTCTGGATGTGTACTGGTTACACCTTGATTTTTTTACATATATATTATATAATATTGAATTTAGAAAGAAAAAAAAGCGTGTGGAGAATGAAATATAATGATATTGGATAATATAATTTAATTTATAGAGACATCAAAGGTACAGGAAAAACTACTTTAGCCATTTTCTTTCTAATAGTACGGATAATATTTTACCTGAAGATATTTTGTATATTTAGCTCAAATAAAAAGTATTCTTCTTTTTTTCTCTCTTGAATTAAGTTAAAAAAATATTTAAAATAAAATTGAAAAAAAAAAAAAAAAAAAAAATGTGCTAAAGCAATCGAACAGTTTAACCTCTTGGCGAAATTTAAAATTTGGCACCAAAGTAGCTTAGACTTTTCTCGCAAAAATCTTGACATGCATAACTGAGATAGATAATTTAAGTTATCGTCAAAATAAATGAAAAATTTAAAATCTGGCAGTGAGGTCCTGTATTAGGCGTAACTAAAATATTTTAGCAATGCAGTTACTTCATTCCATTACATGGGAAAATAGACAAAAAAAAGTCCTGTTGTATTAAATTAAATTCTGTTTACTGTAAAGTTTTACATCAATGCTTAAACACAAAAATAGGTTGTGAATTTTATTATTATTATTATTATTATTGCACTATTTTATAATTTTTCTCGGTACTTACGTATTAACGCCACCGCAGAAGAAGTTGCACTTATGCGCCAATGAAGAGTAATCTTGTTGTTCGCATACAAGAGACATAGGGGGACAGCAAGACATCTTTTGGAATTTTATTTATCAGAGTGAACATCTATAGTATCTTCCCACAACTGAATTTGGCGATTATGACTAAATCATAAATCTAAAAATCATAAATGATAAAATCATAAGCTAAATCGTAAACCATAAGCTAAATCATATAATCATAAATCCAGCATGCATGCAGGCTGCCATATTATATCTCAAAGAGTCCAGAACGACATCGTTATCGTTCAAAACGGCGCCAAAGAAAAATCGCCAAATTCAGTTGTGGGGAGATACTATAGTTGTACCTAGCTGCAGTGGCGTTAATACGTAAGTACCTTTTTCTCAGTATTTAATGCATGGCTAGAGTTAAAATGGATATTGTGGTTGCGTAAATGAATTCCTTGGCGAAAAACGTACGAGTTTCTTCATTTCTAAATTTTAAAAATAGCTAAATTGGTCATAGTAAAGATCCATCATTTTAAATATATATTGAGTGAAAAAACTAAATCTTTATATAAAGTAATCTATGTTGTTGTCTCGTAAATTTCATTTAAAAAAATTCTGGGCTTAACTTCTAAATTTATACCAATCGTTCTTTAACATAATTATTATATTCATTACTAAATCTTTTTCGCCTAACGTTAAAATAAAAACTAATAATATAAACTAAACTAATAATATACAATAAAATAAACATATAAACCAATTTTCATTTCATTTTTATTAAATTTTTACTTAATGTTTTTAAAATATCGGTTATTTTCATGTTTTGCTATTCTAAATAATTTTTTTCTTCTCTCGAGCATCTCAAAGATTCTAATATTTCAATTTTCTTATTTACACCATTGATCACATTTTAATTTTCCTGGGGAAAGTGACGTCAGAGACACAGAAAAAAAACGTCATAAGAGAAACTTTCCCCTCCGGTGGCAAATAGAGTACCTTCATAAACCCGACGTTTTTCTTAATAACTTCGTTAATTAAAATGATAGAAATTTCTAAGCAGCTGAAATGCCTTCCTTGAAGCAGTCGGAATACACTGATACCTCTCATGATGCAGAGCACTTTGCCCTCCGCGAGAAGATGCTGTCGCAGACAAAAAAAATTGACGCCAGCGACAGTTACTTTTTTTTAATATATAGAGATATGTTTGCCAATTACATAATTTTTGCAGCTGATTACCGAAATATGAGCAATTTTCTCGTCCGAAAATTCTAAAAAAAAACTTTTGTGAAAAATCTGTTTTATGTTTGTTGATTTCTTAAGTAAGTTAGTTTTAACACAAAATTGAGAAAATAATAATTATACAATGAAGAGTTTTCGCAAAAAATATTGCGCTTCAGCACAAAATACGAAATATACAGAATACTTGAAATCCTGCATACGAGAATTGGATGCCGATTTCAATACTTTCAGACTTTCACATAATTTCTGTGATTCTTTATTTTATTATATTATTTCCGTAATAGTCATTTCTACTTCTTGGATACGCAGAAAAGATCTCCAATACGCAAGCTTCCAGCAATGTCGTGAACAAAAGCATTGGTGGAAACAGTGGCTAACGATTTTTTTTTCTACCGGTCATGCAAAGATACAGACCGATGGCAAATAGATCGCATGGAAGTGCCTTCTTACGGAATTTTCGGATCGCGTTTGGGCATAAAGGTAAGCGAAGTCTGATTTGACGTCAGATAAAAATCTATTATAAGTGTATATTTCACAGAGCAAACGCTAAAATATCTTTAAAAATAGCGATATTGCAGATGGGAAAATACAGAGCACAATTTCAATTGAAAAAAGTGAAGGGTGCATTTTCACTTGGAAAAAAAGGGGCAGGGCACACTTTTCACTTCAAAAAAGGGCAGGGCGCATCGTCGCTAAAATAAAAAAGGGCAGGGCGCATCGTCGCTAAAACAAAAAAAGGGCAGGGTGCAGCATCCTTTGAAAAATGCTGCGTAACATGAACACTAAATGATACTTTGTTGCGGGTTCATGTTGGGTTGTGCCAGTTGTGGGTCAAAAGTGTTCCTGTGGGTCAAGTTTTCTCAACCCACGCAGAATCTCCCCACTCTATATTGCAGTTTTCGCAAAATGTATATTTTGCAAAATGTTTAATATATATATATATATATTTCCCACAATTTGATTGAATCCCTGCCAAAAATTATTTACAATTATTATTTATTATTTTATTTTTTTTCCAGAAAAGAAATAGAGGTGATAATGTGCTTTACCACACTCCTTGGTGACTTTTTTCAAAATCACCAATTTGGCGCATTTTTGCAGTTTTGTCTCATGATTTTTTCAAAATGGTTGATTTTACGTGTTTTAAATCAAGTGCCTAAAAATGAAGTGTAAAAAGTAGCATTTCAAAAACTTTAACAAAAGAAAATAAAAATAAAAACTAACAAATATTAAACATTACAAAACAAAAGTACCATATATAACCGAATAAGTGTATAAGCAGATATGCAGATTCAATTTAGTGTCGCACTACTACTGTGTTATGAGCAATTAAAGTCAATCTGGGCAGGTAGGTTGGATTTAGCATTGCACTAGCACTGTGCTATGGTGACATTTTGCAGCAATCTGTAATATGTATGTCTGTACGCTTCACACACACAAAAAAAAAAAAATCAATAAATACATCACTCGCAATCTGCATGAATCTTTAAAAGGCACAAAATTTTGTTTCGCAGCAATCACTTTTAGAACAAAATATCCCCTCCCATTCCAAAATTTTTCTAAAATGAACTTTCATGGTTGACGAATAAATTTCTAAATTAAATTAAAATTTCGTGGTCTATTGAAGTTGTGCCATGATTAATAATGTAACTTGATATAGCTGTGTTTACAGACTCAGTGACTGCCAATGAATGTTATGTGAGAAATGCCTAGCTTGTAATCAGCCAGGGTAGCTCCTTGGTTTGAGTATAAGCGAAAGGCCCGGGTTTGATTCCCGGCTCTGGTATTTTTCACATGGAATAAAAAATCACTCTTCCACTGCAATTTTTTCTGAAATGAACTTTCATGGTTGATGAATAAATTTCTAAATTAAATTAAATTAAAATATTTTGTTAAAATGTGCATAACTTGTTTTTACTTTCTTTTATATTCAATAGAAGATGGTATTGGATTCATAAAAATCTTAGACTTGAGGTTTTTCAATGGTTTTACATGTTTTGAGATGTCTAGAACATGATTTGACTATTTTTAGAAAATATTTGTGTGTGACAAAATTTTTTAACAACTGTATCTCAGGAACTATACTACTCAGAATTTCATAAAATTTGATATGTAGTTGCAACTTGATATACCTAAATTAATGCCTAGAAACTTTTGGTAAAAATCATCCAACAAATGGGATTGTCATTTAGCTTTTTTTTTTTTTTTTTTTTCCTTTAATTTTTTACATTGCAGAATAAACATTTCATGTAAATGCACATAAAGTGAATTGTTTTTTAATAATCATTATGAAATTAAAAAGAAGTATCTATAGTAGTGATAGTCAGCTGGGAAATTTTTTTGTAAATGTGCAAGCATCTCCCCCCCCCCCCTCAAAAGGAAAGTCCCTCCCAAGAGGGGCAAATTTTCCTTATGAGTATCTTCCAAATGAGCTCATCAACACTTTTTGAAGTAAATGGTTGAACCATCAATGTGTGGTAGTTTAAAAGAAACTTATGATTTTTATTTTGGGGTTAAAATTAAGAAAAAAAAAAGGCATATTTAATTTTTTTTTTTTTTTTTTTTTTTTTTTTTGCACATTTAGTGCTATTATATTGGCAGTCAATAAATAACGAGTCAGTGAATATTTCACAAAAAGTATAGTTATGTAGAAAAGTACAGCCTAATGATTCATGCACATTTCTCTCGCCAGATGCCGTTACTTGTCTGGCAAGGAGTGAAAAAAAGATAACCCAGCATCAGCCACATCCAGTCTTTTCATTTTTGAAAGTGACGTGGAATGGAGGCATCCAAAGCTGAGTAGTGTGGTGGTGTGTGTTTTTTGGCAGCGGAAAGTATTTTAGGATGTAAAATTGATAGACGAATAGAAAGGATCTATGGGGAGTACTGTATGTCATGGGCAAGAGTTCAGGAGTGGAATAAGCGCTTTCACGAAGGATGCAGATCGATCGGTGATGATCCCTGGACTGGAGCACCGAAGTGTGTTACAGAAGAACATGTTGCAAAAGTGCATGAGCTCATAAAGAAAGACCGTCGTCTAACAGTAGACGAGATTTCTGTATCAGTGGGGCTTAGCCATGGTACAGTTCATGAAATCATCAAGGACAGTTTGAAGTTCCGTAAAGTGTGCACGCAGTAGGTCCCGCATCGCTTGACACCGGCACAAGAGGGCTGCCACATGGCCATGTGTCTGCAAGCATTGCAGCGTTACAACATTGATGGAGACAAATTTCTTTTAGCCGGAGTCAAAACGGCTAAGTCTTTAGTGGAAGCACACAGATTCCCCTCCACACTAGTGCCAGCAAGGTACTGCTTTAATTCTTCTTCAATCATAATGAACCACCCCTCATCGATTTCCTGGAGCATGGAGCTACGGTCAATGCTCAGTGGTATTGTAAAACCTTATTGAAGCTCAGGAATGCAATCAAATCAAAACCTCCCAGTTAACTTTCTCGAGGTGCCATCCTGTTGCACGACAATGCTAGACCATCACACTTAGCCAACGCAACACAGGAATGTCTGCAGAAGTTCAAGTGGGAAGTCCTGATCCACCCCTCCTATAGTCCAGATCTGTCCGCATATGACTTCCACATCTTGAACATAAAAATGCACTGCAGAGACACCAATTTCAAATAGACGATTAAATCAATGAGTGTGTGCGCAATTGCTTCAAACAGCAACCAAAGGATTTCTACGAGCATGGCATTATGCAACTGTTGTCACAATGGAATAAATGCCTAAATACCTACGGACAATACTTTTGAGTTTTATTAAATAATTACTGGGAATTTGCCTCTGACTCGTTATTTACTGACTGCTCCTAATATTATTTCTCTAGAATTAAAATTGTCTGCATTCATCATATGGAAGATAGATTTTAATAAATTATTTTTTACTGAGGGAATTTGTATAGAAACACAGAAGAGAGTCATGTGTTTGCCACAACAAACTAGTTTTAAAAGATGGCTTTTATGTGTGGCAGGGGAACAGTAATATTTTTTAAGGTTTTCATAGAAATTGTGTAGAATTTTAAAAACTGCAGAGAAAGTGAAAGTAACAGGAATAAGTATTTTCAGTTTTTCACAGAAGCATAAAAACCGAAGGCATGTGGCACAAGTTTTTTTCATGGAAATTTTGCAGAATTTCAAAAACTACTGAAAAACTGAAGGTAAATGGAACAAGTTTTTAAAAAGTTTTTTCGCTGAAATTTTGCAGAATTTCAAAAACTACAGGAAAACTGAAGGTAAATGGCACAAGTTTTTTTAAAGTTTTTTCGCTGAAATTTTGCAGAATTTCAAAAACTACAGAAAAACTGAAGGTAAATGGCACAAGTTTTTTTTAAGTTTTTTCGCTGAAATTTTGCAGAATTTCAAAAACTACAGAAAAACTGAAGGTAAATGGCACAAGTTTTTTTAAAGTTTTTTCGCTGAAATTTTGCAGAATTTCAAAACTGCAGAAAAACTGAAGGTAAATGGCACAAGTTTTTTTAAAGTTTTTTCGCTGAAATTTTGCAGAATTTCAAAACTGCAGAAAAACTGAAGGTAAATGGAACAAGTTTTTTTAAAGTTTTTTCGCTGAAATTTTGAAGTTTGACTTTAAAAACTTTGACTTTAAAATATCTTTAAAAAAACTTTAAAAAAACTTGTGCCAATTGCCTTCAGTTTTTCTGCAGTTTTTTTTTAAAGTTTTTTTGCAGATTTTTTTAGCTGGGTACCAAGGCCATGTCACAATACTTTCCAGGTATTTTTCTTTTTTAAACTCTATGTCCTCTTTTTGACGTTCGTTTAAAGTATTACATTACTTAATTAAATTATTTTACGTTTACGTGTTTACATAATTTCAGTAATTCTCAGCAATCTGTGTGGTAAATGCCAGTAGCATATGTACACGCTAATTGCATTTAAATAATTAAACATAATTACATAGAGTACTTAAAATGTAATAATAAATAATTATAATTATAGTAACAACGAATAAATATTGTACTGTTTAAAGGATTGGCTAAAGGCGGGGCTTGTTTTATTCATAAGATTTTGATTCTCACTCTGCACTGGTAATATGTTAAAATAAATAATTTGTTAATTTTGTGTAAAATGTTGTGTGAGTCACATATGGGGATAATACCGTTTCCACCAATATTTTCTGAAAAAAAAAAAAAAAAAAAAAAAAAAAATCCCTTCCCTATTTAATTCAACATGATTTGGTTTTGAATATTTTGGAGTTAAAGGACCTGTGAGCAATGCCATGGACCCACAATAAAAATATGATACATTTTTTTTTGTATGGTAATTGAAGTAAAAGAACAAGCTTAAAGCTCAATTTTTTTCCTGATTGAAACTGCTTTTTCTTTCTGTTATAAAAACTGAGGAAGAGGAAATAAAATTATTAAAAATAATGTAAAGGGATAATAAGTGTTTTTAAAGATAGCTTTTATTTATTTATTTATTTATTTATTTATTTTATAATACAAGTTTAATCTTTTATGTATTTATTTATTTATTTATTTTACAATCGCTTCGGTAAGTATTTTGCTCGTCATACTTAAGAAATTTCAGTTTTTTTTCTTTATAGATATTGTTTTAAATCTAAAATCAAGAATCTGCATAGAAATATCTTTAAATTAAAATAAGTTTAAATCTAAATGTCATAGTACGTAATGTATAAGCATTAAATCATTAAATATTTAATGAAAAATATTAAAGAATAATTAATAAAATAAAATAAAATAGGAACACCATGTAAATGTATAATACACGCAAGGTGACTTAGAAATATAGCTAAAATTTTTTAAGGGAGGTACATAACATTTAAATTCTAACAAGGGAAATCTTTGAAGCGCTAATCGCCGATTTTCTTGAAAAAAATTCTGGCATAAGATTTAATCATGAATAGCATCTTCCTAAAACATTAGCTGCTGAGTCGCAATAGATAAGTTATAGAAAATTATTAAAAACGCATGCATGTCTGCATTATTTCCAAAAAACCGCCTGTTTGGCGACTGCATTCTTCGGAATTTCATTGCAATGAAGATTTAATAGATGTAGATGTTCTTCTTTCTATTTGATAGCCAAACGAACTCCATACGCTGTCGAGCACTTGAGAATTCAGAATAGTCAACAAAAACCAGATAATTTACCAGATTGAGACTTACTTAGTCGAAATTCTAAATAATATTTAATATTTCAATTAAATAAGCTGTGTCAATAACAATTGCAAGAGCATTAACGCCACGTTTTTACTAACGACATTAAAAAAATATATGATCAAGACATTTATATAAATTTAAGTAAAATAAAACATTATATATTAAAACACAAAGCTTTTTTTTTTTTTTTTTTTTTTTTTTTTTTTTTTTTTTAACTAAAATGAAAGCATTTCGTATCCGAACACATTTTTCTTATAAGTCTGATCATTTTATTGGGCAGTACGAACCTTCGACGAACAAGCAACTCCACAGACAGTTGTGTGGATCCAGTATCTCATTAGAGCTACGCAATGAGCAATTGAAGACGATCTATGATTCTACTCTAAATTTCGTCCTGTTTGTTGGTTGGGTTTAACGTCGCACTAGTACTGCACACTATGGGCAACTGGCGACGGTTTGCGATGCACTTCTGAGGATGGTCCGGTGACATCTGCACGTGATAAATGATTGCATTTTGCGTACAGTCGGTAACAAAAATGTCCGAACAATAGCAAAAATTCCTATGTAAAAAAGTACACTTCATACGGTTTTGTTAAATAAATCCTTATCGAATCGTGTTCTTACACTGACTAAGAATAGGATTCGACAAGGATTTATTTAATAAAAGCGTACGAAGTGTACTTTTCTACATAGAAATTTTTGCTAGTGTTCGGACACTTTTGTTACCAACTATATGTTATTTATTTTTAATATATACATCCGATTTGTATGTTTGACTCTACATCCCCCGCCCCATACCCCTGTAAATTTCGTCGAGATGAGCACAGATATAACATAACCGGATTAAAATACAAAAAAATTAAAATAACACCCTGGGTCAGCTGGAGAATCAAACCCATTCTTTTACACTCGAAGGTGATTAGGAAGGGTGACATACTCATTCGGTCACAGAGGGTCTGCTTTTAGCATAACAATTATTTTTATAAAACAAGATTTCGCAGTTAATAATTCTATAAAATTCCCTATGAAATTCATTGCGCAGTACTAGTGTGACGTAAAACCCAACCAACCTTATGAAATTCTAATGCATATTTTTACAAAATCTCCTTAGATTATTAAAATCTGTACGCGTGTGTCTGTCTGTGTGTCTGTCCGTGAGAAACGGCTTGAAACAGCAAAGGCTCCGCCGCTAATGGTCGCACGGACTTCGAATAGGTACCGTCGGACAGAGAATTTATCGCAGATCTAAGTTATCTAATTTTCTAAACGATGCGACATTAATTAGCGGAGATATTAATTAAAATGTTGACCCATGTCAAATCAAAAAACGATTCGAAATCGGAGGCGACCGCGATTTCGTTAAGGAACAGACTACCTCAAAAGAAAAAGTAAAGAGAGAAAATTTCGTGGGCATTTGTAAAGCGATGTTGCTCGAACGGTTCGAGACATTGAAATACACCTCAAACAACAGAAAGAGCATTTATTACCGATTCTTACGGTACAATTTTTTTCTTTAAATACGGATTTTTTGTATTTTTAAAAAAAGTTTTAAGAATGGTCGAAAATTTCTCTTTTTCACGATCGTCTTTTTTGAAACGCCCTGTACGACCAAGTAACTGTTCCATTTCTTAACAACTGGTATATAAAGGAAGGCCATTTATTCCTCTTTCGAACAATATAAACATTTTTACAAAATACGGATTAGCGATCCATGTTTTTAGGTATTACGAAACATCGATTTTTTCACAAAACATTTTATAACTCAAAAGCGTTTAAAGATAAATCATTTCTTTTTTTTTTTTTTTTTTTTTGGATATAGATCTCGCTTCCATAATTCAATTTCCAAAAGAGTGAGAGAAAATTTCAAAAACTGAATGAGTTATAATTTTTTTTTAATTTCACGCTATAAACGATTGAAAATGCCGTACTTCATTCGAAAATGAATACCGTAATCAAATAATGTAGACGTCCGTTGCATCACCATGGCAACCTGTTCAAAGAGGTTCATTTCTCGATGGAAGCGAAGAAAAAAAAACAGAGATAAACATCTGGTATATACGAGTACACGTGTTTTGGTACTGCGATTAAAAATTGCAATATTCTAATACGCGTATTTCAATTTCTAATTACGATTAATTTATTTTTTATACATCATTCGAAAGATATTTTAAAGTTCTTTTATATTATTCAAAGTTTTGAACAGATTTACACGTTTTAAGGTCTCCTGAATTAGTTTTCTTTTGTATCTCAGCTACTAATTAAAATAATTTCATAAGTAATACATCATTAGAGAGCTTTTTTGAATTGGAATCGAACAGTGGAATACAGAAATCTGTACCGCCAGATGGCGCTGTAATATTTTCAAATTTCAATATTTCAATTTCTAATTATGATTAAATTATTTTTAATACATCATTCGAAAGATATTTTAAAGTTCTTTTAAATTATCGAAAGTTTTCACCAGATTTATACGTTTTGAAGTGTCCTGAATCAATTTTCTTATTTCAATATTTCAATTTCTAATTATGATTAAATTATTTTTGATATTTTAAAGTTCTTTTAAATTATCGAACGTTTTCACCAGATTTACACGTTTTGAGGTGTCCTGATTACGTTTTCTTTTGAATCTCAGCCAAATGAGTTAGATCGTTCAAAATTGGTATACGTAGGTTAATTAAGAAGGCCTGAAAGGGTGGAGAAGAAATAGGCGTGCACAGCGCGCATATCCCTTAACTTGTGCGTGCGCAGAGCGCACGGGACTGCGCTGCCGGTTCGATCCCAGGTTGCGCTCATCGCCCTAACCGTTCGAAGTTTTGCGTGGTTTCTTCCGAAACTCACGTAAATACGGGTTTTTTTCTTTTCTTTTTTTTTTTTCTAAAATATCAAATTTAAATAAAAGTTTCGATTTTATTAGAATAAGAACCGTTCGGAGTTTTCCGTGGTTTCTTACGAAACTCACGTAAATACGGGCTGGTTTTTTTTTTTTTTTTTTTTCTTTCTAAAATATCAGATTTAAATAAAAGTTTCGATTTTATCAGAATAAGATTGATCAATCGCTCAAAAGGTGGCGCTGTGATCGGATTTTTTCTAAATTTTTAATATGGCAGTCGCTTAATTACAATTTTTAAGCTCAACCCAGTACGCAAATAAGTCATTGGGTTAAAAAAAAAAAGTAAACATATATAAGTAAAAACTAGTTGGCATAGGTGGACTCTGTTCAGTTCCCCATCATATTTATGTTCTCATAAACTTCTAGTGCGAGACATATTAAAATCATGTTAAAAGAAATGAATTTGACCAAAGCTTGATATAGTGACAGAATGAAATCCCCGCTTAATAGGCTATCCATCGTTAACTTCGATATATGTATCTTATTCTAATCTATTAATTTATTTTATCAGTGTCAATTCCGTTGTTTAGTTTTCATGCTACTATTTCCAATGCAATAATCCTCAAAATTCATATTTATATGAAAAATTTACAATTTCGCTATGTTGATAAAATCGTAAATTACGAATGATTTACGAAATTTTCCTATTAGAATATTTGTATTTAATCATGTTCAAACAAATATCATAAATGTAATTTGGAAGTTGTCTAATGTATTTATGTTTTTCAAAATGGAAATTTATGCTCAATTTTTCCTTATTCTGACATGTTAAGTAAATCGTAAATTCCAAATAACTTACGAATTTTTTAAATTGGAAAAATCATAGTCTATGATATTCATGCCAGTATCCTATATAATATTTCGAAAGTGGTTTGACATCTTTACGATGAAAATATCCCTCAAGATTGACGTTTATGTGAAATTTGGCTCTATGCTGCCATGTTAAGAAATTCGTAAATTTCTAATAACTTGCAAAATTTTATATTATTCAAAGTTTTCAACAGATTTACACGTTTTGAGGTGTCCTGAATTAGTTTTCTTTTGTATCTCAGCTACTAATTAAAATAATTTCATAAGTAATACATCAATTGAAAGCTTTTTTGAATTGGAATCGAACTATGGAATACAGAAATTTCTACCGCCAGATGGCGCTGTAATATTTTCAAGTTTCAATATTTCAATTTCTAATTATGATTAAATTGTTTTTAATACACCATTCGAAAGATATTTTAAAGTTCTTTTAAATTATCGAAAGTTTTCACCACATTTACACGTTTTGAGGTGTCCTGATTACGTTTTCTTTTGCATCTCAGCCAAATGAGTTAGATCGTTCAAAATTGGCATACGTAGGTTAATTAAGAGAGCCTGAAAGGGTGGAGAAGAAATAGGCGTGCACCGCGTGCGTATTCCCTAACTTGTGCGCGCGCAGCGCGCACGAGACAGCGCTGCCGAAGGCAGTGGGGACCCGGTCCAACTTTTTAACCGATGACAAATGATTTTTTTCTTTTCTTTTCTTAAGAATAAAAATTTTATTTGAGAGGGAATATGTGCGCGCAGGGCGCGTATTATTGTGAAAAAAAACAATTTCCACATATATCAAGTTAGCAGAGTTAGCAGTGCAGTGAAATGATAGTTGCTCAGCTCTAAAAAGCTATAAAGAAGATAAATATATGTGGCATGCATTGAAGACAAAAGTTCAATTAAAGCAGTTTATTAAAGTTGAAACAAAATGATGAATAACATTAAATCAGCTGAAACAATTTTAGAAAGGTTGCTGACGAAAGGTTAAATACCCTTAAAAATACTGCCATACTGAGTTCAAATAGAAAGCTACTTTTCATTGTGAAATAACTAGATACACTAAACGAACAAGTCACAAAAACGTAATTTACAATCATAATAAAACTAAACAGTTTATAATTATATCGAAATACCAGCTCATGACTTTGAGCTAAACTAAAAAAACATAAAAGCTTAAAAGATTAAGGGCTTCAGAGCTTAAGAGACTGATTACATATTTCCTACCTCCTTTTATAGTCACGAAACGGATTCAAAGTAACAGCTACTAGATGCTGTAGAATAGGAACGCCTCCCATAACTATAGCAACACGACGCTGCGAGTCAGCCGCCATCTATGGGCTTAGCAAAGAGACTCTGCAGTTGAAAAAATATTACATCTCCTCGCTAAGTAGCGAAATGAACAATCCGTAAAAGGATTTAAACATATTTTTCTTTAAGTTAATTTTAATAAAATATGCTTTTAAATATGAGGTAAGTAATTAAAGTTATTTCAAAAGACTTAAACATAAATATATTAATAAGGAATATAATTTTTAACTAAAAGTAATTATCATTAAGCTTTCTAATTTTAATATATCTTTAACTCAAATGGCAGCACCAAAAGAGAAAATAGCACTAAACGCTATAATTCATTTAATTAATAACTTAAACTTTAAAGGTTATAAAGTGAATTTAAATTATATTTAAGTAGTGAATGAATTTAAATTTAAATTTGAGAATCAACACGGAAAGGGTACAAATTTTACAACAAGGCCCCCCACCGTGTTGATTCGACAAACACAAACGTCAGCAATTACAATATAAACTTTATTAGAAAAGAAATAAAAAAATTCCTTGAATATTTAGTGACTTGATGAGAGATTCACATATGTCTTCTACAGAATATACTTCACACAAAGCTAGAAGGCTTGTCAGTTATAAGATCAAGAGTCCACAAGTCCAACTCACAATCAAAAAAAAAGTAGCACTATCAATATTCTATACATATCTACTAAAAGAAAGAACAAGATATTAATACAGAGCAAATATGCACAGCATTTCAAGGAAACCTTTTTCTCCCCCATTCCCCATTGTCAAAATAAGAAAACGATGATATTCACAAATATATGAAACATTTACATAACATACACATAACCAATTACACGTAGCGCTACGAATTTCTCTCATACAAAAGTTAAACTAAACCATACATCACTACACAATGGAAAACGTAGGAAAAATCCACCAAGAAAATGCATACATATCCCTCTAAAAACATTTTTCAGTTTCAAAAAAAATTTAAATATATATTATACGTTCAAAAAAAAAAAAAAAAAATTACTCTATATACATTTACTTAATAAATACCTTATTTACAAACTTAGACATATCACCTTTAGTGAGGGGCTTTGTGAAGGGATCGGCAAAATTATTTTTAGTATTTACATATTTTAAATCAAACCGTTCCTCAAATAGCCATTCACGGATGAAAAATAATTTTACATTAATATGTTTAGATTTGTTATTCTCTATAGGAGACCTCGTAAAATTAATAGCTGCTTGGTTATCAGCAAAAAGTATTGGTGGTTCATATGAAATAGCAATTAATTTAAAATCAATACAATCTCGTAATATATTATCAAACCACATTAATTCTTTAACCCCGTCACACATGGATACAAATTCACTTTCCATGGTTGAAAGGCAAACACTTTTTTGCTTAAAGGTTTTCCAAGAAATAGGACTATTATCCAAAAATAAAATTTGTCCCCCCATTGATACGAAGTCATCTCTATTCATCGCGAAATCAGCGTCAGAGAAAGCAGTTAAACATGGATTAAAACAATTCAAATTTAATTTCAAATCTCGAGTACACGAAACATACCCAAGTAATTTAATTAACCCATTCCAATGATTAAACCCCGGTGAATTTTGAAATTGACTGAATATATTAACTGCGTAGGCAATATCAGGTCGTGTCCTGTTTGCAATGAAAGATAAACATCCTAAGATATTCCGATATGGAAATTTAGACATTTCATCAATTTCATTTTGATTAGTAGGACAATCTTTTTTCGAATACTTAATGCCTTTTACAATAGGTAATGAGCAGAAAGGGATGTTAAACGACTTAAACCTGTCATACATTTCATTAATATATAATTCCTGAAAAATTTGTACTGAATCATTTTCATAATTAAATTCTACACCAAGTAATTTCATGGTTTTACCTAAAATTTTTATATCAAATTTACATTTTAATAAATTAAGAATTTTGTCTATTTGAAATTGATTTTTACCAAACAAAACTAAATCATCTACATAAACTAATAAAACAATATAATTTTCAAAATAATATGAACAATTACACCAGTTAAATTTATTAAACCCTAAATCCAATAGTACTTTATTTAACTCATAATACCAGAGCCGGCCACTTTGATGAAGGCCATATAACGCTTTGTCTAGTTTACAAACAAGATTTTCCCCTCCCTTTACAACATATCCTTTTGGCTGAGACATATAAATTTCTTCTTTTAAAGGTGCATAAAGATAAGCACATTTTATATCGCATTGAACATTATGCCATTTATAACATGAGACCAATAATGAAAAAAAGAAACGTATTACTGAGAAATTAACGACGGGTGAAAACGTCTCGTCATAAGTGTCCCCCTTTATCTGATGAAAGCCCTGGGCCACGAGCCTCGCTTTAAAGCGGGCAACGTTTCCTAGCTCATCTCTTTTAACGGCGTATACCCATCTATTTCCCAAAACTTTTTTCCCCTCCGGTAAATTAACCAGATGCCAAACTTTACGAGTTTTCATATTATTTATCTCATCATCCATGGCATTTTTCCATTCAATACATTCTGAAGATTTAACGGCCTGATTATATGTTTTAGGTATAGGGATAACTAGTCATGATTTTTTATGAGTTAAACTTGAAGTTGGGTTATCTGAGTTTTGCTGATCAACCACCCCCTCGAACTTATTACTACTAGAGAAATCAAAAAAATTAGAGTCAAAAATTAAATTATTTTTATCACAATATTGCTTGACATCGTTCATTGATCTCAATCTAGTTTTAGTGTTGTCCGGGTAATAGAAGATGTCAACTCTGTCACTCATTTTTCTGGGTACGGGTTTTCTATTCCAAGTAATTGAAGAAAGAGGTTTAAGAGAAGATTTATCTACAGGAGTTTCATCGACGGGCTCGTCACTAGAATCATCGGGCTCACCTCCGAAAACAATGTCAACAGGATCGGAAACTTGACAATCAACTGGACTTTCCGGAAGTAAGTCCAATTCCTCCAGTGGGGTGCCCATCACCGCTCCACTGCATTTACTAAATAGCTGATCAGAGAACGTTACGTTTATAGTTTCAACTATTTTATCCTCATCCTCCAACCAAATTTTATACCCCTTAGTCTTTAATGAATAACCTATTAGTACTCCCTTTTTAGCCTTAGGTTCAAGCTTATGGTCTCTATGCTGTTTTGGAATCCCTACATACGAAATTAATCCAAACGGCTTCAGGTGTCTTACGGATGGTTTAAACCCAGTATATAACTCAAAAGGAGTCTTAGTTTGTCCCCTATGGATTAAACGGTTCCAAGTGTACGCGAAATACAACATTGCATCGGGCCAGAAAGAAAAAGGCAAACCACTATCCGTGATAATAGCTCTAACACAATTTAAAGAAGTTTGATTAAACCGCTCACTTAACCCATTTTGCTCAGGTGTGAACGTGTTAGTTAACTCATGAACAACTCCATTTTTACTACAAAATGATTTGAAATTGTCATTTACAAATTCGGAACCATTATCCGTACGAATAGCTTTCAATTTTTTATTCAAACTACGTTCTGCCCGTGCAATGTGTCTCTCGAATACACCAAAAACCTGAGACTTATCCTTTAAAGGATAAACAGCAACCCTTTTAGAAAATCCATCAATAATGGACAAAAAGAACCTTTCCCCATTTTTACCAGTTACTTTAATTGGGCCCCAGACGTCCATAAATACTTTCTCTAACGGTGATTTAACGCCATGAACATCGGATGATTTAAAAGACACACGGTTTTGTTTACTAATCCTACAAGGTTCACAAAAAAATTTCTTAAACTTAAGTTTAGGAAGGCCCCTCACCCCGTTCTTCTTGCTAGTATTTACAATAGTATCAGGACTTACATGCCCAAAACGAGCATGCCAATACCCAATTTCATTAACTTTTGCAAGAGAAGCTGAAGGATTTTCTGGGTGCCCCCCATTCACTTTACTCCCCTTTTTAACTTTAGAAACATTAGGATATAAATAGTAAACACCGTCTTTAATTTTAGCAGTAAAAATATGTCTTTTATCTTTACCGAACACCGACACTCGACCCTTACCGCCAGTGTATGTGGCACCGTTCACATCTAATTTAGGACCTGATATTAAATTTTTCCGTAACTTTGGGGAATATAACACATCTTTTAAATACAATACATTTTTACCAAAATCCAACTTAACAGTTCCTTTAGCAGTAATAGGAAAACTAATACCATCGATCGCGACAAAAAGCTCCTCTCCCTCCACAGGAGTATAATGCTCAAAAAGATCTAAATTTCTTAGAAAATGATTTGAAGCAGCAGTATCAAAAATAAAGCTGTCATCATCACTTAAATTACTAAAGTTAGCTTGAGCTATGTAGTAGGAGGGGGGAGATTTGCATTTGTCACGACCGTTGGAGTTATACTTTAAATTTCTAGGTTTAAATTTAACATTACTATTCATAAAACAGTTTTTCTTAAAGTGGCCAATACGGCCACACTTAAAACAAGTTAAAGGCTTTTTACCTTTTTGCTGGATGTTCTGTATCTGAACACTGTTATTGGCATCTTTCTTAATATCACCCTCACGAAGCTGTAGACGCGATTCCTCCGCTGTTAACTCGGACACAATATTCTGGAACTTGAACTGGTCGTTCTTCCAACGCAACAAATATTGCACTGCAGATTCAAACTTCAATGGTAGGTGTTGCAAGAGCTGAAAACAGCAGTACACATCCTCCATAGCATGACCAATTTCACGCAGCTGGTCCAGTATTCTTGATAACCGGGTTACAAAAGAATTCACCGTTTCATTCTCAGACATTCTACAATTAATGAACTCTGTAAACAGTCCCATATGATGAGCTCTTGAGTCTGATATAAAGGTCTTCTTCAAAGTCTCCCAGGCATCAATAGCACAATCACAATTTTCAATAATGCTTCTGACTTCAGGCGATGTATTCAGATATATTGTTGATAATGCAACTCGACTACGAGATTTAAAATCCTCCACTTGTTTTGAAGTTATTCCGGCCTCAGCATCTTCAACAGGCAGTATTTCGTTCTTGCATATTATATTCCAGCAGTTTCTTTCAATTAAAATAAATTTAATGTCCTTGACCCACGTAGTATAATTATTCATCCGTAATTTTTCAATCGTGGGGTTTAAACTTACTGCCATTTCAATTTCTTATCTTCAAACACTTAGAATGCCATAAAAACTATTATCAAAATTTTAATGCTATGAGCTGACAACGAGCCAAATTGCCCATAACCGCTTATTGTGAAAAAAAACAATTTCCACATATATCAAGTTAGCAGAGTTAGCAGTGCAGTGAAATGATAGTTGCTCAGCTCTAAAAAGCTATAAAGAAGATAAATATATGTGGCATTCATTGAAGACAAAAGTTCAATTAAAACAGTTTATTAAAGTTGAAACAAAATGATGAATAACATTAAATCAGCTGAAACAATTTTAGAAAGGTTGCTGACGAAAGGTTAAATACCCTTAAAAATACTGCCATACTGAGTTCAAATAGAAAGCTACTTTTCATTGTGAAATAACTAGATACACTAAACGAACAAGTCACAAAAACGTAATTTACAATCATAATAAAACTAAACAGTTTATAATTATATCGAAATACCAGCTCATGACTTTGAGCTAAACTGAAAAAACATAAAAGCTTAAAAGATTAAGGGCTTCAGAGCTTAAGAGACTGATTACATATTTCCTACCTCCTTTTATAGTCACGAAACGGATTCAAAGTAACAGCTACTAGATGCTGTAGAATAGGAACGCCTCCCATAACTATAGCAACACGACGCTGCGAGTCAGCCGCCATCTATGGGCTTAGCAAAGAGACTCTGCAGTTGAAAAAATATTACATCTCCTCGCTAAGTAGCGAAATGAACAATCCGTAAAAGGATTTAAACATATTTTTCTTTAAGTTAATTTTAATAAAATATGCTTTTAAATATGAGGTAAGTAATTAAAGTTATTTCAAAAGACTTAAACATAAATATATTAATAAGGAATATAATTTTTAACTAAAAGTAATTATCATTAAGCTTTCTAATTTTAATATATCTTTAACTCAAATGGCAGCACCAAAAGAGAAAATAGCACTAAACGCTATAATTCATTTAATTAATAACTTAAACTTTAAAGGTTATAAAGTGAATTTAAATTATATTTAAGTAGTGAATGAATTTAAATTTAAATTTGAGAATCAACACGGAAAGGGTACAAATTTTACAACACGTATACCTTAATATGTGCGCGCGCAGCGCGCAAGGGTCGGCGCTGCCGAAGGCAGTGGGTATCACAAAGTGTCAGGGAAGGAATACGCACGCGCGGTGCGTGTATCCTTTAACTTGTGCGCGCGCAGCGCGCACGGGACTGCACTGCCGAAGGCAGTGGCCACCCGGTCCGAATTTGTACCCGATGAGAAATGATTTTTTAAATTTACTTAAGAATAAAAATTTGACTTGAGAAGGAATATGTGCGCGCAGCCCACGTATACTTTCTTACGTGCGCGCACAGCGCGCATGGGTCTGCGCTGCCGAAGGCAGTGGGGACCCGGTGTGAGTTTTTACTCGATCAGAAATGATTTTTTTTTAGGGGGCACGAAGGGTCAGGAAAGGAATACGCGCGCGCAGCACATGTATCCCGTAAGTTGTGCGCGCGCAGCGCGCACGGAACCGCGCTGCCGAAGGAAGTGGGGACCCGGGCCGACTTTTTACCGAATCAGAAATGATTTTTTTAAAACTTTCTTTTCTTAACACTAAAAGTTACTGTTAGTGATTTATTAATTATAGTGATTGAGAGATTTTGAGAATTCAGTCATTATAGTGATTCATTTGAAAATACTGACCCGCTAGCGGGCGAAGCTCGCTAGTGAATCATATTAAAAGGTGACTAAAAATTAACCTTCTGTTAAACAAATAAAGTCCAATATATATATATATATAAGTTGTTGCCCGAAAAAGTAAAAAGGTTATTTTTATGTTAAAGTAATATTGGAAGTTGTTTTCTAAAATGTAAATATGAGAATGTAGTTTAAAGTAACTCTTCAAAAAGTTAGAAGTATATTTATAGTAATCTAATGATTAGCTAGTTCTTTATATTATTATTCGTAAACATATATAAAATAAATTGCCAGAAATGTAAGAAGACATAAAGCAGTAGTTATGCACATGTTTTTCCAATTTTAAATAAAACCTCCGTAAAGGATCAAAATTGTAATAGGACATCTAAGGACCATCTCTAGGAATATATCCCAGACTGTCGCCCTTGCATAGCTGTATAACGAATTAAAACTTAAAACCTACTCAACCTACTCAACCTCAAATATCTTAAATATTTTAATTATTATTTATTTATTTGAGTATTAATTTCAATCAACTATTCTAATAATCAAATGTTCAATCAAATATTATAATTCATGTTGGTCGCCAATTGCCCATTGCACAGCACTAGTGCGACGTAAAACGTAGCCAATCAACCTATAAATCAGATTAGTTTTTAAATCGTCTGCAAATTTATATAAATGCACATGCCGAGAGCTTCAGACATTAATTTACTGCAGATTATATATTTAAGCTGGAGTAATGTAGAAGTAACTCTGAAATTGAAATTGCATTATTTTAAATAAATGCAATTTTGAAACATTACATAAAATAATTGAAAATAGTGGATCTAACATAAACCATAATGTCACTTTTTCTAAATAGAAATTTCTAGATTTCAGAAAACATCTTGAGTGTTGGTGGGCTTTAACGTCGCACTATAGCTACGCAGTGGGAAATTAAAGACGGCCTTATATTCACACTTAGAGATGTTCTGGAGATATGACATCTTAATTTTTATCCTCCGCGGAGGGGATGGCTTCCTTGCTTCAGTAACCCCTAAAGCGATAGAAAATACTACCCTCCTATACTTAAGTTCTTTGGCATCATTTGAGGAAGGTTAATGTGATTTGGCGATGACTTTTTTCGTATCTGGCATTCAAAACGTAAAGTTTAATAATTTTTTGTGGCTTTCCTGTTGCGATTCAGCAGCTAATCTTTTTACCAGTGAATTAAGTGCAACATAAACTATATTCTGTATTTTATTTTTAAGGAAATCGGTGATTAGCACTTGAAAGAGTTCCCTTGTAAGACTCACATAGTAATCGAAAAAGGTCTCATTAATGAACTTTTTGTCATTAATGAGCTGGAAAATTCACATCTTGGACGCTATTATTATTATTATTTTTTTTTTAAGATATCAATTTGCGGAACACAATGTTGCAGGATGATAATCATGGAGCAGGAACTTCAAATGAAAAAGAAAAGATTTTGGAGTTGAAACGGGTGTAGGATGTCATCGTGCAAAACACGCTGTATAATAAAATGACACTTTTAAGGCAGAGAAAACGACACTCCTATTTTAAACCATCAAGGTCCGATATTAGTCGAATTAAGTCAGCTCTGTCCATCAGGTCACGTAAATGCATATCCACTCAACAATTTTCATATGCTAATACTTAGATTAGTCTTCGTAGTATTCAACATACTTTCTTCTGTAGGGGATTGTGAGGTCGAGACTGTAGTAGATAACCACAAGCTTGGTTTGAAATTATGCTGGATCCAACAAAGTAATCAGATTGGACAGTTAAAATGCTTCGGCTCCGGTACTCGGCAAAATTTTAGGTCGGAATAGTTTTGTGTCGACATAGCGCTACAGCGAAGTAAGTAAGTTGCGAAGTGTAGACGAATGTGAAGCGGTTCTAAAGTTTGGTTGAAGGGAAGAGAAGGTGGAAGGAAGTATAAGTAGGCGATTATTTTCGTAAAGTGTGTGGGTGTGTAATGGGGTTTTGTCCGACGTCTGTCTACGCTATAATTTAGGGCTTAGGGTCTGGTTTAAGTTATATTTCGATAGTTAAGATCGAGTGCTATTAAAGCTAATTAATTTCATGAGTGTTGATGAGCGGTGGTGTTAGTATTAGTGAATAGAAAAGTGAACCAGCCGGGAATCCGCTGATTTATTTGAAATTCACGTCAGCTAAGGAAAGGAGTGCCTCCGTCGCACTAATCCTCTACTACATTCTGTGGTAAGATATTTGAAACTATCTAAATTATTTCTTATATATATTTGTTAAAGTATTTAAGTGTGCTGATTGAGTTACGTTATAATAAGTCAACCCTCCCTTTATTCTAGTCGAATAAACTCTTAGTTTCATTTGATATTTGATTCTTGTGCTTCTTATACTTAGTTACTTAAGTTAAAATGGGGTCTGTGGCAACGCAAACCTCATAGGATATACACGTCAATTGTGGCCTGACTTTCCTGCTCTTGGTGAGAAGACCTGCGTTCCCTTCCCTTGGCATGAACCATACTCTCACAAATGTTGAAGCACATACGCAAACGAACGTAAAGCGGTTAATGTCTGCTCATTGGAAAACATTATGGAAAACATTAAGTTCGTTCAGGGAAGTCGTCCATTTTCCTCAGCTTTTCCATACACTAATTTTATGTCTGCCATTTCCACGTTCCTATACCGTAGCTTGTTCTTCCTGTACTGAGTACCGCACGAACGAGGAAATCTTAAAATTCGCTTTTAGCGAAATGATGAACAGAGTCGCATAAGGACTTACGTTCATATTTTCTGTTATAGGTAAATCTGTAATTGTTTTTCCAGTAAATGTTATCTATCGAATCTGAAAGTTTTTCTCTACATTTTTGAGACATACTGTCCAGTTAAATAATATTCATGCAACTAAAGCATTGTATAAAAAGTATGATAGATACTTAATATAATGTAAATTAATGAACTATCGCTTCATTGTAATTAAGCCCTTAATTCAGAAATATGTCCATCTCTTAAATAATATATATATATATATATAATGAATATCTGTTGTATTACTAAGGAGCACTAAATTTTACTAGATTGTCAACGTTTTATAATAAGAACAAATTAACAATTTATAATGAAATTTCTTCATTAGAAAATTTTTTTTCATGTTCAAAAGTGAACCTAATTATTTATATTTCATTGAAGAAGAATATTCAGTTGATTAACATAATACATACGACAGGAATATTTTATACTTAAAAGACGATCAGCTTAAATTTTAAATTCTTAAAAATAGGGATGTCTATGTATGCATTTGCAATATACTATTTCGTTGCAATTGTAGAGTATCATACGAGAGCAAGATTTTTATGACTTTTCGATGTATCCTGGAGATCAGAAACTCAACAAAAAAGATTTTATGTCCTATTTTTAAATACTACAGCATATATTTTATATTTCTATTGTTGAAGACCGTAAAACAAGAAACATAAAAATATAACATGAATATTTGTTTTCAAAATGTTTCACTTTTTTTTTTTCCATTTATTATTGTAGTGGTAAGAACATTTTTTTTTCCAGACAAGGAATAAACGAACCAAAATATTTGTTTAAAAATTAATGCAGCACATAATGCTTTAAACTAATTTTTTGGAACATGAAAAACGTATGTTTTCGTAAGACTTTTTTAAAATTGCATTCTGCAATAATAGCATTTATTGGTTTTCACCTTTATCTTTTATTTATTTATTAAATTTGTTTAACTTTCTATTTTATGTTTTATATTTGCTAGTAAATATCATAATTTTTACTTTCTGAATATACCTAAGTAAGCAAAGTATTGTAATCATGACAAGAATTTGACTTTGAGATTTTGGTGTATCTATACGTTTTTAAGTTCCCTGACTTCATTCTATGTATACAGTCGGTAACAAAAATCTCCGAACACTAGCAAAAATTCCCATATAAAAAAAGTACATTTAATACAGTTTTGTTAAATAAATCCTTGACGAATACTGTTTTTAGACTGATTAAGAACAGGATTCGACAAGGATTTATTTAACAAAACTGTATTAAGTGTACTTTTTTTATATAGGAATTTTTGCTAGTGTTCGGAGACTTTTGTTACCGACTGTATGTACGTGTGAGAACATGATAGCGTTTAAATGCTTTGTTCGAATGAGCTGAAAGTTGGTACGTAGGTCACTGTAGCACAAATCCTATCGATTGTCGTGAATATATATATACTTATAGATTTTTTTTACAGGAACACAACGAAACACGTCTTATCGTTATGGCCTATGGGCTCAAGTTATTGTGAGATTATTGTAAAATTAAGTGTAATCTTAACGCCTTATTTAAGTAAACTAAAAATTATATACATTTTATAGATCACTGTTGCAAAAACTTTGTGTATTCTGGTAAATTTAGCTAATATAGATTTTTTTTTTCAGGGACGCAATGAAATATTTGTCATAATTATAGCCTCTTGTCTGAAATTATTTAAAATACGATAGCGTTAAAATGCCTCATTCGATTGAGCTTCAAATTTATACACATACTAGCTGACCCGTCCTTCTTCGCACTGATGAACAAATTTTAGTTAAAGATGGATTGATATGTAAAAAATCAAGAAATATATCAGTTTATATGTTATAGTCAGGCAATATTATTAACTGGAAAGTCAAAATATAATTTTACAATTATTTTTTTTAATTAGTTGTTAAATGTTGGCAATTTTTACTTAATGCTATTTATTTATTTATTTATTTATTTCATAAAAAGAAACATTTCTTTACTCATGAATAAAAAATATTGAAAAATAAACTTATGACATGAAAATGTTTTTGATAAAATTGACGTCATAATAGCTTTAATTATTATTTATTTTTTCATTTCGCAAATATATTTAATTTTTTCCATAATTGATTATTATTTTAATAATGTATATTAAAGGAGAAATCAATAATATGAAACAATATTCGCACAATATATACTATTACAGAATCTGGTGTGAAACAACCACACGACTTCCATTACCCACTATTACACGTAATATATACAATTTTTTGGAGATATTACTTGCATTTTTTGAGATTTTCGAGTAAGAGAAACTTGATACACGTATAAAGACACATACAACAGAGTTTCCATAGCGAGTTAAAAAATAAGGGGAAAAAAAATAGATAGTTATTTTTTTAAACACGAATTTCCGAGATCTAAAACTGAACTACCTAATCAGGATGACCGTTAATATTCCTGTAATAAGCACGTAATACTTGAGAAAGGTTATCTAAATTGGATTAAAGAAAAAATTTTCAAGAATACGTTAGAGCCGTTTTTGAGATACCAACTTTTACCAAAACTTAACATACTCAATTATTGACCTAAAAACAATAATTACATACAAAAGGATATTTAATAGGAAGATAACATGGCGAGTTTGAAAAAAATCCGTACAGGCGTTTTTAAAGGAACGCACTTGCGAAGTCTGAAATTGAGCTGTTTATAGAGGACGCCTATCAATTTTCCTGAACTAAGCAACTTTTCAATCGAAAGGGCATCTAATATATTATTTATATAGCAACTTTGAAGAAAATCATTAGAGGTGTTTTTGAATATGGGCTTAGGGTCCCATTTCTGGTTTTCGATGACCCAATTCCGGTTTTTCAATTTTCACGAAAATTTGGAAAATTTATCTGTACACCAGACCTGAATCACTTGTGAAGTTTAGCAGTTCTATTTTTATTAGTTTTGGAGATATGACAGCCAGTAGATTACACACACACGTGCACATATACACACACACTGACCAATTGCCAAAACCTATACAAAACTTCCACTACCTACGGTAGTAGGGTAATTGAAGTAAACACATACATCTCGTATTTACTACGATAATATACAGATTTTCGTATTACGTTTTCGATCGCCAAATACAAAAATCGCCAATGACGATAGATATCAAATCTATGCTTTGTTTTCAATTAAAATATTGAAAATTTTAATTAAAAATTTATTTTACCAAAATTTATTATAGCTTCTAGCACTTAGAGAGAGACAGTGTAACTTTTGATTATTGAAAGAAAAAAAAAAAAAAAAAAGCAATCGGCTTTTTAGTTCTAGCGATCGTTCTCTACATATGCATATAAACCTTTCTTTTTTTTATATTAGTATAGCTATAGAGCATAGGTATATTAAATAGGTTTCCAGTCAACATAATGTAACTCAAATAATTAAATGCTATTTACATTTCAGTAATGGCTGCATGCGCTATGTATATTGAGCTACTTGCCATAACTGTTAGTTGCTAAAAATAGTCGCCAAATAAATTTAAACATCTCAATACGCAAGCGAAGTATGACATCACTGACCGCCCGTGGATGCAAGAAAAAGATTTTCCATGTTAATCGCTCATTATTATTATTATTATTTTATTTTATTTTTTTTTTAATTAAAATTCTAGAAGAATTATTTCCCGATTTTAATCCTCATATTTGGGTATAGATATGTATTAGTTATTGTATGTATGCGTTAGATTGAGTTATTTTGCTGTCAAATTGACAAAATTTTAATTTTAAATTTCAAAACTGTCACCCTTGGCGTTTTTTGTATTTGGCGATCAAAAATGTAATACGAAAATATACATGCCAGATGTATATTTTCGTAATATGTATTGTACGAAATATTGTTTCATATTATTCGTTACACTTTTAATGTAAGTTGTTAAAATAACCATGATTTTTGAAAGGAATTAAATTATATTCGCCAGATAATTTGGCGATATTTTTTTTTTCTGCCAAGGATGACGGATATCAAATCTATTCCGCTGCAACATATTAGTATGTTATATCAGATACTTTATTTAGACATTTGAAAACAAATTTGACTTCAAATTATGATAGAATATTTATCCTTTCCCTTTTAATTAGTTTATTAGTTGGATGTTTATTGTGTAAATATTATCCTTTGAAATGAAATGTTTATGTTTTCAATCGAATATGGAAATTTGCCATTTTTTTTTCTAGAGTTTTGAAATTTAAAATTCCAATTTTATCAATTTTACAACAAAAACAATTTAATCTAACGGATGCACATGATAACTAATACATATCTATATCCAAATATGGGGATTAAAATGGGGAAATAATTTTCCTCGATCTTTATTATTTTTTTACAAAAAATCCAGTTCACTTTTTATATTATTGTTCGCGTGAAAATATATTTTATTATATGTCTAAAAATAAATTAATTCGTAAATCTTTTTGGCAACAATTATAAATTAAAATAAATAATATTATAAAATAGAATTTCTTATTTTATTTTATTTTATTTATTTATTTATTTTTAAATTCCAATTTCGTTTCAAATTAAATTATTAGAAAAATAAACACTTTTAATTCTATAATGACGTCAGATTTAACGTGTAAGTTTAACAATTAAAAAAGCTTTATATGAATTTCAATTTAATGCACGTGCAAATATATTTCTTTTCTTTTCACGTCAAGATATTTTAAAAACGAAATGAATATGTAAATGTTTCTTTTATGTTGGCAGCAGCTAATTTTTTTAATATTTCATTATTTCCATTTCTATTACGGCTTCTATGGGGATTTTAATTAAAATGCTCAGATTTTAAACTAAAATTTATTTTATCAAAATTAAATATAGCCTATAACAATATGGCATACTGTAGCTTTCGGTCAGTGAAAGAAGTTTTTAAATCGGATCAGTAGTTTCAGAGATTACCCTCCACAAACAAACAATTTTTTGCGCTTTATATAATGATATAGATTATAGGTCACCGTTGCGCTAAGTGTATAGATTTAGGTCAATATAGCACTCATAGATTTTTTATAAGGACACAGAAAAATTCCTTTTCGCTGTGGCGTATGGGCTCAATTAATTTAAAGCGCAGTAATATTGAATTTAACACATACTATTTGGAGAAAAATACTCAAACACTCTATCATTATTACTTTCTCTTACCCATAGGGCAGATAAAGTATTGTTTTTGGGTCAAATTTTCGAACGCGAGATTTTGTTATATTTACACGTTTTGAGGTCCCCTGAATACGAAAATCATGTTTTTAGCGGTTGGTTTCTGTGTGTATGTCTGTGTGTCTGTGCGTGTGTCTGTGTGTGTGTCTATCTGTTATCAGCATATCTCAGGAACAAATAGTAGCAGCCATTCCAAACTTGGTATTCTAAATGTGTATCATATATAGATGCTACAGTAAGCTTTTCGTTAAGATCAAGCAAATGGTTCGTGTACATTACGTCTATGGGGGAAATTGCAGGTAAGTAGATTTTAACGTCTATAGACTGCACTAAACCAAATGAAACGAATATATATATATTATGTAATAGAAATAGTCAACTGGGAAAATTTTTTTGTGTATGTAGGAGCCCCGCCTCCCCCTCCCCCCTGGGGGGGGGAAGTCCCCCTCGAGGGGAGTAAATTTTCATGATGGGTATCTTTCAAAAGAGCTCGCCAATATCTTTAAAACGAATGGTTGAACCATCGATCTGCGATAATTTAAAACAAAGTTATCGATTTTTTTCACTTTTAACGAAAAAAAAAAAAAAAAAAAAAAAAAAAAAAAAAAAAAAATTCTTTTTTAATGTAATATTGATAATAAATTCAACTTTTTTTAAATATATATTTAGTGTTATACTACTTCTCTAATATGGAAATCGTCTGCATTATCATAAAAGATAATTTTTTTAAATAATAATTTTAATAAATTATTTTTTAAAAACAGGATTATTTTTTAATAACCGAATTAAATTTTATATAAATCTAAGTGCATTAATGAAACAGGGGATTGAGGGGGCGGTAGCCCCCCTCACATAGAATTAATTATCATATAAAACTCTTTCGAAGCCTAATTTGAATTGTTTAACATAGGTTTACATAACATCGTTCTCTCACCTCTTAATCTCCAACCTGTATTTATAGTGTTAAATTTCAGGGTAAGAGAAAGTCGTGTGAGTGACACACCAGATTATTTCATTCTTTGTCCACTTCCGTTAAATAAATTTATTTATACAACCGTTAATTACTTATTGTTCCGAAAGTCAAGTGAAGTCATTCATTTTTTTTTTTCCCATTTCAAACTTTTTTTTCTATTAAGAGGCAAATTAAAATTTGACTCTTATTGGTTATACCGCCGACTATGGATAGTTATTTGTCTTAAAATATGCATAACGTGTCTCAAAATTTTTTAATGTATTTGGAATTATATATGATTGTATGAATAAAATTGTAACGTATCTTTTATTAGTAGTTTTGTTCAGGATGGTTGTACCTTTCTGTAAACATAGGGAAGTATAACATAATTCAGGAGTGATGCACGATTTTATTCTCTTGAATTTACTTTAAACCGAATTGTTTGTTTACACTTATAAGTATACATAATTAAATATTTTTTTCCCTTTCATTTTCCACGTGTTGTAAATATATATTGTATATATACCCCATTATAATTGAAAGTCTCACGTTTTATTTATTTGACTGCATCTGGTTGATGAAAAAATGCTGTTATTGAAAATTGAACTATGCCCTTGCTGAAAAGACATAAGTAAGCTAAAATTACTTAAATTAAAATTTATATTTGTTTAAATAATTCTAAGCATGGATATATTTTTTTTTTATTTAAATACAATGTCTCCCCCCCCTTAAAAAATATAAATAAATATTTATCACTGTAAAAAAACGACCTCAAAAAAATATTTTAAAATTTTCAATAACTCATTTATTTCTAATTTTCATGAAATATGTGATATGGATGAAATTTTTAGTAATTTATCTAAATTCTGTATCATAACTCTTATCGCAGAAAGTCTGAATGTGCTCATATAATTCATCAGAAAGAGGCCATATATTTCCTTCTTTGATAGACTTTTAAGACAAATTGTCTGTCAATACAATGTAGCATTTTTCACCAATTTTTTCAACAAATAACTTTCTAGATTTTGCTTTTATTGCATATAAGCGCACAAAACTTATTCGGGAAACTACAACTGTAGTGATCTCTTTAATGACATTCTCTAACTATTTTTTTTTTTTTTCGTGTTATTTTAGAGACTGTAATTACAACCTGTTTTCAATACTTCAATTAATTATTTCTGTATTTATCTGTACTGTAAAAAATGCTAATTGAATCTTTTTAATTTATGAAGAATTAATTTTTCAGACTGTACAAAATGCACCCTTAATAGACATTATAAATTCCAGTCGCGTATACTTTTTCTATTCCAGTAGCGGATATCTTTGTATTTCTTTAGGAAAGACAAAGTGAAATGTAATTGATGGAAAATACATATTGAATTAACAAAAGGCACTTCTTGTTACAATAATGCGTAATATTTATATCTACATACAAACATGCATCGCAAAATGAAAATAAATTATATCTAAAACAATTAACGGCTTTAATAACACACTGTTTATTTAAATCTTGTCTTATTTTGTAAAAAGGAGACGTGGATAATGAGACTGCTTGTATATATACCTATATAGAAATTTTATATTATTATATATTTTTCTTATTTTAATTCATTTCCAAATGCCATGCAGCAGTACGCAATGCATTAATTCCATTTCTTATAATAAGCCAGTACACAGCTAAAATACATTTCTAAATTAAAACAGTTACTATTAATTCAGAAATGGAATTCATCAACCTGGAAATTAATTTTTTATAGAATGGAAGAGAAGGCTGATTTTTACCAACTATGTGAAAAATACCAGAGCCGGGAATCGAACCCCGGGCCTTCCGCTTAAGGCTCCAATTTCTGAACTGAAATTTCGTGGCCGTTTGGAATTATGCCATATTCAAATTTGTCACTTGATATAGCTGCTTTAATGCAGACTCGGTGACCTTGCCAACGTAAATTATGTGAGAAGTGCCGAGCTGGTTATCAGCCAAGGTAGCTCAGTGGTTAGAGCATCCGCGCGTTAAGCGGAAGGCCCGAGGTTCGATTCCCGGCTCTGGTATTTTTCACACAGTTACTTTTAGCCCATATTTTTATAGATAGTATCTAATATGATAAGAATATAATTTCTAAGTATATAAACGAAATGTGAAAAGACTAACAAAATTCTAATTGAATAAAAGTAAAATTTTATAAGTGTAACAGACGAAAAAAATCTGTTTTTATTCATAAATTAAAAGAATAAATAATTAAATAAATGTAATCTCTGTTATAAAAAGACATTTCTGCAGTTAGATAGAGAATAATTTTATTTTGGATTTTTATTTTATGAAGAACATATTTTTCTTGAAATTTAAATTATTTCAATCCTTCAGCATTTAACAATATCTTTGCATATTTTGCATTTTTTACAAAAATATTGCATTTTAGTCATAAATATAACATTTCGATTTTCTTTTATCACATTTTTGAGTAGCATAACTGACACTAAAGAAAATCATCTTTTTTTCTACAGGATATTCTGTTGACTATGACGTGCATGAAGATAAAAAATATCATATTTATTTTGACGAGACATTGTAAATGAAAAAATCGTTTTCTTTGTTTAAAACATAGTCGTAAATTATTAAATACGTTTCTGCTAATACCAAACAGTACACAAACAATGAAAAACTTTAGAATATTTTCAACTTATACCGATAAAAGATTTCACCAACAAGTAGTTTCTTGAGAGATGACTCGGAGGCAAAACAATTGTACTTATTCGTCTTCAGTATATTCTTTAACCACATTTAGTGCGACCGTGGGAACCTCTGCACTAGTGCGGACTGAACGAGTCCAGTGTTAAAATAAGTTTGATAGCAATTAGGGAGGTTATGTTTTAAGTTTGATAGCAATTTAGGAGAGAAAATAAGCAGTAAGGGAACATCGAAGACTGGATGTTTGCCAAATCCCAATCTGTCGGTCAATTTGGCACCCCTCCAGGCCTTTTGAATCATCCTCATTGCTAGTCGTAGGAAACGTGACTACACTATATTCCACATGATAAATTAGAAATAAATATTTTTTTTTTCAATAGTGTCCAATAACTGGTGAGTAATTGAACTAGTTTCGCTGTTTATGCCTCTGCGATAAATTTCGTCAATTATTCTTCCTGGTCCAAAAACATGATACAATGGATGAAACTGTTGAGAATTGTTCCCAGTCCATCATAATGTTTGATAAAGTTAAATGTTATATACATGAGATAAATTGCCAAGAAGTTATTCGAGGAAATACAAGTTATACAGACTCGTCTTTTACTGCATTCTGTTGGCTGAAACAGAGATGAGGTAAAAAAGGTTCACTTTCAGAATGTCCAATAACAGGCAACTTATTAAATTCATTTTCTCTGTTTAAAACTTTATCGTAAAAAGCATCATTAACTTCTCCTGATCCCAAACATGATACAAATGATGAAAATCTAGAAAGTCTTCTCCACCCATTATAATGCTTGAAATAAGTATCAGAATCACCAGAAAGAGACAGTTTGTCAAGATGTGATTCTTCTACGCAAAGTGTGTTGGGCTCGGATTCAGCTAATTCTCGTTGTGAACTTTCGCACGCTTCACAATCATCTTTAAGGCATGGACAAGAATTCTGCTTGGACATTAAACAAGTACTTGAAGTTGAAGCTTTTGGGAAATAGTGTGCGTCATTTTGATCTCCAAGTTCAATAATGCTATCTGGTTTATCAGTCAATATGGTCGAATTTATTTTTAAGAGATTCTTGGATCTAGTTGGAGCAAATCGAATCTTTTTTTGAGATTCAAGAGACAATCTTCGGTTCGAACTGAATTTGGAGAACTTTGAATGCTTCAAAGATGATCTACTGACCGGCTTTAAAACATCTGGCGTTAGTATAGTGCTTGACTTGTGTATTGATTTTTTGCGATACTCTTCCTGACCGACAAGCCAATATGTGGACATCTCACCTTTGCCCTAAAATTAAAAATAAATAAATAAATAAATATTTTATCTCATGTATAACACACTATTTGAATCAATAGATAATACATTAAAGAAATTGTCGATTAACAGAAAAAAAAATAAATAAATAAAAGGAAAATAAATATAGGTTAGTGAATACTGTAGGGAATATATATTTAATGAGAACGGTTTTCTCTTTTTAAACATTCCCGAATATTTCATTTAAAGGTATTTAACCATTGAGTATTATTATCATAGTTTTGTGTTTGTATTTCCTATCTGGAAATTAATGAATATTCCATTTATAATTTCACTATCATTTATTCTACTTATTGATATACAATAATTATTTATTTTCCTGATTTTTTAAAATTTTACTTATCTGTTATGTCATTTCTCATGATATTTCATTTTTTAAATTACCCTTCTTTGCTTTGTACCTTCTCTTCTTATCTTTCTCCAATAGCTTCCATTCTCATAAAAAAAAAAATTAGACTTTTTCCATTTCCTTTTGGTCCCCTTCGAAGCAGATCAAAATTATGATGGCATATTTCCTGATTAGCACTGGGCTGTATCCCAGACATTTGAGAATTGTGTGCTACGTAGATCTAGTACAACATTAAACCTGATCAACCACAACATCAACTGTTCTCATTTTCAGTTTTTTATTTGCATTATTTTTATTATATGATTTTCTCTTTTCGTTTATTTTCGTTTATTTTTTATTTAGTTGAACTGTTATTTTCAGTTTTTCGGTATACGTATTTGTTTCTTGTAAATAGAAATAAGATTAGACATACACCGGGTGAACAAAAAGTCCGTATAAGTTCTAAATCTTAATTAAACCTGGAAGTATAACCGGAATATAAAACGGTTTGCAGAGTTAACTTAGCTATACAGTCGTTAACAAAAGTATCCGAATACTAACAAAAATTCCTACATAACAAAAGTAGCGTTAATACTGTTTTGTTAAACAACTCCTTGTCGAATCATGTTCTTAGACTGACTAAAAACATGATTCGACAAGGATTTATTTAACAAAACAGTATTAACTCTACTTTTTTTATATAGGAATTTTTGCTAGTGTTCGGACACTTTTGTTGCCAACTGTAGGTTATGAGTATTTTTTTTTTTTTTTTGACAAGGAATAATAACTTTAAAAAAATGGTAAGTGAAGCATAAGCGCACAAGTCAAAGACAAAATACACAAATAACAAACAGAATGCCTCCAAATATTTATTTTAACAGTATTTGTTCTACATGACCTCCACTTCAGATGATACGCATTGCGAGTCATAAATCGAGCAACGACATATCTTAGCAGATCTGGAAGTATGCATGCTGCTTCTTGGGAGATCGAATAGCTCTGTACCTACAGTTTAGATGGTCCGAATCGATACACACGGGATTTTAAATAACCACATAACCAAAAATTTATTAATAATGAGATCTCTCTTCCTTTCCCAATCTCACTTATAAAATCAACTACAAAAGGTTGGTTGGTTGGGTTTTACGTCGCACTAGTGCAGCGCAGATGCAACCATAAAGGATAAAATTCTTAGTGATTAGCATCAAGAGTGGCAACATTCCCATAAAGGCAGAGTTACGTACGCAGTTCTTAAAGCAGCTAATCCCAATTTCATATGCCCAAATAAAATGGCTTCCATATTTTATCCCAGGGCATGGTAGTTTCCCTATTCTCCTCCTTAAAATCAATAAACTACCAAACGCTCTTTGTAAATGTAAAAAATTAGGTAGCCGTTTTCATTATATATTCAAAAACTGTTCATTAGTTAAAAACAATTTTAAATTTAATAGTAATAAAGCAATAAGGCAAAACTTAGAAGCAATGTTATTAAATCCGGATAATAAGAATAAACTAAAACATATTTATAATACATTAAACGAACATTACTCATTTATTAAATATAAATTTTAACACTACATCCGTTGAGTTACTTTTCTCTGTTAACGAAATCTAATCTGTCTAAATGTAACAATAATAATAATAATAATAATAATTATTATTATTATTATTCTATTTTATTTATTTATCTTTTCATTTTAAGCTTCCCTAAAAACAAACTTAAGCACAATTTCCCATATATTTCCTATTAATAAATTTAAATACGGTATTCTGCCCTAGCAAGACCGTAGACAATTTTTCTTCTCCTGTGAGGACAAAATTCCCTATAACCAAGCGGTTTGAGACCCACAGTGAGAGACCAATGTACCAATGGTGCCAAACCTGAAGAACGAGCAGGTCATGGAAAACAGCAACGTCTGCTAAAGATTTTGTTTCCTTCGGACCTCTGTAGCTGAAATTCTTTGCTTGGAATAGCAATGTGGCTAGTTGCTCCATTTTGCAGAAACGTGACTGTAGAAATTCCATCTATTTCCCGTAAACAGGGCCTGGCCTTCTCAAGTAGAAACATTGAAAAACGATGCGCAGTCACCGTAGCCATTTTCCATTTCAGCCGCTTCATTTTCGAGGCACTGTGTTAAAAAACGAAAAAAAAGGGGGGGGGTATTTGATGAAAAACCTATGAGCCGCAACACGCAGTCACTTTTGGGGAATGCAGTAGTTTCTCCGTTTACTCACGTGGATTTCACGTCGCCCAAATTAAAGATTTTAGGGTACTGACCACGCATTGAAGCGAAAAAGGAGCTTAATCTGTTCACAAAATGCTGAAGATTCAAATAGGATTCTGTTCGAATTTGGAGAAATCCCACATCGCAAATGCTTCCCTTTGTACGGTATCCACTGTTAAAAGTTCATGGAACGACTGTAATCTGTATGGTTACATATCAAGGATTACATAAAAAAATATATATATTGCGTACCGAGGATAGTTGTACGCCCTAGCATTTGAAAATTTCGAGAGTACTATTAGTAGCAGTATTACACCTATTTTGAACGCAAACGTCTCAATTTCAGCTGCTAATCGTGAAGTATATGCCTCCTTTAAACATAGATGCCCTACTCTTACACAATCCTCCAGCGTGACAATTTCTTCAAACCGCTAACAAACTTTATGATTCCTGCCATTGTTTTTCACTCCTCACATTCTTTTGAAGTCAATATTTACTCAAGGTAATGATAGCTGATTCCTGCTACTCGTAAAATAACTTTACCAACAACGCTTTCTCCTTCCTTCTCAGTATCCTTGCTCACATACACCGTTTTCAACGATGAACTGGTTGTGGATTAGGAGTGCAAGTTTTTACAGTCGGCAGAAAAAATATTCAAACACTAGCCAAAAATTCCTATATTAAAAAAGTAGAGTTAATACGGTTTTGTTAAACAAATCCTTGTCGAATCATGTTCTTAGACAGACTAGTAACATGACTCAACAAAGATTTATTTAACAAAGCAGTGTACTTTTCTTAGATAGGGATTATTGCTAGTGCTCGAATAATTTGGCTGCTGACTGTATAACTTTTGCATATTTCCATCAAAGTTGTTTACACGTGCCATCTATTGGTTGTTTTTTGAGTAATTTTTTCTTGTCTTAAACAAATCTCGTGAACTAACGATGCTGAACCCACAAACTATTTTTATTTCGGCTATTTTTCCCAGTTCGTTTTTTTTTTTAATTTTCAAATTTTATAGAGATTTTTTACCTACTCGGTATTATATTTAAATGATAAAATTTCAGAAAGCTTCTAAATATCCCAAATGTAGTAGATTTAAAAAATAATAATGCGTGTGCTTCTTCATTAGTTTTACCAGTAAATTTGAATAGTTTTCATTATATTTTCAAGACCTAAACTACTTGAACATTTAATTAGTTATATATATACTGCAATGTTTGAAAAGACTTTCAATATAGATGTTTAATTCAGTTATATTACTTTGCAAAGAAATTTCTGGTGTATTTGTTTATAAAATATATTATATATATTTTTAAAGTATTTGATGTTTTGATGTAATGAATAAATTGTTAAAAAAGAAGAAAAGAAGAAAGAAGTATGGATTTTTGAAGTTGCTATTGAAATATTTGCGTTTTATATGTAAAGGCAATATCTTCTGTAATATATTATATTTTGAATATTTTTCTAAATAATATAAACCTAAATATTTGAATATTTCCAGATGTAGAGATGATTAGGTAGATTTTGTTTTAAAAAAGTGCCTGAATTGATTTTTCGATTTTGAAATAGGTAAAAATTTCAGAAGATTGAAGTATCGTAAAAGACACATCGTTTCACACACTTGAGCCAGGTATTAAAAACTTTTTTTTTCAGCTGGCATTTCAAAGAAAAATAAGTATACACTTAAACATGGGATAATTATTTATTTTACATTAAATTGTAGAAGGGCCCTCCGTGGCCAAGTGGATATGTCACCACACTGCTAATTGCCTTCGAGCGTAGGAGAGCGGGTTCGATTCCCGCGCTGGCCCTTGGTGTTTTCTCCGATTCTTCGTATTGTAAGTCTGTCATGTTCTATCTGTCGTTATCTGACGAAGATTTACAAGCGGACTATCTGTCAAGCATACAAATCTGATGTATATGTTATCAATAAAACAAACAAACAAATTGTAGAAAGAATTTTCAAATAAAAATAAAAATCAGTTATGAACAAATTGTTTAAAATTGTTCAGTTACAAAATCGTTTTCATATCTACAAGTTACTTGCTTCGCTCGTCTTAAAAATTTTTCTTTTCTTGTATGAGAAAGCTTGAAATAAAAATTAACACTTTTTTTTTCAACTAAGTATATTTTCGGCATCTGAAAAAAGTTTTTTTTTTTTTTAATCAATTATTTCAAACATAATTCTATGGAAATAAGACACATATTTCTAGAGTATTATTCTCCGAAAATTCAATTTAATAAAGCGAACATAGTTTAAATAGCTTAAGTACTTGGTTTGTTATACAATATTATATTTTTTTGAATGTGAAAAGAAAGTTTAGCAGGAAATGTTTGTTCTCTTAAATGGGTTCCATGTGAAAAATTTGCTGTAAGTAAGTGTTTGAATTTTTAAGTGTCTGTACTGTAAAATGTCTGGCTTTTTGTGTCTGAACTGTAATGTGTCTTAATTTTAGGAATATCCTTTTTATTCAAACAATTATTTTTATCATTAATAAAAAGACATGTGTTTTAACCTTTTATGAACCGCATTATGAAATAGACAAAAAAAAATGCATTTAAAACATATTTTCTTTAGTTATTTAAGAATATTTACTAAAGATATCTGATACAAGAAGAATGCATATACCCTCATCCTAGTAATCACTGAGAATTTTATAACACGCATGGTGATCGTGAAAAATACCAAGAAAATGTAGCAATACCACTTTTAAAATCCTTTTTGGAACAAAAACGGCTACAGGTATTTGTGTAGGGACTTGTAGTGAGGTTTAAATGACGTGTATGTGTTCTATTCTCATAAATACCTTTGGCATTTCTTCCATAAATTCGATTTAATACGTTTTTTAAATTAATGATACATTAAAGTAAAGTCGGTAGATAAGAAGGTAAATTCAGATGCGTGCGAGGTCTGAAATTTCGCATAAAGATATGCTTCAGACACATTTCTGTTTGAATTTTAGTTGCTTTTATTTTTGCATTGTATTCATTTGAAAACTGTATATTAATCAGCCCTTTCTAATTAATAAATCTATTTATATATTGATATTAAAGAAAGAGTAACTTTCTAGAGAAAATTTATCGTTTTTCAACAGTTCCAGATGATTTGTTTTTTAAAAGAATCAAATCCTCACAAAGATATTCCTTAAATCTTACTGCAAATAAACATTTAAATTTATAAATTAGTGAAATTTTAGCATATTTTCTACCTTTATACTAATAACTCCTCTATCTTCTAATTTGTAACCACCAAGTTTGTCCAGCAAATTTTTACATGCTTCACTACAATGTATACGAAGTGCTGAAAAAAAAAAAAAAAAAAAAAAAAAAGGAAAAACAAAATTATTTCAACAGACTAATTATTCGACTTAAGTATAAAAAATAACTAATTAAAAATGTTTAATTAATTAAACTATTAATTAATTAATTAATTAAAAATGGACTGAAATGTGTTAAAAATTTTACTGAGAAAATTTTATTCTAAAAAACAAAACACAGTTCGTGGGAAAACTGAAAACACGTTTCATAATAATTGACATACGCAGTCCCGTGGATTCCATTCTAGACGCTGTATTTACTGTATCTCCAAATAGGCAGTATCTGGGCATTTTAAGTCCTACAACACCCGCGCATACTGCACCTGAAAATAAAGATAAATATTCCAATTCAATCCAATTTAAATATATTATTACCATAGATGCCAACATTAAAACTTTTTTGATTAATAGAAAAATTCAATAGAAATTTTCCTTTTATTTAATTAGTGAAAGCTGTTACAAAGATATATAAAGATATTTTATTAAAAATTTCTGGTAGCTAAAAAATGCTAAAGTTTACAACCAAGATTATTATAGATATTAATTTTAACTATATTTAAAATAAAAGTAACAAATAGATGTTTGTTACACGTTTACAGCTTTACGTATTGCGATGAGTACAGTTGTAGAAATTTCAAAAAATGTTTCTCCTAGCATTTCGTCAAAAATATAAAATTAATATGTTATCGAAATTTTTATCATGTACATTTGAAGCGAAATTAACTAGTGAAAATCTCTTTCTATAAAATATTCAACATATTTTATAGATTTATAATCTGGCAAAATAATTTATCTTTTGGATTCCATCCAAATAATTAAAAACGGCTTATTATTTGTAAGTTTTTGTTTACCGTTAGAGTACCTTAAAAATAAGTAAAATTCTCAAATAGAATCCAACATTTATTTGAAATATATAACTTTTTGTAATATAATTTATGTATTTTTATTAGTACTGAAAATGTCTTTTACGATCTATGTATGAACACACATATATGCAATGCATGCATTTAAAAAGCAGCAAAAGTTTATGCACAAGCTAAATTTGTTACTAAAATGAAAAATATATACCGGAATGCTTTGAAAGTTTTACTGCATCTAAACAATTGGATCACAAATTCATGTTTCGAATTCGAAAACAATTAATTGAAAGAAAAATAATGAATTATATAAAAATCTAAATTGTGGTGCCGCAAAAGTTTTGCACAAAACCAACATATTTACATTTCACAAAGAACAAAAGTCCTTTCTAGTCTATGGTATTTCCATTGCATCTGATGAGATGAAATACATGATTTTCCATTGATAACACGAGCTTTTGGGAGCGAGTCGGTACTAGGCTTTCTCGATCGCTTATTTGAGCACTTGCACTGAGTAATACTGCTTCCTATTCTTGTGGGCGTCACGTGAAAGGATTTTCGAGATGTTTTATATGGGATTGATATCAGTCTGAGTTCCGGCCAGTTCATTACACTTGTATTTTGAGATCTAAGCCGATATTTTTAGATCTAAGCCATACTTCTTTGAATTTTGTCAACCATTTGGGAAGCAAAGAGACGTTTGTCCATTGTAGCCAAAAGCGCTCAATACCATGGGCGAGCCACCGTCTCTTTGGCTACTGAATAAGTTCTTCGGATCTTTCCTCTAGTCACTGCAATAGAATGAGAACCCATCTGGATCATTCAAATTCAATTTATTTTTCATCAGAGAAAATAACACTGGTCTATTCGTCACGATAATACGCGTGCTGTTTTGTTAATTCATGCCTTGCTTGTTTGCGATATTGTTTCACAAAAAAACTTACTTTTTTTTGAGGAGGGGGGGGGGGTAAATCCTGATTCGGTTATTCGTCTGCGGACGATACCACGTGATATTCATGATCTAATTCTATATTTTATCTGTTTAAGAGACAAACTTCCAGTTAGAGCCATTCTTTATTTCTTCTATTCTCAAGAAATGTGGTCTTTTCTTGGCTTTCCTGAGTGATACGCAATTTCAAATTGTCCTGCACTTTGCAGAACAGTCTAAATAACACGTTTGGACCGATTCAGATTTATTTGTAAAACAGATTTAACTTCCGCTTTCAGCTTCCACACTTTCGCAACACCTTCAGATGAGAACTGCAACGATTTCATTATTTTGCTAACTCGTTCAGCAGTAAGTCTTATCTCCTACACTTTATAGTCTAGGAGATAAGACTCATCGATCCTCCACCAATAACATTTAAAAAGATATTTGCATAAACCTTCATTTGTGCTTAAACTTTTGTGACATCACAATTTTGATTTTTTTTTAATTTATTGTTTTCCTCTCAATTATTTTTTTCCGAATTCAAAGCATAAGTTTGCAATTCAATTGTTTAGATACAGTAAAACTATCGAAGAATTCCGGGGTATAATTCTCATTTTATTAAAATATTTAGCTTGTGCTTAAAATTTTGCGCCGCATTGTATGAAGAAAGTCACAAAAAAGAAAAATTTATATTATGCAGGATATGGAAATGATTTACTTTTCCAAGCTGACCATAGGTACATGTATGCTCACCTAAAACAACTATGCAAATGTTGCATAGACTATTATTTTCATATATTAGAATTTTTTTACGTGCATTCATTCAGAAACTTTTCATGCAATCGTTTTGATCTAAAGTTTGTGTTTATGACTTAAAAAAATATGGTCGTCAATTTAGTAAGATTCTGAGCTTAATAGAGGTGAAATTTTATATTACAGAGGTTCCAGATTATCCTTAAAATACATTTGTGTTCGTATCGTACCGTTGGTTAGTGGGGTTTAACGTCGCACCAGACTGCGCTACACTGTAAAAAAAAAAATAAATAAATAAATAAATAAAATAAAATAAAATAAAACTGTTAAAAGTACAGGAAAAATCTGGCATCTGGGGTGCCAGTATTTCTCCGTCAAATATACAGGAGAAAACTACTTTTAACAAAAATCCTGTTTGATTTACAGGATTGCTGTGTAAATATATGTCAGTGATACAATTTTAAGGTTTTAAACTGTATATTTGACGGAGAAATACTGGCACCCCAGCTGCCAGATATTTCCTGTACTTTTAACAGTTTATTTATTTATTTATTGCAGTGTATGGGTAATTAGCGACGGTCTGGGACCCACCCCTAACGAATGTCCGGAGACATGACATCACAATTTTGATCCTCTATGGAGCGGATGGCTTCCCCGATTCGGTGATCTCTAGAGGTATTATTTGGATGGGAACGTAGAGAACATTTCGACTACGACGGATTTTCCGTGCACCAGCCACCCATAGTGTACACGACGGTCTTTGGTCAGTTCAAGTATCGAACCTGCAATCTTCCAATTATGAAATCGGCGCTCTACCGACTGCAATACCACGGTCCTTGTATCAGACATAATCAAGCCAAATGACAGCAATGTAACCTAGAAATAAAGAGAACTGCTGCTGATTGCGTGCTATATGGGGTTTTTCAGTGTCGTCTTGAAGTATGCCTGCTTTGCTAACTCTGAAAGCTGGCCATTAATATAAGGTAAAGAAACAAGCTTCAATATCTCATAAATATGGCGCTGGAAATTCCGTGTATTGTTAAAGATTATTTCGAAGTTGTCGGAGTAAATTTTAATACTACCTCAAACTATAATCTTAAATGAAAGAACTGTATAGTGATACATAATACAGTGCGCAACCTCTCGCTACTGTGCCGTCCATCATAAGGTTATAGACTGAAAAGGGATTCGTCTAAAGAGGTAACGCATTGCTATTCATTTGTTCATATCCAGAGTTCTATGCCTCATTTCAAAGGCAAAAGACAGCGGTCTAGAATCAACTGTTATTACAGCGATGGGTGCCCGGCTGTAATTCTCACTTGCTTCAAACGAATTCTAATGGCATGTACTTGCACAGACTGTAACGCATTAGACCCTATTTCTTGCACAGTGATCTAACAAGGCCAACCAGCGGCAGAGAGGTTCTGCGCTTAAAGCTGGTAGATGGGAAGTGCCAGGTTCGATCCCAGGGCGCACTCAGCGACTTAACCATTCGAAGTTTTCCGCGTTTTCCTCCGAATTTCACGTAACTAGGACCCCTTAGAAAGACCTCCCTACGGGGGGCATTCCACCCATAGGCCTAGGAATCTAGCGTAGTCAATCGGCCTTACACTCTACAACCAACCAATCTGATCTCCCGATGACATTTATCATTGTCGAGAGCGCAATATGGTTGTGCTCATGGGTTACTATGTGAAGAGGCTAATGCAATCGTTCCTGGCGGTCTGTTTATAAATCTTAAAATTATTTATTGCATATCCAAGGCACTGCATGTTCGGCACGAACAGACATCTTTTGAAAATAAATTCGCTTTCTCTATAAAATACAATTCTTCCTCTGTTAAGTTCAGAAACGAGCAAGATTGACGCCTGTATTTTTTTTACGAGTTATACTGAACTTTCCAACACAAAAAACTGAACAAATTATAATTTAACTACATAAACCTTCTGTGAACATTTATATAACATTTATAGGAGGCGCTATAAGCTACCGGATGGGCCTATGCTTAAATAATAATTATTTGAAGATTTTATCGAGATATAATCATGATGATATTTTTACACTATTTTGACATATCCTTCTTGGTGTTACATTTTATGGCTAGTAATGTGTAATATAATATGGATAAAGAAAAATATATACGGAATTTAAAAAAATGTTTAAAATCCACCATTGATACTTTAAAAAGAAACACCTTATAAAACAGCAAAATAATTTAAAGAGATGCAAATCTGTAAAATGAGACTTGTGATGTGCCATCATTTAATCAAGATCGAACAACAGTATTCCGTAATGAAATCATAATTAAACCAAATCTATAGAAAATATTTGCTATTAAATCGTAGACAGAGAGTCTGATATTTACTATGCCTTGGTTATACCATAGTTACCAACGTAATACAGTCGAACCTCGTTAACGTGAACACTTTTAACGTAAATTACTTTTAACGTGAACTGTTTCCACAATCCCTGTCAATAGGAAAGATTAGTTTTTGTGTTACTTATAGCGTGAACTACTGATAACAAGAACAAAATTTTTATCCCCCTTAAGATTTACATCAACGAGGTTCGACTGTATTTATAATACGTTAATGCAATTAATTTGCTTATTATCACATTAAAAAACTGCAAATTGATAGTTTTTCCTTCTTTTAATATTAAGACATGCTCAGAAATTATGTAAAAATGTACATTGGGTATTAAATTATGAATTTCTTTCTTTCTTTTTTTTTTTTTTTTTTTTTTTTTTTTTGTCAAAATAAAGACTTGTGAAACAACGTAATATTTTTAAACTTCAACGTAACTTTGATCATAAGTCTTTATTTTTACAACAACATCCAGGAATCAATATAAAATTTAAAATTCAAGAGTTTTTTCTTATGATTTCTGAACACATTATAATACCAAAGGAAACAAAAGAGCTTTCAATATGATCATAAAAAAATAATTGTCTTAATTTATAATAAATATTACATTGGTCATGATGAGTTTATTTTGTTCTTGTTCTTGTTATAGGAAACCTAATGATTTAATTCGTTTTTACGCATACATTTTCATATACACTGTGTTAAAAATTTCCAATTTTTTTTTTTTTTTTTTTTTTTTTTGTACAGAAATATGAATATAAATATAGATACATATTTAGGATTTTATTTACGGAAAAAAAGTTAATTAGGATTATAAATTTAACCATGTTTACGATAGATCCCCGATAGATTAATCGAATCACTTTATACGTGGGCAAAAACTTACCAAGTCAATATTCGAACCTGTGAACTTTTATTCGACGTCCAATGAACTAATCGCATAAGAACTAATCAAGAACAATGCATGGCATGAAAAAAAATATTTCATTTATTTATATTTATTTATTTATTTATTTATTATTATTTTTTTACATCAAAATTCTATTTAAAAAATAATAATTCTATATGTTCATCATATAAAAGCTTTGTACTCCGGATGAATATTTCATTTTATATATCAAATATAAAGTAAATATGACATCAGAAAAAAAAGATTATATGAAGTATAAGTCAATGAAGTACCTAAAATTATCTTTGAAATATATCTAAACTTCACAACTGAACCTTGATATAGTGATACGGATTTAGTGATGTCTAAAAAAGTCACATTCATCTACTCTACATAATAACTAACTGAGTAACAAATTAATAACCTGAATGTAATCCTATTCTAAGCATAAGCGTATCATTAGGTCTGTGCCTAATTTTAAATTTCCTTATTGCTTCTAAGAGATGAAGGGCCATTGACGCAATTTCAGCTGCATGTTTATCTCCATTTTGGATAGGGAGTCCGCTGACAACCATGTATGCATCTCCAATTGTTTCAACTTTGTACACGTCATAGTTTTCTATAATGGAATCGAAGCAGGTGTACAGATCATTCAAAAATGTTACAACCTACAAGAAAAAAAAAATATAAATAGCAAATTTCTTTCTTTTTTATTTAATAGATATATAATATTTATTTATTTATTTTTCTAACTTTGAAATTTAGTTATTTATACATATTTATCACAATAATAAATTTTTATTCAATAATAATAATATTATTATTGTGGTAATGTTAATAAAATAAAATAAAATATTTAAAAAAAAAAAAATATTTTAAAATATAATTCTTTTAAAAATATTAATAATAATGAAATCAGTAAAATGATTTTTACTTTATAGCTATGGAACTTTTATGTCACAGAATTAACGATTATGGCTGTGTAATTGGACATAAAAAGGAATGCAATTTTTAACTTAGGAAAAAGACTATCTTACTTTAACCACTTTCTAAATAGCGAAAAATTTAGTTCAATAAAAAAAAAAAAAATCAATATTTTTTTATTTATTCACAAATTTGTAATGCATTCTTTAAACATAATAGAATAATTAAAATAATATTAATATTTTTTTAATTATGTTTATAGAAAATATGACTTTTATAAAATATAATGTAATAAAACCGCCGATAGCACGCACACACGCACGCACACACACACACACACACACACACACACACGCAAAAAAAAAAAAAAAAAAAAAAAAAAAAAAAAAAAAAAAAAAACTTTAAATGTTTTCAAGCAATATTATATCAAAAAAATATTATACCAATAAATGCAAATGTAGCAGGAAAAATAGCATGTAGAAACTTACTTGAAGCGGAGTACTTTGTGCTGACATTGTTGTAAAACCTACAATGTCACTAAAGTATATTGTAACGCAATCAAATGATTCTGCTTCAACTTTGTTTCCTTTCTTCAGTTGATCCGCGACATATCTGTAGCAAAAAAAATAAATAAATAAAAAGTTTAAAAGGTATGTTTATCTCTTACATTGGAATACTGTGTATTTATATATATATATCTATATATATATAAATCCTAAAATAAATTTATAAAAATATTATTATAATTATTAATATTATTATTATTATTATTAATGTTGAAATTTTTGTTAATAATTTTCTTCTGTATTCAATAGAAATAATTGCTGGATTCTTAAAAAATTCCGATTTCCAATTTTCGATGGATTTACACGTTTTGAGAAGTCCAGAACACGATTTGACCATTTTTTAAAAATGCCTGTCTGTCCGTCTGTCTCTGTGGGTGTGAGACAAAATTTTGTAGCGACTGTATCTCCGGAACCACTGCTCAGAATTGTATATAAATTTATATGTAGATACACCTTGACTAAAATTAGTGCCTACCAATTTTGATGTCAACCACTCAACAGGTGGCACTTCTATATAGCGATTTCCGCAATTTAAGGGGGGACGCTGTATCTCAGGTTCTATTGAGTATATAATCAAACAAAACTTGTGAGAAGACAATTATGAGGAATTATGCTATTCAAGTTGAATTCTTATCGGCGAACAGGTGGCGCTGCTGTACAGCGATTTACACAATTTAATGGAAGGCTATATCTCAGGAACTACTGTACAGAATTGCATATAAATTTATATGGAGTTGCACCTTGATATAAATAAGTACCTATCAACCTTTTGGTATCAACCTTTCAAAAGGTGGCGTTGCTACACAGTGATTTCCTCAATTTAATGGAAGGCAATTTTTCAGGTTCTATTGTGTATCATCAAACAAAACCTGATGCATAGTGAAGGCCATTATGAGAAATTATACTGATTCAATTTTGATGCTTATCGGCTAATAGTGGTGCTCCTATAATGCAAAATGTTTGGTAACGCGAAGGCTATATCTGAACTTCTATGACATAGAACTGTACGAAACTTGATATGTGAGGTAATCATTATAAAAACGCATTTTTTAAGATGTTATTTATAGATAATAAAACTGTTTTTCTTTGGATATTTAGTGTTAGTTTTCTCTATGATGAAAATCCTTTACATTCATCATATGTTAAATGATTTTAATAAATAATAGTTTTAAAAAAATATTTGCACTTAGTGAATTTGTATAGGAAATTATAGAAGAAAATCTTATGGGGCCTACCACATACTAGTTAACTTATGGCATTAGCACTATATATTTTAAAAATATACACATGTAACCAATTTTAATACAACAGTTGCGTTCTACTTGGCACAGCATATTTTGAAATGCAGTGTTTTCTGACTATTTCAATGAATTGTACTTTAGCACTATTCTATAAACGTCAAAATATTAGTTTCATAAATTCTGTATAAAAAAATCTATTTTTTAATAAACATGTAGAATTTTTAAGTTCTTATATGCGTTTAACTCGGATTCACTTTCATACATTCGTTCTAGTCAGGTCACGAATTCTGGTTCTTGTATTAAAGCATAAATTAACCCATTGTGAAATATCTATAAAGTATTTATCTTTTTAAACGGAGTCTCGTTATTTAGAAAGATAGAAAACGAGATTACTTTTATTTTATATGAAAGTGGTTATCTAAATTCTGTTTAACTCTTAACTGAACAAGGGAGAATGTTTTTACGTTTAGCAATACACTGTAAAATGTTTTCAAACTAGATCACAGCAAGGATTTGCAATCCAGTTACTGACCGTAACAATAATGTTACATTCGCAAAGCTACCATGATTTATTTCTCGAAGAAGGAAGTGACCTTTAATAAACATTCAAATTCTGAATTATAAAACTTTTTTTTTTTTTTTTTTTTTTTTTAACAAATGCGAGCACTATAGACTTTCTGTTTCTCTAATAAGAAACTGTCCGAGTGTTAGTGGATTTAACATGAATAAACACTGAGAACTGCTCGGAAAATTGTTGAATAGAAAACTATATTTTAAATGACGTGTATTAATTTAATTTTGGTTTCAGAGCAATTAAAAACTCAATAAAACTTTTTTTTTTAAACAGACAAACCACCATACCTACAAAGTGAATAAAAATAAATGTCCTTCTCGAGGAAAGAAAATATGTTATCTATTGACAGTATAATTGACTGGAAATGGTTGTATATTTTAGAAGTTATTTTATCTTGTTTTGCTTAAAAAATATCTTTATGTTTACTTAAGAAGGAATTTTAAAAAGAAGAATTATATAATTTTTCTTAATATTGCAAAGTATTCACACAGAAACAATGATATTCTCTCTAAATTAATAATAAAAATATTAAATATTAGAATGAAGAAAATATGTTAAGAATAGGTTAATATATATATATATATATATATATATATATATATATATATATATATATATATATATATATACATATTCTTCGTTAGAAAAATTTATGATGTATAATATTGAAATTATATATATAAATATAATACTATTAAGAAAATGTATACAAAAGGCATTATTTTATTTTATGCGAAAAAAAATGATAGTCTATTCATTTTTCAAAATAAACGGAATAAAAAATACCAAAATTTGTTATATTCTGGTACATTATGTTTATTGTTATTATTTATTTATTTTTCAGTTTTGTAGGTAACAGTGAGGAGTACTGTCAAAACACATATACTCTTTTACAAAAATCTTACTTTGGCAGCATTTCATATAACAAGGCATCTGTTTTCTTCTTTTCCTCTATAAGCTGATCTGTTCTTTCATCTACTATTTCTTCCAGGTTATTAGCATACTTTTCCATCATGGCAAGCATATTATCAAAAATATTTGGCTTCCTGAAACAAAATAGTATTACTTTAACAGGTCTTGCTAATGCATTTATTTTTTTTATATTATTTTAGCTGCATTTTCCATTTATAGAGCAAGATAATGCATTTGTAGATAGATGTATTTGTTTATTCGTATTAAGAAAATGCCGTTCTCTTTTATTTTTACATGATATATGTAATAGCTGAGCAGTGAACCAAAAATGCATTACCTTATATATTAACTGAATTCTATGTAAAGTGAAAGAGATAATTAAATATGAATAAAAAAATTAAAAGTCGATTTTTATTACGAAGATGAAAAAAATAATGCTTTCAATGATGATTTTTTTTTTTTTTTTTTTTTTTTTTTTAATTTCTATTGTATACTTAATGTAAATAACAAGTTTATGCTTGAAATATCTCAATATATATACTTTATTATGTTTAATTGAATTTTTCTCATATTTAATATAAAAATTTCTCGAATAGCACAATCGTGTTTAAATAAAATTGAATTATAAATCCTTGCTTCACCAGCTTTTTGTCAAAATTGTTTACGTGGAGCTATTAAATAAATTTAATTATTACAATTTGTCTGTCTTAATTTTTACTATTATTGCTACTTATTTGATCAAATTTGTTATAATCTTTTTAATTATTCTTTTAGGACTGTCTCCATTGCGTTTAAATGCATTAACAAAATTTGGAGTTTAGTTGTATGACCCCACATAACAAAGAAATACAAAAGTATCATTTTATTATCTATGTTTAAAATAATTTTTTTTTCTCTGTATCATTCAACAACGCTAAAGCGACACATTGTTGTCAATTAGATGTGTCTAAATTTAATAGTACGCCAGTTACACTGAAATATTGATGTCATAACGTGTGTTTTTAAGGTACACTGCACATTTAAGCTATGAGAAAATCAAATTGGAAACTACATAATACACTAGTGGATCTGCAGATAAGTAGCCTCAACGTCCTATTTGTATCACACATTATTCAACAGGTCATTTTTATTTATTCCTTATTATATAATATGTATAGTTATTCGATTGACTTGCTACATATACAGATACGTTCCTGATGGGGGCTGCTGCCCCTCTTAGCTCCCCGTTGTATCTATCTTTCTGTACTTATCTGAATATCATATATATGCATTCTTAATAACTAACAGTCTTGTATTATTTCCCTGAAATTCATAAATATTTCTACCAAATATGCAAAAATTTACATAGCACATCAGAATTATTTTGTGTAACCATGTAAGATAATTCCCAGTTCTATGCCACAATTTGCAACAGAAAACATGCTTTTAAAATTCTTATAAAATTCTACTATATTTAATTACGTGTAACCATGTTAACATACACATTTAAGAAATACAGACTATAGACTGTAATAGTCGGGAATTCTTTTATGCATCCCGGAAAAGGAGCCGCAGTTATTATGTACGCCAATAATAAGAATACACCTAATTAATTATATCTCAATAATTTTTCAAAGTAATTTGACGTAATTTGGATGAATACAGTACGTCATCGGAATACTTTTGTGTGGTCCCATAAATAAATTATTTAGTCTATACATACCCTTTTTTAAGAGTAAAAATGCTTTTAAATATCTTTACAATGTATGTTAATTCTATTATATTCAATGCAGCATAAATGCATTAAAGTGCGCTTAATTATAATTATATTTTATGTATGTCATATATATGTTACTTACTATTTAAAAAGTGCCTTTCTGATTATAGTATTTTAAAAGTTATAGTACTTTAATTTTAATATTTATTATAGTACTTTAATTTTAATTTTTATTATAGTACTTTAATTTTAAAACACGCTGAAACTTTCATACTCTTGGAAATATTTGTTTAGAAACAAAAAACAAGTTCTTATGGCTCATTCGGAAGAGTAGGTTGATTTCTTTTTTTTCATCAAGTAGCCACCAGTTTGTTTCAAAATATCAGCTAAAAATTATTAATGGACTTGGTAGAAATACACATCTGGGCTATGTGCATATGGAGTTTTAAGCAAATCCGTTCATAAATAACTTTTTACGTGAATTTACGGCACTTGAAAACAAGAATTACGGCACTTGAAAACATGAAGACGACCCAAATTGGCAAAAAAAAAAAAAGAAATTAAATGCATTTGGGAGAAAAGTCTACTGTACAAATTTAGTTCGAATTAATTCAGAATTTCAAAAGTTATCGCGTTGACAAATTAAATGTCCGCCACGTCGATCAAAATTTCGGAGCAAGTTGTTCAGTCAACTAATACAAGATATTTGTAAGATAATTCTGCTGTCCAACTTTGCTTAAAATAAATTCAGTATTTCAAAAGTTATCGCGATAGAAATCCTCAAACGGCAGCGTTCAAGTAACTACAACTTGGAAACGAAATTGCGAAGAAACTTGCCCACCGAAATCATAGATATTTGAATGATAAATCCCTTTTTCAATTTTGCTTCAAATTAATTAAGTATTTTAAAATTTATCGTGAAAACAAATTTTCAAGTGGCCGAAATTTAAAAACAATATGGCGGAGAAAGTTGCCGAGCAAACTCATCCAAGATATTCGAAGCATAAGTTTACTGTTCAACTTTGGTCCGAATCAGGGTAGTATTCTAAAAGTTATTGTTATGACAAATTTTTAAGTGGCAGGCTAATTTGCTGCTACTTGGAAACAAAATGGATGAGCAACTTGCCCAGAGAAATTATTTAAGATATTTGTATGAAAGGTTTACTGACGAACTAATTTAGTATTTCAAAAATTATCGTGATAAGAAATTTTCAAGTGGCACCGTGATTTCAAATGGCCACCACTTTTAAACTAAAACGCGGAGTGAGACAGTCAGCGAACTTATCAGAGATATTTTAATGATAAATCCACTACCCAAATCTGAAACGAATTGTTTCAGCAGTATAAAATTTATCATTGTGACAAATTTTAAAGTGGTAGCAACTTGGAAATAAAATAGCAGAGCAAGTTACTATGCGAACTTATTCAAGATATTTGAACCATAAGTTCACTATCCAAAATTGGTTTGAAGCAGTTTAGAATTTTAAAAGTTATCGTGACAGAACATTTTCAAGTGGCCGCAACTTGGAAACAAAATGTGGGAACAAATTGCCCAGTGAACTCATCCAAGATATTTATATAAGAAATTCACTGCCGAACTTTGGTTCGAATTGAAATTGAATTTAAAAAGTTACTATGATTATAAGTTTTCAAGTGGTAGCCTAATTTAAGTTGTTCCGCTTAGTTTATAACATCCACCCTTGGTTAAAAATAACAGACAAAGTTCACTAATAAACTTGGTTGAGACCTATATATGGTCTATGCATGCATCAAAATTCAAGCATATCCGGTCTTAAATACGATTTTAACAATGTAAATTGGCCATTTAACAATCAAGTGGCTTCCACCTGAAAACAAAATGACGGAGCAACATGGTTAAAAATATCATTCAAGATATTTGTAACATAAATTCGCCGTGCAAATTTGGTTCGATTTGGAGTATTATTTAGGAAGTTATCGTGATTATAAATTTTTAAGTGGTGTCTGATTTCAAATGGCTCCGCTTAGTTTAAGATATCCGAAACTTTGTTAAGAATGGAGGATAAAGTTCATTAAAAAACTTCATTGAAAACCTTATATTGTCTGTGTGTACATCAAAGTTAAAACAAATTCGGAATTTGTTTTTTACAATGTGAATTTGATATTTTCAAGTGGTCTCCACTTGAAAACAAAATGGCAAAGCGACTTGGTTAACAAACGCATCCAAGATATTTATAAGATAAGTCCACTGTCCAAATTTGCTTCGATTTGGAGTTATTTCGGAAGTTATCGTGATGTTAAATTTTCAAGTGTCAGCCTGATTGCAAGTGGCCCCGTTTAATTTAAGATACCGACGCTTTGTTAAAAATTGCGGAAAAAATTCATTAATAAACTTGGTTGAGACAATTATATGTTTTATATTTACATCAAAATTCAGGCAAATCCGGCTTTAAATAAACTTTTAACATTGTGGATTTGAAATTTTCAAGTGGCCACCACTTGAAAACAAAAAGGCTGAGGAACTGGGTTAACGAACCTGTCCAAATATAAGTTCGGTGTCCAAATTCGGTTCGATTTAGAGTATTATTTCGGGAGTTATTGTGATGACAAAATTTTCATGATATATAGATAGAGAGAGATCTATAGATAAACGAAGTGATTGCAATAGACCGATTTCTAAAGAAATCAACCTAAAAGTAAAATCGGTCATTTTTTGTGTCAATGTGTCTCTTTGATTGCTTCAGTGATGGTATAGAATCAAACCGCTCATTCTCGATGAATTTTTGTGTGTTGGTATGCTTCGTGATCATTTGGAGAGTTTTGTCAGGTAAACAATTTTATACTAGCTATTACGCAGGATCGTATGCATATATTACCTACAGCAGCATCTTTCTTATAAGTACATTCCCCTAGCAGTGATTACTCGTACTTATTACATTTCGTTTTAATTTTTAAAACAACATAATATTAATAACATGCAATAATTTTTCGTTTCAAATTACTCATTTAAACCTTCCTACCTCACAGCACATGTGGTTTCTGTTAAACAACGTAAATTACTCATGCATAAATATATTAGTGATCAATTTAAAATGTTTAGTGTGTAATCTATAGACATATTTGCATTAATTGTAATATTTGTTGAGACAGATTAATAAATAGTAATTGCAGCAGTTTCCTTCAAAAGCGGAACTGGTTTAAATTGATTCGTTTCTTTGTTCTTTAAGATAAGGAAGATCTAGATATTTAATTTCCTTGAATAAATCAATAATTTCAAATATTATTGGAAATTCTCTTGCTATAAAATTCTTCTCAGGAAATGAATTTTTGCTTCCTATCGATAATTGATTACGAAATAACATGAGGAGAGTTACAATAAAGTAATTTATGAATTTTAAAAGTGCACTCTATAAAAATAATAGAATTGATATTGTGTAAATTTTAGATGTAGATATGATGTATTTAACATAAATTCAGTATTTACCTAGTTTCATTCAGCTTCAATTTTTTTTCTTTATGTCTGTTATCTTTACTGTCGGCAGCAAAATTATTAGAGCACATCTCCACATATTTGATTTTGTTTTAGTTTGATCACTAAATCTTATCATCAACTTATTTTTTCATAAACAGCATAATGACTAAGATCATGACTCGACGAATATTTACCTAGGAAAAAAGTTTTAAGTGCACATGTTTTGAATACGAATTACTGCAAGCGCTTCAATAATTTTGCTGTCGACTTTACCTAGCCAAATTCATTTTTAAAACTAATTAGTTTTTATGAATCTGAAAAATTATTTTAATTATGCAAAATCAGGTTATTTTATTTGTAATCGACAGTTGATCGGTATTAAACTTTACTTTAAAGTCTAGAGATAGCCGAAGCGGTAAAACCATCGCCTCCATGGTTGATCAAAATTGTAATGATATGTCTCCAGACCATTGCTGGTGTTCAGTCCAATCTGTCACTGATAACACACGGTATAGCACTACGTGACGCAAAAATTACTCAACCTAAACATTACTTTAAGATAAGAATAAAATTCTGCAATCTGTTTGCGGAGACGAAAGAACAAAACTAAACAAAAGCACGTGCAGATTGGCGGTGATTAAACACCAAACAATCTGAATTTCTATTTTTTTCCGTTGTTTGCCTATATCTTTAATTGCTAAAATTGACTAATTTTCCAATGATTGGTTATTTTATGTAAAAAATGGAGCGTAAAATAACTTCTTTAATTCCAGGAACTATTTTGAGTTTTTTTACCGGAAGCATTTTAAAACTTATCAAAATAAATGTAAAACAATTAAAAATATAAAGAAAGAATAAAATTCCACAAATTAGAGTTTTGGAGTAAATGTGGCGATATTTCCGCTACCCGTTTATTTACATAGTTTGTTTAGTTAGTTCTCTCCTTTGCGTGAACGGAGTATAGTTTTAGATAAAATATCACAAAGGAAGAAATTCTGTATAACATTGTTTCAAATATTCTGCAATAAGTTTTACCCTATCATGCGAAAAGTATTTTTATGTGATTAATAATGTATATTGTATTTCTTTCTATAAATCTTCTCCGTGGAGGATCAAAACTGGGATAAAGTCAGCAGCAAAAATATTTAAACCCATATTCACTCTTTTCATATATTTTTGTTTTAGTTTGATCGCTAATTTTTTATCATCAACTTACTTTTTTATAAAAAGGAGAAGACTAAGATCATGTCTCGATAAATATTTACTTAACAAAATAGTATTAGGTGTCCATCTTTTACGTACAGTCGGTAACAAAAGTGTCCGAACACAAGCAAAAATTCCTATGTAAAAAAAGTACACTTCGTACGGTTTTATTAAATAAATCCTTGTCGAATCCTCTTCTTAGTCAGTGTAAGAACATGATTCGATAAGGATTTATTTAACAAAACCGTATGAAGTGTACTTTTTTTGCATAGGAATTTTTGCTAGTGTTCGGACACTTTTGTTACCGACTGTAAGAATTATTGCTAGTGCTTCAATAATTTTGCTTCCGACTGTAGCATGTCTTTGGACCAGATTTACAAGAGCGATGTAAAACCCACTCAATCCCAACCTTCTTCCTATAATGATTTTGAAATACATTGAAACGCACATACAGAAGTTGGAAAGAAACATTTGCTTTGCTGTACGTTTTACATCTATTTTCTTTCAGTTGTTTTTAATATTTCGGAAAAAAAAAAAAAAAAAATCACTTAAAATCGAAGATAAACTAGTTCATTCTGTGTAGCTCAAAAATTAATATTTTAAAAGCAATATTTTATCTTCAAAAGCAATAATTTACTGTGTACAAACCGAATTTATGAAATTTATTTCTTTCCAAATTTTATAAGACTCCTTGTATCATGGTTAATAAATAGTGCGGTATTGGTGAAGGTTAAAAACTATTGTTACACGAGTGGTTATTAACTTTAGGTATATTTTAGTATATTTTTAGTGATTATTAACTTTAGGTATATGAAAATTCTTTTATTGATGTTTCAATTCAAGGTCCTAGCGCGTATTCACACTAGTTTGAAGGAAAAATATATGAAATCTTCGACCGACTATGCTGGAGAGAACAGGCGGAGTTCGAACCTTCAAGCCGTCGCTCGACATTACAAATAGACAAATCTTGCCCATATTTTGAAGTAATTCATAGTACAAATCAAATGGATCATTATTTTATCTGAATAGTATTTAATGACGTATAGTTTCCACAAAATTGAATGTTTTCTCGAAAAATATTGCAATAAATCTGACATAGAAATTAGGAAAAATGTGTCAAAGGCTATATTTTGTTATAACATAAATAAATTATACGCTCGATTGTTCATAAAAATACTTTTAAAATTTTATGTATCTGAAAAGAGAAGTTGTTATGTAATATTCGCAAACATTAGCACTTCTCCCCCGGAATTCCTAAATCCGGTCACGTTAGGAATATTCATTGACAAGAAAGATACAAATTGCTCACGTTGAGGTTATTTGTTATCCCATCATTTACTTACCTGATCCTTGGCAAACTTTGAGAGGTTGTCAGGCAAGACCATTCCTAAAGGTACAGCGTTGTTGGGTGTTCTGTATAAACTCCTAATCGAGGAATTCTCATCGATACATCTCGTACAGTTTCTGGTTTAAGGTGCCTGTCTTCTGTCTACCTTTAAAACGCAATTTTCGGTCAAAACTCCGAATTTCTATTTTTGGGTTAGTATTAAAGCCTGACACTTTAGCTTTCTAAATCAGTTTGAATTTTGTTTCTATCTTGCTTAGAACTTGAGTTACAGGTATTTTAATATTAGTTACTCGCCAGTTTTTGAAACCGGAAGTGACCGGAAATGCCCCGGAAATGTTTGTTTACATAAATGTTTTACTCAATATAAGCATCAAAATTTGTTACTGAATATAAAATGAATTTAAATAAGAAAATAAAAAAACTTTTAAATAAATCAGGAACTCATTAAAATTATTTTTTTGTTTAATAGGTAAAATCTTGTTTTTAAATTTGTTTTCTGCTTTTTCTCAAAATGAGATTTTTAGCATCTTGCTTTATCCCAAAACATCATAACTTCAAAAGTTATAATTGAAACGTTATGAAACTTTGACAAAACGCTCTAGAAGAGTTGTTTCAGGGTTTGAACAACGACAATAAATCTAGTTAAATTAACTTTTGTTTCTTTTTGTCGATAGAAGTTATGAACTGCAATGTATATTGAGGATTTTTTCAGCATGTAAAAATGTTACGTTCTCTAACATATTAAATAACATGGCTATAGTTTTGAGAGTAGTTCACTCCCTTAAGGACCTTTCAATAATCTAAATAAAACTTACAGAATAAAAATATTTTTATTTAAATTTAACTTATGATGTTTTGTAAAAGTGCTTTTTTATAGCAAATTTTATGCATATTTGTAGCCAAAATATCAAAATATTTTAAAATTTGCATACTTTTATCAGGTTATTCACTGTTTTTGACTATATTCTATCATATAATAGGCAATTTTTCAATTATTAAAAAAAATCTCCTCCGACGGTAGGCAGGCTTCTTAAGTGTTATTTCAAGTTTAAGCGTTACCCGTGTTTGTAAATCATTTCAGAAAGAAAGTCAGTATTTCTGTGTTTATAATTTGTATGTTCTGAATGAATTGATAAAGTTTGAGTCAATTTTTAAGTTAAGTTATGACAAATTACATAATGCACAGGTGAATACTGATTTTCTGAATAAAGCAAAGTAAACCTCACTTCACCATTTAGCTAATAAAAAGCAACACTAGAGAGAAAACAAAACTATACCCTCCGAGAAAGAAGATAAAATGTGGGAACGGCAAAATTAATCTACAGAGTGATTTAAAATCATGGTTAAAAAAAAAAAAAAAAAAAAAAAACTTTGTGAAGAGGCATAGATCACTAAAGCGAGCATTTTAAATATTGGAAAGTAGAGGAAGAAATGCTGCAGTAGAGTCATAAACACTCAAAAGAAGAAATGGTAGTGTTAAAAGAAATATTAATTTATAACATCGACGTAAAGTGGCTCATTAGAATAATCTTTAAAGAGAAGAAGTGTTAAAATTATGACTGTAAACAAAAATACACGTGTAGCATGTGTGACTGATCCGTAAAGAGATTCAAAAGTTCTTCATTCTCTGTTACGTAGCGTTGTGCATTGCAAAAATGTTATGTAATATTTCACAACAATATTGAGGCAGATTACTTGCCACAACCATGTTATCACCTGTAACTGTGTAATGGTAGCATGTTACACAGTTACAGCTGGCGGCGACATTTCTCTAAATGATTGTAGCAAGTAAGCTTCCCCAATATTGTTGTGTAATGTTGCACAGTTCTTTTTATAGTGTAGACAAGCCTGAACACATGACATGATTCAAACTTTTCTCTATTCACTCTCATATTGTTTCGAAGTTGTGTTACAGGTGGGTATCGTATTATTGGGCATTTTTGATAAAAATACTGTAAAAAAAAAAAAAAAAAAAAAAAAAAATACGTGTATGGTTTAAGTAAACATCTACCATATGAAGTCTCTTTTTGCATGCTCGGGCCTCCACACTCACTTTCGCTCACACTTTCATTTACTAAAATTCTCTTCTTCCGCGTCTTCAATATTTGAATCATAGTTATAGAATCGATCTGTATGTTTTAATTAAACATTAAGGTAATTATCTCTTATATTTGAGAAAAATTAAGAAACGTGATTTTGGACGTATGTAAGACAAGCTGAAACAATTCATCTAGATTAATTATTTTATATTTATATGAGAAATTTTTATTGCTGTGTGCACTCACATTCCTTTCCTCATTGGTCTAAGCTTTGCTCTTATCATTTTGAAATCTGGCCGGTCTTCTGGTTCTTCCGCCCAACATTCTTGCATACAGTTAATGATGCAGTCAAAGCTATTTTCGATTTTCGTTACTTTTGGTCTGAATGGCGGAATTTCTTCTTTTCGCATTACCCGCTTGATAATTTCTGAAAATAGAGTTTGTAAATAAAATAATGCAGAGGGAAATAATGGATAAATTAAATATATCATTAAAATGTAATACTTAATATATTCATGAAAAATAATTAATTAAGATTAATTTTGATTTTATAACCTATATTTAGAAAGCTTCTAGAGAAGCAAGTTGAAAGCTAGCTTTATATAAATATAAAGATCTTGAATTTAAGTAAATATTGCATTTCTTTTGATAATTCTCAGTTGGCTGATAACTAGCACCCAGTATATAAAAGGTTCGGGTAAAATTTGGGGATTTATTAGAGGAAAATGTTCTTTTATACTCTAAAATTTATGTGGCCTATCATACAATAGGAGTTGGAAGTTCTAAGGTAATCAGCCTGCGAATTTTATCATATAATATTAGTTGGAGATTGTAAAATTTCCAGCTCCGCACATTTTAAAATGTCCTTTCAAAGTGATCTGAAAAAACCTATTTTAATTACTTTAAGAAACCCATCAAACATATTTTCAATAAACTCAGTTAAGAGCTATTCTGTTTAAAACAACATTCTAATAATAATTAATGACCCCAAACTTATATCATATTTCTGTTTCTATCGAGGGTTAAAGCTTTGAAAACAAAAGAATTTTTCAATTTTAAAAAGTAGCCCCCACCTTTGAGAGTTTCTCTAAATCGTTATTGTATTTAACAAAAGAAGTTTAAGTATTCGAGTTTAAATTATTTAAATTTTATCTTAAGGAATCGATACGGTACATGCCGCTGACATATATATACGCGTACAGTATTTTATTTCAGGGGTTAATGAAGAATACGCAAAATTCTTTTTCTCTTTTTTTAATATTATATTATTTTAGTTTAACGCCGAAGAGTGGCTTTAAAAAATGATTTAAACGATTATTTGCTGACACTCGTGCGCAAAATATAAAAATACTAAGCTTATTGGAAAAACTCGCAATTATATATATATATATTTATGAGCTTATCTTAATGATTAGATAAAAAAAAAAATCAAATAAATGCAATTTGGTCATATGTGTATTTCGGATCTATGCCATTACTAGCTCTATTTATTTAGATATATAAACAATATTACATGTAGTTAAAGCGTTTACTTGTGCGGTGTTTCAGTGAAGTAATATATATTTTCTTGGAAGCTCAAATTTTTGAAGAGTTCCTGAAAAAGTAAATTTTCTCAGATGCTTTTATATATTTCTAACCCACACATATATTGAATATTCTGAAATAAGTGTTATGCATCATGAAATATCTTCCTAGCTATAACTCCATATGCTTGTAATCAAGTTAAGCCTAACCTGAACATCATGATTAGTAATTTTGTTTTTAGTAACAGAGTTGTACCTTGAACCCAGCACAATTAGTGTGCCTTGGACTGGTCATATTGTGTGGTGGATCAGAAATACAGCTCCAAAAGTTAACATTTGGAATTGACCTATCTAACTACAATCTTGATTATAAATAAGTGTGAGGATTTTTACCAATAATTACAATAATCACATAATAATTTTAAGTTAATGTAGTATTCCTCTTTTTATAAAAATTATATCTCTGGGGGTCACCGAAGCGGGAGAGCCATCCCTTCCGTGAAGGATCAAAATTGTGATGGTATGTCTTCGGAACATCTCTAGGAGTGTTTCCCAGACCGTCGCCAATTGCCCATTTGCGCGGCACTAGTGCGACTTTAAACCCAACTATCCATCCATCCATTATCTTTTTATACTCAAATTAGACTTAATAATAATACGATTGAGGCATATTAATGATTTTGAAAAAAAAAAAAAAAAATGTTATTTGAATTCACACGTGCGTAATTGATTAATAAATAGATTTTCTTACTTAAAATTGAGTTCTTTTATATTTTTAATAAACGGTCCTAGGTACACTACCAGTGGTGTACCTTGGACCTAATTGCACTTTTTTTTATTTTTGAAAGATATAATTGATATAATTTTAATAAATTTTTTGAATAAATATATGTTGTATATAACACCGTACTGTATTTAAAAAAGCTATTTGTATTTAGTTTTGGTGAAGAATTACAAAATAAAATTAAAAAAGTCAAAATAGGTCCAAGGTACCCCACCTTCCCCTATATTACTGAATCCTTAAATTTGGTAATTTAAACTTTATGTTATTTAGGTATCGTATAAAGTTTACGCTTACTAGTATCCCCCCCCCCCAAATAACCAAAAAAAAAAAAAAATCTTTTACTGCAAAATAATGTGTTAAAAGGGAGTAAAATGTGCTATCGAATCTAAATTTACTGAAAACCTATAAATTTTAGTTTTTTTTTATTTACAATAGCTAATGTATAGGAAATGGGTCATAATGTATCTTTAATCTTAGTATGAAATATGGATAATAAACGCTTCTTATATTTTTTCTTCCTGATCAACATTCTACCAATTAATGATCCGTATTCTAAACCTTCCCCGAATCTCTTCAAAAAGAAAAAATATGATAAATTTCTTATTTACCAATGATTGTTACAAAATAAGTTTAATTTAAATTTTATTTAATAACGATTTTTGTTTGAGTTGTGTCTTAAATGTGTTTAGTCGTTATTCAGTTATGGTCTGTCTAAACAATATTCCATTCAAAAAATATTTTGTTACTTTTATTCAAAATATGCAACTTAATCTTCTCGTGTCAATATATACAGGGTGCAAAATAAAGTCCCGAGGATGCCTTTATCTCTACAACCATTGATTGCAGACATATATTTCCAATTACTTTTTTTTTTTTTTTTTTTTTTTTTAAATGAAAGCATTTATGATATGGTATGTTTAGATTTTAAAGAATCAAATTTTTGAAAATTACAAAAGCTAAATTCTTATATAGTCCCCAGGTTCCTTGACATCAATTCTAACAAATATAAAACAAAATGCTTCATTTCTATGCCCTTAAAATTCACCGAGATATTCAGTTTCAAAGCTTGGGATTTTTTTTTTTTTTTTTTTTTTTTTTGTTTACATTTTCTTGGCTTTTATCATACCAGTTAATATTCGTAATTTATTCCGGAGTACTGTTGTATAGCCCCGCTTTTCTTTTCGCACCAGTATATTTTAATAATGCTTTCTTTTTATTTCATCGTAATTAAATATTGGAGAAAAATTCTCTAAAATCACACTGGCGTGAAAAAAGGGCGGGGATAACAATATTCCGGAATAAATCATAAATATTATCAGATGTGGCTTTATTAAGAATTTTTTAACCGATCATTTAATGATATTAATTAAACTCGCCTTTGCTTCCTAGGTACAGTCGGCAGCAAAAATATCCAAGCACTAGCAATAATCCCTGTCTAAAAAAAGTACACTGCACTGTCTAAAAAAGTACACTGCATAAATACTGCTTTGTTAAGTAAATCCTTGTCGAGTCATGTTCTTAGTCTAAGAGCATGATTTGACAAGGATTTATTTAACAAAACAGTTTTAAAGGTATTTTTTTTTTATTCCGGAATTATTGGCTAGTGCTCGTATACTTTTGGTGCCGACTGTAGTTGCACGTGTTTTTTGCACCTGGAAAAGAAAAGGTATGCCAATTCGAAACCGGTAGTGCTTGTATTTATTTTATGGCGTGTGAAGAAGTTTTAAAGTTTAAATATTTATTGTATACCAGTTTTAGAAATTATAATTTGGTTCACATACTTTTTTAAACAAATGTAAAACGCGTTATTTAAGTATTTGATACATTAAGAAGTTACCAAAATATTATTTTTATTAATTTTCAATTTAAAAATTAAGAACAGTATCATAGTAATCGTTTAAATAGATTAATTTAAACTACGTGTAATCGACCTTTCAAAATCGGAATATCTTGGCAATTTGTAATGTCATACATGATACATATTAAAACATCTAGATTAATACAATCCAGATGCATATCTTCAGATTTAATCTGCAGATAATTACGTACATAACTATAAAGAAACAACAGCTGATCCGCTCTTGACTTTATTATTTCTAATGATACGTTTACTTATGTTATTTAAATTATTGTACGAATAAATTGTACAAATACATTGTGTGAACTATCGTACAAAAATTTTGTAACTTTGAACATTTTTAGGGAATTTGAAGTAAGATCAAGTTGTTTCATATGAAGACATTTACCTAAAATCTGATTCTTTAAATATTTATAAACGGAAGTAAATGCTCACCGGAAGGAGTTTTATCTATTTGTCCATACGGCCCTTTTCTTGTGACGATTTCATAAAGAATAATTCCAAAAGAGTAAACATCACCTTTTGGTGTTCCTTCTGCTTTGCTGTTAGGATCTCGAAGAAGTTCTGGAGCTTTCCAAAGCAGTTCTTTATGAAATAAATACATTAAAAGTTCATAAATATGATTATTAAAAAACAACTGAATGTTCATATGTTGACATATAAATTTTGGTATAAATATATCTTAAATTTAGTGAAAATACATTATTTAAATCAATTTTGATTTCTTAAATATGTACATACTTTTTGTCAAAATTCTGTTTATATTTAAAAATATGTAAACTTATTACTTAAGTGGTAAGACTTACAAATGCGTTTTATGCAACAAGGTTAAAAAAAAAAAAAATTATAAATAATGTAATTTAACATATATAAAAATGTCTAAAAAAGTAATAATATTAATATACATAATTTTAATACTAATATGACTATTAATCGGGAGGACTTTCAAAATTTAATATGTATATTGTCTTTATTAGATGATTTTAAAATATTTAAATACCGTCATTTAGAACTACAATGATTTTCCAGTAAATATTAAATATTTAAAGTGCATTTATCTAATTGTTATAATTTTTCCTCTCAGTGTTTAGATTTTTTTTTTTTTTTTTTTTTTTTTTTTTTTTGCACAAATAAATGTGTTATATTATATGTAATAAAAAATAAATAAATATAAACACATTTTATAATAAAATACTTAATAAATTTAAATAAAATATAGAAATAATTCTGAAGTTTGAAATTGTAATGGCGATTAAATTCATAAATGCATACCATTACCATTTTGAGTTTTTATTTTTTTATTTTTTTTAAGCACAAATTTTATAGTTGATAAACGCAAATGTTAAATATTCTTAACTATATTGGACAGTAAATCGATTTTTGAGATTTCCTTTCCCTTCATATTTAATGACACTTTAAACTTTATGAAATTGCTTTCTAATACATGTCATGGACACAGAGGGGATCATTCTACTCAATATATTTATTGCAGTGACATCGATAACAATTGTCTTCTCCTTGGGTATTAAAGTAGGCAATCTCAAGGTCTCTCTGGGTTTCGTAAGTATTTTAAATATTTCAGAGGGTCAGAATTGTTGTATATACGATTAAGTTTTAACTGCATTTATTTTGAATATATTTTACAACATGTAGAAGAAACATCAATACATGGATATTAAATACATTTTAATAATAATAATAATAATAATAATATTGACTGCTAATAAAGATCTAATATTTGCAGCAATAATTATCACAGACGGATAGATTTGTTAATATTTATTATCATTTTATAATTATATTCTTTTCTTAAGAAATTTATATATATTTATATATATACAGGATGTCTCAAATTTACAGCAACAAACTTTCAGAGGAAATAGGGCACAAAATAAGAATTCCGAATTGCATAAGAAACCAGGTCGGCAAATGTCATCTTAACCCTTTAAGAAACGGACGTTTTGCGGTAAATTTTAATAGATAAAGGCAGTTCAAACGTAGAACTACAAGCTTTAATTCAGGGGTTTTACTCTCCTCAGTTTTATTCAAGACACACTCGGAGATGAGAAATTTCCACTTTTTTTACCACCACTAATTCCATTCAAAAATCTGTATTGTAGTTTTATAGTGTTATGTAGTGTTGAAATAGGATGAAGATTCTTGTATGAAAGTAGCGGTAGCAATATTGCCGGAATTTTTTTATCTCTGAAAATGTCCCGAAAAATGGGCAGAGAGTACGACCTCTTATTTAAGTTGATGTAAATAACAGCTGAAAGAATGAAGAATACATAGCAATCCATGACCAGAGACATCATGTTAAACCTTTAAAGAAGGGATACAAAGTGTTTTATAACACTTACCACCATGTATGAATATTATAGACTACTCATTTGTAATCTTGTTTTTTAGCCATTCGTAACTCCACCTCCTTATAAATTTTAAAATATTGAACAAAATCATGTAAAACCTTTAACAAAATAATCATTTCATGAAATCATACATAATATACGTATTAATACAATCAGCGTTTCAAGTGCATCTATTAGAAACCACATTATTACCATGTATATACATTTATGTAAAAATTTGCATGTAAAAATATGTTTTTCACATCTGTTAAAAAATACCCCAAAACACTCGATTCATAAACAGTTAAGATAATATATTTAGAGATATGGGTTCCTATGCAATCCTGAATCTCCTCTAAAAGTTTGTCGCTGTAATTTTGGGACACCCTATATATATATATATATATATATATATATATATATATATATATATATATATAATGTTACAAGATTATGTATATATACATATATACACACAATCCATTTTCATAAATGATCAGACGCTTTCGATTTAAGACATGTTGTCAAATATCTAAAAAAGTACTAAATGAATCATCTTGAAAATTTAGGAATGTACAGGAAAAAGTACCTCATATAATTCAGTGAAAGTTTTGACAAGAAGCCAAAAAAGCAAGAGGTGGACCAGGAAAGAATTAAAGAATAATGAAAATATTTGTGATCACCCCTTGCATTGGGTTTAATACTCTGCGTGTTATAATGAATAAAGTGGCAATTTCTTTTTGGCAATATTTTTAAAGAAATCGTCACCTCTAGGTGAATATAATTGGTAGCCTCATAAAATTTTATACAGATAATCAGAAGAAGTCTCATATGTTACAGCCAAAACGCATTTCATGTATTGCTTTTTTTTAGAACGTGATCTTAAACATTTTCCCTTTTCATTAATTTTAAACTAGTTCCCATTTTATTTTAGGAACAAATTTTTCACTGAAATGTATGAGATATAATATGTTCTTTAGACGTCTGAAGTTTCAAGATTATTCTTCATTCAATACTTTTTGAAATACTTGACAAAACGTTCAAAATCGAAAGTGTGCGGTCCATATTATGAATAGCTTTTCAGGCGTTATATAAAGATGAAATGATATCACTTGGAGAGCATGAACAATATGATAAAGTAGAAAAAATAATGAAAAACTTTTAAATTGGAGGCATACAACAATACAGTATGTCTTCAAGGGCTTCGATTTTATGTTGTACGCAAATGGTGTAAATTTCTGTTGTACATTATGCATATGCGAAGAAGTTTACAATATATATATGTATATATATGTATACAGGGTTATTATAATTAAAATTCGCCTATTCGGAAGGCTCTGGGCCGTTTCTATGTCTCCAAACAAAACAAAATTTCACTAGTTTGTAGTACAAGTGATGCGCTTTGTGAAAATCAAAGAAAAAAAAAAGATTAATTTCGTAAATAGGTCACGCTGCGCTAATAACTAAGGAGATTTTTGCAGATGTTTTGTAAAAATCAAAAGGAAAATTTATTTCTTACAGTTGATAGTTTTTGCAATTTCATTCTATCAATTTCAGTTAATCCAGACGAAACATACAAAATCTGTTTTATTTTTTGCAAAAAAGTCTGCAAAAATCGTCTTAGATATTGGTACCGTGCCAATACCTTTTTTTTTTTTTTGTTTTTTTTTTTTTTCCCCGGTTTTTTGTAGAGCACAGCGCCACTTAATTATTTTTGTCAATAGGTAGCGCTACTCTTTGTGGGTAAAAAAATAAAAAAAAAAAGGTTACATTTTTCGTGAATGGGTGGTGATTTTAGAGTATGTAAGGCGATTTTTCCAGATTTTTTTCTAAAAAGATGAAATGAATTTTGTGTGTTTCGTCTGGATTGACCGAAATTGATAGAATGGATCTGTAAAAGTTATTTATTGTGAAAATAATTTCCCTTTATTTTGTTTTTTACAAAAAAAAAAAAAAAAATCGCCTTAGATATTGGCAAAGAACCACCTAATGACGAAAATTTTAACAAATTTCTTTTTCGATTTTCGCAGAGTATATCAGTCGTACTACATACTAGAGTAATTTCGATTCGTTTGGAACCATAGAACCGGCCCTAGAGCTTTCTGAATAGACGAACGTTAATTATAACAACCATGTATCATGTATCATGTATATATATATATATATATATACAATTGCTGTGCTATAATATGTTATAATTGCTATAATGTGTTATAGTGTTGCAATGCATATAACACATTGCTAATTAAAACAAAAGTGCGAATGGGATTTATGGTTATTATTATTAGTAATTTTATTATTATTAATAATATTTTCGATACATTAGAATTTATTAAAAAAAAAATTCTAAAGCTTTTTAACCGAAAAGAATGTTGGAACCAACATATTCCTAATATAAGAAAAGACTGGTTATCCAAAAACTAACTCAGAGCCGCGGTAGCTCAGTAGGTAGAGCACCCAGATCGTAATTGGAAGATTGCGGGTTTGATATTCGAGCCGGCCAAGGACTGTCAAGTACACTAATATTGGCTGGTGCACATAAATTCCGTCGTGGCCACAATGTCCTCCATATTCTTATCCAAATTATACCTCTGTGGGCCACCGAAGCGGGGGAGCCATCCCGAACGTGGAGGATCAAAATTGTGAGGGCATGTCTCCAGACCTTCTTCCAGGGTGTGTCCCAGATTTTCGCCAATTACTCACTGTGCAGTACTAGTTCGACGTTAAACCCAACCAGCCAGAAAACTAAGTTTAAAAAAGTCCATAAAGTCAAAAATATACTTTGTATTTTCCATTTTACATACAAATGTACTTATTTAAAGCATTTCGAATTAATCCTAAAAAAAAAGTGGTGAAATAAAATACAATCTGGTTAGTCAGAATGCACAGATACTCACACTTAAAAATATAATAAACAAATAAACACTATTTAGATTAGTATTATTATTGTTGTTCTTGTTGATTTTGTTCTTGAGGGAAAAAAGTAAATTAAAAAAAAAATTAAATAACAGAAAAATTCTCATATTTACGATAAAAAAAAAAAAAAAAAAAAAAAAAAAAGAAAATGTTTCATTTTAATTTATAAGTACTTAAATACAGTTAAGCCATTTCTCTTGAAATTTTTTATAATTAGAACAAAAAGTTAGTAAATCCATAAATTACTTTTAGCGTCAGAAATGTAATATGTAGATTTCCTATTTATTCTAAGATTTTTATAAAAAAGTAAATAAAAATAAGCTTATGAGAAAAGAAAGCGTCCAAACAAAATATTAAAAGAAAAAAGTTTTCACCTTACTAAAAATAAAAAAATAAAAATAAAAAACATTTTTTCACAATAAACAAATAAATAAATAAATAAAATAAAATGAATAAAATAAAATTAAATTAAATAAATAAATAAATAATAAAAAATATATAAATAAAATAAAATAAAATAAAATAAAATAAATAAATAAAAATATAAAATAAATAAATAAATAAAGTCTGTTGTGACAAAACTTAAGAAATTGTTAATTATCAAATTATATTTACTTTCACATTGTTTCTCGAAATCTGTATTACTGTCATCTTCATTTTCTGCTCCAAATTTCAATTCGTGCAGACCAAAGTCTGATATTTTCACAACCCAGCGGCTGTCAACTAAACATTTTGATGATTTGAGATTGCCATGAGAACGAAGAGCACTGTCGTGAATGTATATCATTCCCTAAATGACAGTTAAAAAGGGCCGTTTATTAAAAAATGTAATTTATTGAAAAAAAAAAAAAAAAAAAAAAAGGTTTGGTGAAATTTACACAATTTTTAATTTTATGTGTCACACTTAGTAAGAGATTAAACACATTCTACATCAGTTAAAATGTATTTAATTATATTCTTTAAATATAATCTTAAAGAATTTGTAAGATTAAGATATTTAGTTAAGGAAATATGTCTAATCAATTACTGAAAATACAATACAAAATTCAATTTTATTCAAAAAATATGAAATAGAAACATATTTTCTCCTTTATTGATAGTGATAAATATTTTGTTCATTATGTTGCAGATAAATATAAACTTGCCTCAGAAACTTAAAATCACCATTTTTTTATTTATTTTATTTTATTTTATTTTATTTTATTTTTGTATTCAGTGAAATATTAAACATAAAGTTTATGAAGGTAGCGTAACAGCTACCCACTAACTGTTGAACACAAAAATAATCTACGGAGAAAATTTACACAGAATTATTTATTAACTAATATAAATTTTAAATATATTAAAATTCTCAACCGTTAAATGAAATCAGATATTCCAAAAGTTATTTATTTATTTATTTTTTTTTTTGAAATTTTCTATATATTATTCTGAAGCTATAAAATGTTACAAATGTACATAAATTTTGATAAGGGAATTATAATAATAATTATTATTTTTAAGAATAACAACCGCAAGGATTCTTAGATTACTTAATATTAAAACTCATGCATATTATGTATTCACAGTTTAGCATATTGTATCAAAATTATTGTAAAGAATGCATATGAAGCGTACACATTTTAATCATAATTCTTCATTAAAAACTTTCTCAGAAAATTGCCTTTAGTGTACACTTAGGAAAAATTCTGTAACTGACACCTAGAATATAAATTGTGGCTCTAGAATAAATAGTTCCATGTTATCCTTATAAATTCTAGTTCCCATTGAAAGCGAGTTCTAGAAACCCCTATTAGAATTCTAGAGTGTTTGCCTATATTAAGGGCAAAGTTATTTAAAAAATCTCTGTAAATAAATGAGAACACAAGAGACGGGTTTCAGCAATTATAATCTTGGTTTATTACCCAATTCTGAAAAATCAAGCGAGAATTTCTCGCAATACAAAAGATTCAGAATATTCAGAATATTGTTTCACCATCTAGACTAGAAATGTCTAGACCATGTGTAGACTAGAAATTCTCGATCATTTTGTCTATTCAGTTTATAGGCGTGCCTCATGCGCATAGCTTGGAAATCTATATTTCTAGTTTAGGGATTTAGAAAAGAACCACTTATTCATTCTAGATGAAGGCGGTATATTTTTTTTCTCAGTGTAGTTTTATTCAACACTGTTATGAAGAACTACGTTGTTCTAAAAAAAATTAGTCTTTTTAAAGTAATACAAATCTAACATGAAAATAATTAATATCTCCATATTTGGATATTTCTTTTTTAACGTTGAAATATTAGGAGTATCGGGATGTTCTGTCCTTTTGAAGAAAACCGACATCGGAAAATTTTCCTGGATAACATTTTTATAGATTTTAAGAAAACACATTTATTTTTAAACCAAATTTTCCTGTATCATTTTACTAATTCAAAGTGACAGGATTTTCCGATATGCATAATATAATGTATCTGATTTCTGTCTTATAATTTTTATATTATTACACCGAGAAAAAAGTATACCACATTCATTTAGGACGAACAATTGGTCATTTTCTAAATCTCAAAACTAGCAATATAGATTTCCGAGCTATGCGTATAAGGCTCGTCAATAAGCTCAATAGACGAAATAATCGACAATTTCTAGTCTATATATTTCTAAATGGTAAAACAATATTCTGAATCTTTTGTATTGCGAGAAATTCTCGCTTGATTTTCTAGAATTGGGTCATAAACGAAGATTATAGTCAGTCGCTTAAACTCGTTAAAACTATTTGATTTTCATTGATTTGAGTGTATTATACATTGAACTAGAGCTACGTTTAGATTTTATTTAAAAATATTTGAATTTTTAATATCTTAATATTATGCGACTTTTACAGAGAACAAATTACGATTGGCAACCGCAGGCGTCCGAGAGATGTTTTTTTGATAAACAATTTCATGGGTCTTTGGCCAGCTAGCTGGTGAAGCCAGCTAGTGGGTACTTTAAATTGAGAACAAGCATACTCTTTTTTAAGTCAAAATTACTTTTTAAAAGAGCAGGTGTATGCCTCCAGTTTCTAGGCCATATTTTTTTTTTTTTTTTTTTTATGTAAAAACCACGTTCTGCTTCTTTATCACTTGTTTATCTACAATTAAGGCATTTTGTCACTCTATTTTCTGTACATGCATTGAATCATGCTTAATCTATCATTTAATTAAATTAACAATATATTAAGCATAATAATATTCGCAATATATAATATTCGCAACTACTTTGTGTAATAAATTAGAAAAAAATCGGAATTTAATATTTTTTTTCATGAAAAAAGCAAAATAATGATGTTTTAAATTCAAGCACTGCTAATCTAAGAAATCTCAAGGAAATGCAGTTTAAATATTAAATGAGTTATTTTGTATTAAAAAAAAAAAAAAAAAAATTACTTCTGACGTAACCTAAGAAATAGTATAAAATAAGTTATTATTTCATTCAAAAAAAAAAAAAAAAGAAAAGAAAAAAAAGAAAAAAAAAAAAAAAAAGAAAGAAAGAAAGTTAGATTAAAATTTTTTGTATGTGTTCTTTTATTTTTTTCACTGTTTTACTAAGTGCAATTATTCTTCAAATAGTACTTCAGTTTGTACTCCTTTCAAGAATATCAATCTAATTTTCTCCCTTGAAAATATATGAAAGGATTTTCTTGAAAAGATTTGTTTTTACACAAATGTGCAAACAAAGGATTTACGATTCTATTTTTATTTTTATCTTTATTTATTAAGTAAATAGTTCTCTTATTAGATATACAACACTTTTTTTTTTTTTTTTTTAATCTATTGTATCACTTTTTATGGCTTAATATTATAATGTTTAGAAGTGCTTACGCTTGTAAATTGAGATTGTTCATTTGGTTAGGTTTAAATAACTAATCATAAAATTACCTTTGAAAAAAAAAGTCGTGATTATAAAGGATTTTAAAAAATGTCTAAAGAGGATTACTACAAAAGCTTTTAGTCGATTAAAAAAGAAATGCTTTCAAAAATAAATAAATAAATAAATGAATAATAATAATAAAAAAAAATAGAACTATATAGAATGTTGGAATTGTAATGAATTATTCATCTATGAAAACGATGTTGAAATATAAAGGATGGAAAATGTGACTAATCAAATTTTAAATATGTTGCACGAGTATATATACTCAATTTTCACCAGAAAATTTTACTTTGTGTAGCCGTCAACGATGATTTCGTTTCAGCAAGTTGAAATAAATTGAAATTTATTATTTATTTTTTTAAATGTCACTTCAAAAATAGAATAATTATTTTATTTCTGTTTACTATTTTTATATTCCTTTACACTTATTTTAAACTATATTGATTTTTAAAACGATTAATATTCGTTTACTAACGCAGTCAATTTCAATTTATAATTTTCTTGCAAAATTAGCTAAACAAACAAACAAACAAATTAATTAATTAAACAATAAAAAATAACAATTTGATAGGTAAATTTAGTTTTTCTCTAGTTTTTCTTTTCATCCTTAACAATACAATTACGAAACAGCCTATCATTTTTAAATGTCCCTTTAAATATAAAAATAGTACCTTATTTCTCCCCATTTTAATATTCCTTTATATTAATTTCAAAGTATTTTTATCAAATATTAAAACTATTATTACAAGATTATTATTTTTTAAGCACTAGCTTCCAGTTGTTATTTTTCTAGAAAAAAAACTCATTAATATATACAAAAAAAAAAAAAAAAAAAAAAAAAAACTTAAATGAAACATTTTAATAAAAATAAAAAAATATAACAACTTTAAAGATGCATTTTTTTTTCTCTAACTTTTCTCAATCTTTAATAATAAAATTATGAAATATCCTAATCTTTTTGAACTTTATTTCAAAAATAAATAACGTATTTTAAATTTTTACTACATAACCATTGATTTACATGTATTTCAAAATATTGTGATATAGATAACTAGAACTATTATTATTAGTTTTTTATGCACTCTTTCTATTGTTAGTTTTATAGTAAAACTAACTAATACTAATAGTTATATAAAATAAATCTTTTAAAATAAAATTTCATATAGAAAACTTACAAAATTAAGATTTTAAGGATGCATTTAGTTTTTCTCTAATTTTTTTTTTTAATATTCAACCCTTAAATGCCTGAACAGTTTTTAAATCAATTTAAAAATGTTTTATTCTTACTTTTAATAAATAAATCACGAGAAAAACACTTTTAAAAATCACGCTTATTTTTAACTATGGTTTACAGCTAAAAAGTAATGTTGTAAATCAACAAACGTGAGGCATCAGAGCTTCAATATTTTTTTCTACACGGCGTCCCAAAAGTTTATAGACAAGGGTTTCATTATTATTATTATTATTATTTTACAATTGAAAAAGATGAATAAAAATTTCAAAATCATTTTTAATTATAAGTAATATCAAGACAATAATAATACTATGCAAAAATAATATTACACAATCACAAACTTTGCGACAGAAATTAAAAGTGAAAATTTACAGTCCCAAAAGTTTACAGACAATTTATCTTTTTTCTTTAACATTCAAAGTTTTTAGCCATTTTGCCTAATCACTTCAAAAACTCAATCAGGCATACTCAAAACAAGAGTTTGAAGAAATTCTGGCATTAGAGAGAACCAACTTCTTTCAATTTGCAGCTTTAGATCATGAACTGTTGCAAATTGACGCCACGTCTCTAGCTAATATTCCCCAAAGATTCTCCTTTGGGTTCAGGTCAGGACTTGCGGCTGGTAAGTCCATACCAGTTACTTGGATTTATCTAAACCATCACATTATAGAGTTTGACATGTGAATAGAGCAATTGTCTTGCTGAAATATCCATTCGTCTCCACCAAGCAACATTCCAAATAGAAGTAATTATACTTCGAACATTTTCTGGTAATCTAAGGAACATTGATGACTTTTTAAAAAACACCATCGGCATTATACGAAAATGTTCCCTACACCATGAGTGATCCCCTCCATGTTGTCTGCTGAAAAAAAGACTGTTTCCTTGCGAATATTGTGCCAGTAATGTACTTAACCATCGAGGCCATCTAAATTGAACTTCCTTCCATCACTAAACAGAACACTCAGCCATTCATCTGTCCAATTCATATGCTTTTGAGCCCACTGAACACGAGCGTCTTTATGCCGTTTTGTTAACTTTGATGAACGACGTATTTTGTGATATGCAAGCGATTTACCTTATCTGCAGACACCGAGATGCATAGTGGATTTTGTTACTGCAACGGTCACTTTTCTAGAAATTCACCGTACAGATAGGTTCTGGGTTGAAACTAGTATGAAAATCTCTCTGTTTTACCGTTTATTTTATTTTTATTTTATTATTTTTTTTTTTTATCGCCCAGAACGTTATTTTGTTGCAAAAGTTTCTTTTAACAGAATTCTTTAAATACCAGTCCTGTTGCATCCATTTTTTCTTGCAATGTCCACAACTTTCTTTCCACGAACTTTCAAACGATAGATTTGGAAAATTTTATTTTTGGAAAACTGCACATTGCGAGGCATCTTTAAAATAACTCCAAAAAAGAAAGATACCTTCGCTTTTATCTCAGAAGACTATTGCGTCACATGTGCACGACTTTGGAATATCCAAATTTGAAGATCAGTATTTGAAGCAGCTTTTAACACCGGTTGTCTATATATTTTTGGGATAAGAGTATTTTGGTTTTATTTTTTTTTAAATATTATATTTATGACTGTTTAAAATTCTTTATGTATTTTATTCTTTGTATTACGTTAATACATATTTGCATAATTTATTTCGTCTATCATGCTCGTTTAATAAGCTCTTAAATCCAAAAATACGGTTATCTATAAACTTTTGGGATGCACTTTAATAATACTTCAGAAGACAAAATTGGGTATGTTGTCAAAAAGCAACACAGGGTTAAAATTGAAATTATGAGAGATCCTATTAATTTAAATTAAAAAAATTCTTTTAAAAATATAAAATAGTCACATTTTAATTATTCTTTTTTATTATTACTTTCTTCTACATATACAAGAAGAAAGTACTGCATTCGTAAAAAATTTCGAATTCCAGTTTTCGATGAATTTACGCGTTTTGAAATGTACTGAACACAATTTGACTGTTTCTAGAAAACGTCTGTCTGTCAGTGTCTGGTTGTGTATCACAAATTTTGTGGATGCTGTATTTCACGAACAAATAAATATTTTTTTTTTTTTTTTTTTTTTTTTTTTTAATTAAACGTTGTATTTAGTTGGATCCTGACCTAAACATGCGCTGATTAGATTTTAGGATCAAATGCTCAGCAGTTGGCGCCGTGAACTCATTTTTTCTAAATTTTTAACATGACAGTATAGGACGAAATTTCGTATAAATGTACATAATGAAAGTTATTTTTAACGTGTAATTGGAAAATTAATAATAATTATGGACAATAATAAAGGTAAACTGGGAAAAAAGTGTAGGAGCATCGCTTCCCGCCCTTGGGGGGGGGGGGGAGAACCCCGTAAAAGACGTAAATTTTTAATGGATATCTCTCAAAAGAACTCGTCAATATATTTTAATCAAATGGTTAAACCATGAATATGTGATAATTTAATACAAGGTTATCCATTTTTTTTTTCCATTTTTAACGAAAAAAAAAAAAAAAAAAAAAAAATCCTTAGGGGGAAAACACCTTTCTTCTGACGTTGGCACAAGATTGACTTTCTATCGGAATTTAGTATTATAATCCTGTGAATTAAAAATAGAGTGCATTCATCAGGGAAAATACTTTTAATAAATAATAATTTAATAAACAATTTGTACTGCTTGAATTTCCGTAAAATTATATAGAAGAAACCCTTCTGGTAGCCACAACATACTACTTTTCTTTCTTTTAAAGTAAAATAAAACTTTATAAATATAAGCAAAATTCTCCGTAATCATTTTTTACATCTGATACTCACTTGGTACTTACCCTGACAATGTCTCCGATCATAGAAGCGTTAAACATATTGTCAAGTTTGACATCCTCATTTTCTAATATATCCTGCAAATTAAACTAATCAATACTTTCTTTAAAATAAAACCAATTATATTAACCTATATTTATATATACGAGGTGTGGCTATTAAATAACGAGACTATTACTGCTACAGAGGAACTACGCATGCACCAAATCCGAACGACCGACAGCTGTGCAGCGTAAAACCTTCTCTTTCGATTGAAGCGCCTCCGGTGTTTGTCGAGAAATCAGTCTGGGCGTAACCTTCGTTTGTGTAAGAGGTGTTTGTTTCGTTTTGCCGAAAACGTGATAAGTGTAAAAGTAGAGCAACGAATTGTCGTAAAATTTCACGTGAAACTTGGTAAAACCACTAGTGAAACTTATATTTTATTAAAACAAGTTTATGGCGATGAATGTTTATCACGTGCGCAAATTTTTGAGTGGTTCAAGCGTTTCCAAGATGGCCGAGAAGACGTTGGTGTTGATGACCGCCCAGGTCGCCCTTCCACGTCTAAAACGGATGAAAATATCGAAAAAACCGCTAATTTGGTTCGATCTGACTATCATTACTATTTTGAGGTGCTTGCTCAACTCCGTGAAAGAGTAAGGAAAAAACGACCCGAATTGTGGAAGAACAAGTCATGGGTTCTCCATCAAGGTAACGCGCCAGCTCACACTGCATTGACTGTCAAGACGTTTCTAGCCAAGTACTACATCACGGTTTTAGACCATCGGCTTTATTCGCCTGGCCTGGCTTCATGTGACTTTTACATGTTCCCCAAAGTCAAATCTGCATTAAAAAGAACAAGATTTGAGTCAGTTGAAGCTGTGAAAGAAAAAGCGGCACGCCTCATGCAGAAGCTCAAAGATTAAGACTTCCAGCATTGTTTCGAACAATGGAAAAGTCTCATGGAGCGTTGTAGGAATAGAGGATGGGTGTATATTGAAGGTGATAATCACTAAATATGTATAAATTTAAAATAAAATGTTTTACAGCAATAGTCTCGTTATTTAATAGCCACACCTTGTATATAATAAAATATGTGTAAAAAAACTATAACTTCAAAAAAAAAAAAAAAAAAGAAAGAAAAAGAAATATTTTTCAGCATAACATAGCAATAATACAGAGTGTTTATAAAGTCCCGGACCCATTTTGATGTTTAATAACTCATAAAATAATAAAGATAGATTAAAATTAATAACATAAATGGTTAGATAGACTCAAAAAGTTTCATGGCCCTTGTCAATGAACTTCCACGTGTGCCCCCTTCGTCACACGAAGAATATCAAGTCCATAGTCAATTTCACGCCAGGTAGCGGCAAGCATGTCGGCATCCACAGAGGGTACTGCGGTTGTAATTCTGATTTTTAGGCCATCAATGTTCGACATTTCCCTCCTGTAAACATTGTCCTACAAACAAATTACAAACAAATCCCCAAAGGAAAAAGTCCAGCGGTGTTATATCAGGTGATCTGGGTGGCCAAGGAATTGGACCTCCTCACCCAATCGATTTTCCTGGAAAATGGTCATTCAAAGAACTACGAACGATGGTACGAACGATGGTAGTTTCTAGAAAATTATTTTTCCACCGCAAGATGCTGCTTTTGGATGGAAGATCTTTTTGGTAAATTCTTCTGCAATTTCTCTGTGCTTGCACTATCGATTTCGTTTCTATGTACCACCATAAAATCTAGGCTTTCTCTTGTGGTGTATGCATTCTCCTTAAAATCCGCTCGAATAAAACATCATATAAAAAAGTACTACATAGAACAAACACATCAAAAGTAAACATAACATTGCAATAGTTGCAAAACAAAAGATAGAAAAATGCAATTAATAAGCAGACGATATTTAGAAAAGTACAGATATTTAGACTGGAAAATGAAATTATCTGATATTAACCACACGCGCAGACGATATTTACAAAAGTAAAGATATTCAAACCTGAAAAGAAAATGTATGAGTTATTCCATCAATAAATGCCATAAGTTTCTTTATATCTTCATTATTTTATGAGTTATTAAACATCAAAATGGGTCCGGGACTTTATAAACACCCTGTATAATGTAGAAATTCTTAACCCCTCATTATATCCTAGAAATGGGACATTTATATTTCAAATGAAAAAAATTGAACCACCCCTGATATGCATGTAATTGCATTTTTATTCTTGAGTAACATAGCTTGAGGTGGGATGTCACTAGCTATTACCTCTCAAAATGTATTTATGTATTATTATTTTTAACAAGTTAAAAAGTGCCTCGGGTCAATCTGGACCTCGGGTGATAGTGATAGTGTTATTATTTACATGTAACATTACTGATATTAACGAATAAAAAAAAAAAAAAAAAAAAGAAAAAAAAAAAAAAGAAAAGAAAACTGCACTTATTAAAACTTTTAAGAATGAATAATAAAAATATAACAAGTTTTCAAAATGATGATAGTAATAATAATTGATGAAAAAAGAATATATGTATATATGTATATAATCTAAGTTTACTTTACTGGTTTATATGGTTTTCTAAATTATGGAAGTAAATGTGCATTTCTACAAAACATTATCATAACCTACAAAATGAAATTAGTCTTATAACGTTTTTAATGGAATATCCAAATTTTATTTAACTAGATTTTGGGTACTAATAAAATATAATCCCACTATATAGTTTTCTAAAATTATGGCAGTAAATGTGCATTTCTGCAAAATATTATCATAACCTGCAAAATGAAAAAATAGTCTTATGAAGTTTTTAATGGAATATTCGAATTTTATTTCACTAGCTTTTCGGTAATAATAAAATATAATCCGAATATCATATGCATCTACTAAATTACAATACAAGTTATATATATGTATTAATTTTGTAATAAATATGTAATGATGTTAATTATAATGAATTTGAAATTTCCGAGAAATAATAATACATTTAATCAGAACTAGAACGTATAAATTTTTGAATAAAGAAAGGCATATAAAAATAGCACAGATTAAGAATCAGTATAATTTAAATTACAATTTTTAAAAAGATTTCTTTTTGCATCTAAAAAAATGGGACTTATATACGTATTATTTCACCTTTAGACTTCCTCTTGAACAGTATTCCGAAACGACGCAAATATTCGGCGGTTCAACACAAGCTCCAATAAAAGAATTTAAATTGTCATGGCGCAAATCTCTCATCTAGTAAGAAATAGAATGACATACATTCATATTTGGGATTAATACAAGCATACAGAACATTGTCAATATAAATTCTCCCATTTATTTATTAATATCTTTCAATACCCATACTTCATAAAGTTAATAAAATGATAAATAAATTAAAAATACATTAAAAATATACATTTTAAGTCGTTTTACATTAAAATTTATATTATTTAGCTAAATATATGATAATATTGAAAGCAAATGTAAGTGGGCGAATAGAGGGAATGAAATTATCAATTTCTTTAAAAATGTCAATGTACTAATTTATTGTTACTCATAAAATGAAATAAAAACTTTGTTTTGCAATGGTTTAGCACATTTAATTCAACGAATGTAGTAAATGCTAAATATGTATGTTTAAAACCATAATAAAGCATTTTGATAAAAACATTTCCAAAAGGCTGATATAAATTTCAGTGTACATTTTTTCTGTTATTTAATTTTATAAATATTTTTTAGAAAAAAAAATATTTTTTAAAATGTTATAATGTATAGCGTTATTATAATCATTATGAATTTATGAAAACAATATTGTAAAACGTTTTTATGCATAGCATACGGGTTTCTGTGTTAACGACATTTTATCTTTAATTTAATTTATTTAATAAAGCTATTTTCAGTTTCTGATGATCTTTATTTTATATAATTTTACTTCATATTTTACTTCATTTTTACAATCTTAGCAGTAAACACTGAAACCTCTGCATCCCTGTATATCGTTAAAAGGTAGTTATTATTCCGAAGATAATCCTATTTAATATGCTGAACTCACATATTTAAAGACTAAAAAGGTATAGTGCAAATTACAATAGCCTGAAATAAAATGAAAATTTAAATGTAAAAGTCTATTAACATCATCAAAAAGAACTCATTATTTTAAAGATATTCTTGTCCGCAATAACGTAATTCTAGTTCTCTAAGAAGAAAATGATAATGTTACTTACATGAAAGAATTGAAAAATTGCATGTCTGTAGTTGATTAAGAAATTAAACGTTGGAAGATATATAAAAAAAATAAAAAAAAATAAAAATATAAAAATAGTGAGTCAATAGAGAGTTTTGTGTTATTTAATAAGAATCATTTCTATGAAAAAAAAACAACTATATATACATATATCTAAAATATCTCAAAAAAAAAAAAAAAAAAAAAAAAAAGCAAAATAATATTCTGAAGAAAAAAAAAAAAAAAAAAAAAAGAAAAAGAAAAAGAAAAATGTATCTGGATCCCTTTTTCTTAAAATTCAGTAGCGATTAATATAAATCTTTAATGCAAGGAAAAGTATTTTGAAAACGTTTCTTAGTTACGATAAAAGAAATTATTTCAATATTTCTTTCAGTGAGCAGCTATTTTTATCATTATAATAAAATGTCTATGGTACTCCCTAAAAATACAGCAGTTAATCAATTTACCTATACAGACTAATATTTTTTTTCACATCAACTTGATGTAAAAGTACCTTTGTTTGAGTCATATAGTTGATTTGTATTTTATCCTACTTGACTTATAAATATTTAATCAAAGCCTAAGAATTCTTTAGAAAATTTATTAGAGAAATTGGAATGTAATGCTGAATTTTTAAACGAACTAAGCGAAAAATGCCAAAGACGGAAATCGAACCCGGGCACTTCGCTAATTGTATGAATGCTCTGCCGCTAAGCCATCCTTGGTGATTTCCGAGTCTGCATTCTTTATTCTGAGATTGTTTGAGATTATTCATGGTTTATTGTTAAAAAAAGAAAGAAAAGAAAGAAAGAAAGTGTTGTTTCCTGTAGATTAATCACATCTTCAACGTAATTAATTACGATTTTGAGCTTTAAAAATTATATAGTTTATGTAGATTTTTAAAACATAATGAAGAATTTTAATGAATAAAAAATTAATTTGTTAAATTTCAAAATTATTTTGATAAATGTAATATTCTATTTACATACAAATAACATAATGGCATTTTTCGAAGAACCGATATTTAAAATAACAACAAAAATAAATTAATAAAAGCAATAAAATAAATAAATAAATAATAATAATAATGAAAAGCTCTTTTTAAAATAGACGCGAAAGAATAGTGCATGGGTTTCATACATAAATTCATTAAAGTTTTTAGATATCATACATATTTTCTATATTCATTAAGACTTCATATACAAAAAAAAAAAAATCAAAATATTATCTTAGAAAGTTTTTAAGAAGTTTCATCGGACTCTCTTAATTTTATTTTCCATTTAAATGAAATGAAAATAGATTTATAATAAGATTAATATCGTTTTAGCGTGAATGAGAACAATTAACTGCATTGCTGATATTTGAATTTCAAATGAGTTCATTAATACAAAAGAAAAAAAAAATTGAGAACATTATATTATTTTAATTTATTGGATTAATTTAAAAATGAGCTAGTTCGTTTATTTCTAGGAAGTAAGTTTAAAATAAAACACTGGTAAAACTAACTTTTTTTTTTTTAAAGAGTATGATTCCTGAATTTAAATTATTAAATCTTTAAATTGAAAAATAAAAAATAGAATGTGTAATAACTTTACAAAATTCGAATTAATTTCAATTTTTTTTTTTTTTTTGGGGGGGGGGGGAGGGGGGGGGTAAGTAGACATGTTATAAAGAATCTAATTTAACACAATTTTTCTTGCATTTTTAAATTTATTACTTTTTTCAAATGATAGTGTTTATTTATTTTATTTTATTTCTTAATAATACTCGGTGAATCTAGTTTATCAGTGATAAAACAGACACCTTAAAAAATCTTGTTATTCATATTAACATATGTTAGTTTATGTTTAGTTTATTATTATTATTATTATTATAATTTGATAAATAGATAATTTTTGAAGAAATTAAAAAATATCAATTGTTATAAACTCCGAAATTGAACCCATTGCTTGTAAATAACTAAGCAGATTAAAAATAAACTGTAATTTTATAAAGTTTTTTGCTCAAAAACTTTTAATTCATGACTTTATAACTTTACATTTATTTTACTTTTTCATTATATTATGTATAATGTAATAGGTATAACAACTATAACAATACTACTAATGTAAGTATATACATTACTATTTTGAGTTCTTTTTTCATTTTCCGCGTGATATCGACACACTTTTTTCGAAGTCTCCTTATTGCAACCATTCTACCTTTGTATAATCCCACAGTCGTATAAATGCTGGTATATCTGAAATCAGCTTCAGCATTTGAGCTCAAAGAAACTTGACTAGTCCTAATTAAAGGATGCAGATTCTAAAAAAAAAATAAATAAATAAAATAAAAAATAATAATAATAAAAGTAGATAAATAAATAAAGAATAAAATATTTATAGAGCTTGCACATACATACACACGTTGTACAGGGTGGATGATCATGTGCAGACGGCACGTGTGAGAGTGCCAGGTCATTAAGCTTTAGAATTATACAGGAATTGGGAGCTGGAAATGCGATGATAACTTGCTAAAGGGCGATAAGCTCTGGCCAACTTGTACGCATGCGAAAAGACTCAAGAGACAATATGAAGCGGCTATTGGAGCACATTTTGAGCATTTCTTATGAGTTGTAATATTTTTCATTTGTACTTAATTCTTATATAATATAGTATATATATAGATAGATAAGAAAGAGTTTTTTACAGAAGTTGTTAATTTTTCTTACAATGACGGCCACGATGAAGTTGTATTGTCACAATCGCGTTTCCGAACCCCAGCTCCGTTGTAAATCGTGGTCATCATGACCATACACATTCTCAATTGCCATTTTGACCCGATCTATTTAACAACCCAATACATATTATATATTGGGTTGTCATTGCCATCAATCTTCTCAACCGCTATTTCTATATAGAAATCTTTCATCACTTTTTATGTGATTCAATAAAGTAAATATTAGTTTATAAAAATTGTGGTTGTGAAAAATTTGCACAGCAGTATTCCTTTACACACATAAATTTACTTTCTATAACTTAAAAAAAAAAAAAAAAATGCCCATTGATTTTTATTATTTTTGTAATGAATAAAAAAAATATTTAATTTTAAAACGAAAATTCTATTATAATTGTATTACACACTATTGCACATTCAATAAAGTGATATACTATCATAACCTATTTCAAAAATTAAAACGATACATTAAGGAATTTGTTTCTCGTAATATCTCTTAAACTATAATGTGCAAACGAAATTATTTAGCATGAAAATTGTATTATGTATATAAAAAAAAAAAAAAAAAATAGGAAATGAGGAAAAAAAAAAAAAAGTTCAAGATGAATTAAGTTTTAAAGTACAGTTTCAAATGTTTAAAATTTTACGATTAATATTATACATTTAAATGCATTATTTTAATAATAAATTCATGAGGCATTTAAACAAACATTTAAAAAAACTAAATTATCTTCGTTACATTCTAATTTTAATGCTCTGTAATATAAAAAATAAATAAATAAATAAGTTTAGCTTAAAATTATAAATTTTCTTTATGACTACCGAAGCTGGAAGCCAAAACACCGTATTATTCCATGGGGAAATATATAATTGATTATCATGGGGATCACTCATTACCTAACGTATTTTATAAAATTTCGTTTTCATATTCAAACATTTCACAGACATTAAAGTTGATCTTCCTTTTCAAAGAATTATTTTTAATTTTGTTTGTTTTTCATTCTTGAGTTATAAAGTTCGAAAAATAAATAAATGCATTCTTCTCACTTTATAGCTGAATGATTATAAAAATATCTAAAATATGAATATTTGAAAAAAAAAAGAACAATTTTAACGGCTATGAATTTTCTGAGTGTGAAAACAGTTAAAAAAATCTAAGTACTGAGTAATTTTCATAACAATTTTCTTCATATAATTGCAAGAATTTTGGCTTCCGACGACGGAGAACTTGGAAGAACTGCATTTACAATTACGTTTTATTCTATTGCATAATGCATTAAACATACGTTTCTCTTAATGATATATATATATATATATATATATATATATATATATATATATATATACTAGTTAATACCCCTCAAAATTTGACGGATCGTGTGCATCTTAAATCTTTTCACCGCATAAAGTTTTAAACATCCCTGGTTTAATAATCCGCATTGCTCTTAACCAGTTTAAAATCTACTATTCTAATCAATTATTTTTTGGTTGGAGGGAAAGGGGGAATAAATTTCATGAAATTTCAGTATACAAAATTTAAGCATAATCCATATAATAAAAATAAAATCCGAAGATTTTTTTTAATTTCACTCTAAATATGAGAAGAGAATGTTTGGAGTAATTAAAGGAGAGGCAGAATTTATACATTATAGTAAGAATGGAGAAAGAAATCACACATCAATATTTAATATCTTTCATACATATTATTTTAATTTGCTCGCATCTATAATATTCCATTTCAGTTACAATATGACAGTGGCGCTATCTATAATCTGTCAATTAAAAAAAAAAAAATCTCAGATTTATTTATTTATTTATTTTATATATAAAAATACTTTTAAAATCACATAGATTTATAAGTCAAAATAATTTAATTTAAAATAAATTTTAATAGTGTTTTGTGTTTTCTTTACATTCTATAATTACAATTCATTTGCCCTTAGAAATAGAATATTTTACTCAGGGCCCGAATAAATAAGAATGCATTTAATACTTTAGCAAGTTAATTTACTCATTAAATTTTTAATAATAAATTATTCTATGCATATTTTTACTCGTATAAAATATCAATATTTTTAAGGTTATTCTTTTTAAATTATTTTTTTTCTGTAATATAGTACAGAAATGAAATATAAGAGATCAATTTAAAATTACATTTAAAAAAATAAATAAATAAATAAAACTTCCTTTGATTTTAAACATCTGCCTTCAATTTTTCTAAACAAAGTTTTCAATCGATAAAAATTAACTTTAAACAACATTAAACACCGACAATTTATTAATTTTAAAAGATTTTTTTTTTAAGAAACTGAAAAAAAAATAATATTAAGAATATAGTATAGTATGTTTATATGATAAGAGATGGCGCCGCAAAAACTCTGAAAATATTATTCTGTGTAGGAAAATTTTCGGTGAAATGAAAATGCATACGGCGATAGCCGATGAGTATTCGCGAATTGTTTTGTTTTTAATATACTTCCTTGGAAACTATGAATCAATGAATTAATCGTGTGAATTGTTTTTATTATTGAGCTTTAATCAGGCGTCTGCCATAAACATGTGAAATATGAAATGAATGTCGTCTGCTCGAGTTCTATCATCGATGTTCATATTGCACTGCATGAAGGGGAAGGATTAATCCCGTTCCGAATTGGCTCATAATTTTCTCGCGCATGCCCAGATCGGGCGATTTTGGTCTTAAAGAAATACCCTTGTATTTTAATAATATAGATACGAGTACATATTCATAATACTAGTTCTTTGATAAGTAGTATCTAAAAACTACGCAGTAAATAACATTTAATAATTAAAATATCTAAACATTTTTTTTTTTTTTTTTTAACACTTAACAACAAGGTTGAAAAGTGTTAATGACTTCGGTTTTTATGTTTGTCTGTCCAAGCTCTAATTCCCCGTAAATATTAATGAAATTTTTTGAAACCGATATATGTTATTCAACTTTATTATTAGATGTTCTCCATTGAAAATGGAATAAATACCAGTAATGGTTTGCGTACAACGACATTCGAAAGTATTCCAAAGCATTGCGTTCTATGAGCGATATTTCTTTAATCCATATTTTAATATCTTTACTTTACACTATCTTTAATAATATCGAAATATGTTATTCAAGTTCACTCTCGGATGCTTTTCATTGTAAATGGAGTATATACCTCAAATGGTTTGTGTACAGGGACACTCGAAATTATTCCAAATCATTGCGTTCTATGGAATGTATTTCTATAAACCACATTTTAATAAATTTCTATTGCACAATTATTAATGAAATTGAAATATGCTTTTCATATGCACAAAAGAATGTTTTGTATAAAACGCAGAATGATAATCATTAACATTTAGAGAGCCGCACAAAATTATTCAGTTACATTAAGGCCTATTATTGGAAATATGCTGATTTGCATTTTTGGTTACATTAAGCGTTTTTAACACTTCCTAATAATTTTTTAGTATGAGTACGATTTGAATCAGTGTACCTGTCTGTCCTACTGTCCGTCTGCCGATCTATCCCGCCTCCAGCATCCGTAAATATTTTCAGAATTTCTTAAAAGTAATACGTGTTATTCAAACTAACTATGGAATGTTCCCTGTTTGTGTACAGAGACACCCAAAACAATTCCAGTTAATTACGTTTTAGGACAGATATCTTTATAAATCACATTTAAATAACTTTATACTGCGAATATCATAAAGAAATTGACAGTTATTGTTAATAAGCTGTAATAATGTTTTGTATATTTTAAGCTTCATATTTACAGGGCTACATTGAAATATATAAATACATTAATGGATGGAATTCAAAATTAAGGACTTCATTTCCGTTTATGTTAATTATTTTTTACACTTTCCAGCAATGTTTAAGAGTGATTATGATTTATGTTAGTCTGTATGTCTGTATTTCTTTCCTTCTGTCTGTTCGTTGTGTGATAATGTAGGCAAAGAACATCGAAGGTTATACTATACACCATGTACGTACAGTTGGAAAGTGTTAATAACAATGCGTACCGCATGATTTTTCATCTTTGTTTCTTTTAAGCAGTGTGTGAAAAAAATTACTTCTGCTATGTCATACACGAAGAAACAATGCAGAAATATCACGACACTATGTTAAATGCTGCAAATTATTCCATAGTTTTATATGTCTAGAAAAGTTTTATAAAAATGATTTTATGTGAATGCAGGGTATAGATATATTATTTTCTTCGTTTAAGGGAAGAAGAGATATTGAAATTAAATATTATTTTTTAAAACGTATACAGTCATACTATTACGTTCACCTTTAATTAAATTTATTTATTTTTATGTCGAAAGAAAATGAACTCGTAATTTTTTTTGGCAACAATTAAATTATAGCTAATATCTTAATGGCTATTTTAACGCTATTAGGAAGTTATTATTTTCATATTTTAATTAATTATAAGAAAACAAATCAAAAACTCGAAAATCGGACTTCGAATGTTTGTGTTGTCATCGGGTTCTGAGCTATTGTAAAAGTTTCAAATGTCTAACTAGTAGGGAAGTTAGTTAAAATTCGGTTGCAAGATTTCTACCGGGCAAACAAATAAAAAAGAATAGAATTCAATAAAAACATGGTAAAATAAAGTGTAAAATATAAATGTTTCATGAATTTTTGGCTTGAGATTGAATTTGAGAGTTCGTGTTAACAGTAATAATTTCTTGATTGAAAAATCAATACCCAGTTTTGTGACAAATGCACTGTTCATCACTCAAACAATCATTCAAAAGGATTGGATGAAAACAAATTAGCATTGTAAGTAATTCCTTATTTTCGAAATTTGGAGCTCAAAAATGAAAACAAATTTGAAGTTTAAAATTTTGTAAAAGCTTTTAATAATACTTGAGAAGACCTACAGAATAACACTACTTTAAAAGTATTGTATAACTTTCATACAGTTTATAATATCTATCTAGATATTTTTAACTGCATCAATTTTGACAGTTTGTCTGAACTTTTAAATTGGTGAAGTTTTAAATTATTTTCAAAAATCTGTTGTTGTATTTGTTTTTAAATATATATATATATATATATATATATATATTTAATGTAAATTTGTTTTAATGTTATTACTGATTTTTTAATTATTATTATCATAAAATATTCTTAAACACTGCAAAAATACACACTTTTTATGAACTTAAAAATATTCGCTTTTTTTAAAATGAATTAAAATGTTTTTAAGAATTTGTGTAGGTTATAAGTACAAGATGAAATTTTGAAAAATCAAGGAAATGAAAGACATATAGACCTTAGGGCAAAGCATTTGAGTTTTAAAGCACTTCCACTATTTTAGTACTCAATGCTTGTATAAGTGAAATTTCTTTATTTAATACTTACCCTAGTTGACCTTCCAATATTAGTAGATGGTGTATATTCATTAATTTGGATGTCCTTGTAATCAATTTTCCATAACAAACTGTCCAGTTCTTGTTCATAAGCCCAACTCCTATAGAAAAAAAAAACAAAAACAAAAATAAATAAAAGCATATTTTTACAAACTATTCATGGATGACCTATACTGGTCTGGTATACCTCTAAATTTAGGTGACCAAATTAGGTAACTTTATAATTAAATAGCGTTAATTTATTAGAATATAATTTATAAGAATTACTAATATGGGGATTATTTTATTACTTTTAGTAAATAAGGATAAAAAAGATCTTTATTTTAAATAAATTCCTTGCTACAATTTTTCATAATTTAAAGAAAATGGATTAAAAATTGCAAATGCCCTCCGAGAATGGGGACTGCCTAGTCATTTAACTCTAATTGGAACATATTAGAATTTGTCATCTTATTCTACTATATAAAAATCATTATACTTAAATGAATTTTATAAATATTTTTCAGAATAATATTTATATTCAACGGGGAAAAAAAGACTTAGGCAGACATGTTCATAATAAATCCATGTAGTACTATGAATGCAAGTTTAGGTGTCCTTATGAGCTGAATATAAAGAAGAGCCCGATTAAATTGGGAAGTAGAGTATGTTTAATGTGCATGATATGAATGTACGGCGGTCCTTTTTTAGAAACGAGTTTAAGTTCATTTTGAAAAGAGATTCTCGTCGTGTTTTGATCCAGGACTATAGATAGACTCTTCTATAATCCTGATTTTGATCAGAAAAGAGCAATGATAAAGATGCTATTATTTCTACATTTTTGAAAGACTTAGTTACAAAAGTGCGTGTGTTGTGTGTGTGTGTGTTGGGAGGGAATCTGGTGTTGAACTTAATTGCTTAGGTTGATCACACAGACTTGAACGTAGTAGATAGATGCATTGTAAATGGTCAAATATATTGCGATTAAATACTTTATTAGCAAGTAAATATCTATTGTTATTTTAATGCACATTATTTTCTGCTAATGAATTGATAATGCTCTTTGACACCAATCTATGTTTTTAGAGAAATATTTTCTTAAGGTATAAGATGAAGAATGAATCACACATATCTTTACCTTGACTTAATTTAGATACAGATTAGTGGAACTACCTTTTTAGAGCTTTTCAATGCAAAGTGTTGTCCCTTAGAGACTATATGAATTGCAAAAACATTTTCGCAGATTATGGTCTTTCACAGATTATGATCTCATTTCCTGCGTTCTAAAAGTATTTTATTTTATTAAAGGAATACAGATGTCAATTACGTATTAATGTTAGAGGAAGATATTTTCCCTATTACATTCAAAATATTTGTAAAAATGCTTATATTATTCAACATACAATTTTTGCCGAAAAATGGAAATTGTTTTTAATTTAATAATGTAATTTAGAAATTCTTTTTTGTCGCATTAAATGTAGCATCTTTTAAAGGAATATATCAAGAATACACTAGTTAATTTTCTTGAATTCATGTGTTTCTAAAGTTAAAAAAAAAAAAAAAAAAAAAAAAAAAAAACTTTGTTTTTCAGTTTTGGAGACCTTTGTATTATTCTTTTGCTGCATTATTTAAGCTAATTCTTTTGAAAGGATTTTATTTAATAATTTAAGTTACCGACTTCGGCATTCAAATATAATTATATTTTTATTGCTAGTTTGGTATTTCTTAAGAATTCTAAGTGTTATTATTTTATTTTGTGTATTTACATATTAATCTGCTATCTAAATATTTAGAAAAATATTCAAACTGGTAATTTAGTTCAAAATTTCTAATGGCTAATGTTTCCCTCTTAATGATATATAAAATATTGTTGTTCTTTATTAAAAATATTTAAAAAGTAATTTAGTAAAACTTTTAAAAATTGTTTATAAATCTTAAACGTGACTTACTTAAAATTTAAAACAATATTTTCTAAACATTACTAAATATAAAAGAAAAGTTTACTAGTATCATAATACTTTGACAAATGACCTCTAATGATAGTTTATATCTCCTTTAAAAATTTTCAGAATCGATAAACTTCCGACACCTGAATTTTATACATTTTAAATAAAAGCGTATAAAATTTTACTACACGAAAAAGAATACGGATAATAGTTATAGCGTAAAAATGTTAAGCGAATGTTACTGTATACGACTTACGAAAATTTTACAGTTAAAATAAAGAGAAATTTTCGAATAAAACCTTTTTCAAGCTGGCATGTCAAATTAATCTATCAATCCTTTTTTATATATCGTCTTTAAATATATTTAGCTATATTGGATATTCTAACATTTTCTTACGCATAGAATGTTTTTCTTTTACATTAAATATTATTGCATGAAAATTTGAAATTGCTTTTTGGTAAAGAAATATATCTGTCAGTAATAATAATAATAATAATAATAATAAACTTGGTAAATTAACTATATGTATATTTTAGTTATTAAAAGGTACAATAATGTAACCACTGTCCATTAAATAATATATATTTTTAATTTAATTAGAATAAAAGATTTGTTACTACAAAGCTTCAAACTTGTAAAATATAAATTCTGAACTTTTATTGAAATATTAATAAAATAGTTTACCCCAGTATCTTAACTGGCATTTTGCAAAGAGAAGTATTTCTAATTAAAATTTTCACTTAAACATTAAATATCTATCGTATTACTCAAGGGTATAAACGAACATATCTTTTTTTAATTTCTTTCAGAAAGAAATATCTTAATTACCATTTTATTTCATTATTCACATGTAAATAAAACTTTCGCTTGAATATTTTAACCTTACATAAAAGGGATTTGCAATCATTCTTTATCTGAACATCATAATTGTGCACAGCGCTATTATACTTTATAGGTGTTGGTATGCAAATACATATAATTTAAATAAATTACACATGCATTTGAATTTAATACTAAATTTATTTATGCGTTATGCTTTTAACTGTTTTTTTCCTATATATTTTAAAACTTTTTCCCCTAAATTTGTTTCGTTGATATGTAAAATAATTATAGGAATATTACTTATATAAGAATAATAAATAGTCTAAATGGGCAACCATAGCAAAAAGAAATAGCTATTATTATTATTATTATTATTATTATTATTATTATTATTTTATCACACAAATTAAAATTAAAATTAATTAAAAAAAGAAAGAAAGAAAAAAAAATAATAATCATAAGTTCCCAAATCGGACTTTGAGAGTCATCAGAAGAGGTCAAAATAAACCTCAATGCAAAATTTTGTAGTTCTGTGGTCAGCATTTTAACTTAAAATTAATATATCTTTGTTCAACATAAAATACACTTGAATATCGATAGCCAACAAAATACCTTACCGAAACAGATTTTATAACAACCTCAGTATGATGCAGAACAATTAATTTCTATAAGATTTATAACAACTCTTTAACTAAAATAAGATTTTTGTCTTCTGCTTTTTTTTTTTTTTTTTTTTTTTTTTTTAATTTTTACTTAAAATCTTGTAGTAATCAATTCAAATTAAATAACAACATAGAAGTATGCGTATTTTGAACTTACTTGTAAGCAGCTAATATGGCAAATAATAACACAATGACAAGTCCTCCAGCAACACCAGTAGCTAGTTTCCACACTAAAAATGAAAATAAATGAATGCAATCAACTATAGCCTGCATGTGGCTGAAATATATTTTAAGAACATAGTTTTTATATTAGACATTTTGAAAACATAAAATATCAACACTATAAAAAATCTTACTAACGTTCCTCCAGAACATTGTGTAAATACCCTCAGTATCCGCGTGAAATGAGATAAAGCTTTAGAATACATCATTTCATTCAGCAACTTTACACATCTTGTTTGAAAAACATTACAAGACAATGAGACTACTTGCATAACTTGCAGAGGAGAACATCTGATAAAAATCTGACCAGTCGAGTTGCAATATTTCCTTACTGACGTCATTGCCGAGCGGAATCGAAATGGACCCAACCAATCCAACTCTGCTAGCAATAGTGAGCAAATCTTTTGCGGCGGGGAGAACGAATATTAACGTGTACATATCGGAAATCAGAAATGATTTAAATGTCGGTAAGTATGCACAAAATCTTACTGCGTCACTAATTAAATATTTATATTTTCTAAAAATTTTCTAAAGATTATTTCTAGAACTGCTAAATATATAATGAAAATAAATATGAATAGAGTCTTTCAAGAGAATGTATTGTTGTCATTCAACTTTTAAAGAAATAGATACGTACATAATAAATTTGGAAATTCTAGTAACTGTACAGTTTTCTTTTTTTTTTTTTTTTTTTTTTTTTTAAGAATTTTGTATACAGTTCTTATTTACACCATGTCAAATTAATTTATATGAAGAACATTGTTATATAATTATATTAAAATAAATTTTAATTGAAAAAAAAAAAAAAGCAAAATATAGATGGTTAATTTGTTTAATAAACTATTAAACTATAAAAAAAGGTAAAATATTTATTGATTCCGCAATGAAATGAAATTATTTTGTCACTAGCGAGCATTAAATAGGAAATAATATATGTTTTAAATGCTTAAAAAATTTATATAAGTTTGTTCACAGAATTAAGTTTGATAAGTAATAAGTTTGTTCATTCCATGTCAATTTGTCAACCATGCCCCAACATCTACAACTACAATTTTTTATGAAACTTCTTGTACCTCTCTTTTTTAAGGTTATAAATAAACGTCTAACTTTTTTCCTTTATCTTAAAAAGTTTTAATTTTATAGAATTTCAAATCATTGTGATTTCATATCATTTGAAATTGTTTAGATCAGCTGGAGTCCTTATTATCAATTCTTTAATTAATTATAAAAACTTTAAAAATTACTATATGCTATGACTTCAAGAATTTTAGAAAATAAAATTGTAACAGTCTATGTTTATATTAATTTATTAAATATATATATATACTTTTAGATTTATTTATATATTTTTTAACATGTGATCTAATCAAAAGTATTTAAATACTTTGTTACTACTTGCGAGAATGGAACTTTACCTACTGATCTTCATACGTTGGACAACAATGTTGTGTAAAGTTACCGCTTGCCATAGATGAACCTCACCTACTTAACTGCATACCTTACACGACATTTTTGTGTAAAGTTAGCATTTGCGAGAGTGGAAACTTACCTACTGATGTGCATATATTACACAACATTTAAGTTTAAAGCTACCGTTTGCGACAGTGGAAGCTTACCTACTAATGTACATACGTTACACAACAATGTAGTGCAAAGTTACTGTTTGCGTGAGAATGGAACCTTACTTTTTGCTCTGCATACATTACACAACAAACTTGTGTAACATTACCGATTTTAACAGAGTAAATTTTCTTTACGGACTACAAAGATGACATAAATACAGTTGGTAAGGTTTTTCAGTATGGTTGAGGCAAGTAAGCTGTCTCAGCATTGTTGAGTAATGTTACACATTTTTTTTTTTTACAGTAAAGTTAAGCTCGTTTTCAGACAATGAATCTTTGAATTAAATCATGATTAATTAATATATATATGTGTTTTTATTTTCATGTAAAGCATATATTTTAACTGTTCAAACGTAATAACGCATCTATGCATTGTAATAGATGTCGAAAATGCATCCTTACGTAAGAACACAATTTTTAAAAAATATATTTCTCATGTTTTGAAAATAAATATTGTTATTATTTAAGTGATTCCAGCCATAACATCTTTAATTATTTCTTTTTAACAACTGTTTTTATTAACTGCTCTGCACCTAAAATTTAATTAGAGAAAATTAGTTATAACGACAAAACCATCTCTTAGTAACAGTACAATTTTAATGGTGATAAGGTAAAGTATTTCCTAGTAAAATTTGGCATTAATTAAAACATATTCCATATAGAATTAACAGGGGGAAATTATGTAAACTTTTATTTCACGAGGGAAATAAACGAGATAATCTCGTTTATACTGGTTAATTAAAGTTTCAAATTAACGTCCAATTAATTCTATTTTTGGTGAAAAAAAATTAATTTCTCCTTAAATTTCCTATGACAGCTCACATGGTACAAACACAAATTACTTCAGGATAAAGCAATTAACATTTCATTTTTGTTTTATATTTTGGTAAAAATATTTATCTTTATAATAATATTTGCTATATTTTGGAGAATAAAATTGATTATATCTTTGTTAGCAATACATAACTGAGTTAAATTAAAACTAATTATAGCAAACTTAATTTTCTGAATATTTTCTCAGATAAATTATATTTAATTGACTATAGAGATAATTATTTTATCAGAAACTATAATTGCTAGATAATATTTAAAACTGACTTCTAAAAATAGTGATAACAAATGAACAAATAAATTTGCCATGACTTAAATTATCGTTAAGGAGAGCGTTTTCGGAAATATTCCAAGTACACGAAATATACTTTTATGAATAATGTTCTCCTTTATATTTATGAACTTACTGCTTATTTTTATTAAATAATTAATATTTTTTTTAAACTGTTATAGATGCAGAGTGGACTGAAATATATATATATATATATATATATACATATATATATATAATAAAAGTTAAAAAATTAAGGCTAGTAAGTTAATAAGTAATTGAGTAAGCAATTAAGTAACTTACTTAAAATATATATATATATATATATATATGTAAGGGAAACCCGAGTACCTAGGGCCACCCCACTTTATTTGAATAATATTTAATTTTAAGTTTTATTACTAAATTGGGCGAGTAACAACACCAATTGCAACAGCTACTTTTACAACTACTTTGGAACTTTTGAGGAGAAAGTTTTGACAAGTTTCATGTAGAAAACGAATTTACATGGTCTGAAGTAAAATTTTGCAGCACATCTCTTTCGCTATTTTACAAAGGCAAGTCAAATATTTTTCTTTTATTTCTAGTGTATAATTTTGCTTGTTATATTGAGTAATAAATGAGATATTTAATTAGTCCTTTCTGCATGTGGATTTTTTAGTGGAAGTCATTTTGAATGAAAGTACCATAACTTGTACCTAGGGCCACATAGTTGCCTTGTACCTGGGGCCAGTGTGTTTGGACTCTTTAACACTTTCGCGACCGCATGTTTTTGCCTTTTTGACAGTGGGCGTTTTTCCCATAAGTTACAATTTTTCAAAACAAAATTTTCCGTATTCACATTTATATTACAAATGTATATGCATTATAATCATACTCTCTCATATCAAAGTATTTGCATCCATAGTATACTATTGTACAAATATAAATATTGTGTATATTTTTTAGAAACAAATAACACACAAATTGCAAAAGAAACGCCTACTGGTGGAATTTCAAATTTTCAAATGACGTGAATCTACGTTAGCGGTCGCGAAAGAGTTAAGAAACACAGTACAGCCTATAGTAATTGGATGCTGGCAAACTCTGGTAAACCAATCACTATATACAACGTTGCTGAAAATGTTGGTAGGTCCTATCCGTCGGCCTTTACTCCTGTAAACATTCTATCAGGCTTTCGTGTATCTGGCATATGGCGAATGAATCAAAACTCATTTCCTGATAGTGAATATTTAAGTTCAAATGTGACTAAAAGACAAAATCCCTCCATAAAAAAAAAAAAAAAAAAAAAAAAAAAGATTTTACAGGAAGAAAGTGAACTAACAATGATAGAGCTGGATGTCTCTGTTTCGTGTCCTGTTGAAATTTCGAATCCTTCAACATGTATCAACTTTTCGTGTGTCATGCTTTAACAGGTACGAACCTAAGCAAAACCTCCCACATCAAAGAAAAGATGTGACCGAAAATCAGAGAGATCTAGAAATGCAAAAGACACTCAAGAAAAAAAGAAACTGAAGAAAAAGAAACATTATGTTAGAATATCCCAAAGAAAGAAAGAAAAATGTCGTGTTTCAAATTAAGGCAACAACATGATCATTATTAAATGATAAATAAATATATTACTTGATACTGTTTCTTTTATAAAATACATGTTTATTTGCTTATTTTCTATTCATTACAAAGTGAAATCTAAATTTGAGAGAAAGGCCCTAGGTACAATGAGGTGTGGCCCCAGGTACAATGAGGGTGTTGTACCTAGGGCCACGAGTGAAGTTTTTTTTAAAATCTTCTATTTGTCGGAATTTATTATTTTAGGTATTTATATTAATCACAATTGGAAGTAATTACTCCTAAAAATATGTACATATCAGTTTGATAATTTTAAACAGGTGAAGGGCTCTGGTTTTGGGCATTGAAAAAAGCGGACCTAGGTACACGGGTCTCCCCTATCTATTTATTTATTTTTTTATTGATAAAAATACGATATATCATTTTAAGAGCTGTCTTACTAAATACTCAAAGCACACATATGAAAATTGATACACCACCTAATGCAAACTAAACGCTATAATAAAATTACAGATTAAAAAGTTTTAATATTTTTAATTCGCAGAATTTTAAATATAATATTCTGCAACTTAAAATATTGAATATTAAAAAAGCTTATATGAAATTGTGAACATACTCACTGACACATTTTTCTCCATGGAATCCACATGTTGGCTCATCTGCAGGAGGATAACCTCCAACCCAGTCAATTTTTGACAGCAACTCTAGAATCTGGTTGAAATATTTTTAATATAACTCAACTTCTTAAATAAATAAATAAATAAGTGATGGTAAGTAACAAATAAAATACCAGAAAAACTTGTTTTTGAAATTTTTGTTACTTCGATTTAAAAAAATATGTTATTCAAAGATATTAAGTTTTTCCCTATATATATATATATATATAAATTCAACCTTTAAACTTGTCGCCTTTTTGATTAGTAATCTCCCTCTTTTTTTTTTTTTTTAATAAGTTTAGATATTTCTTTTAGTGGATGGAAAGGAGAATTATAAGTTTACTTGATAAAATAAAACATTTAATAATACTTAAAGAAAAACACGTACTAATCTAAAAAGCGGCATGTTCAAAGATTAATATTAAAAAAAAAAAAAAAGAATTCTAAAAATTTATTCTTGAATGAGGTATCCTTAACATTTTTATTTATTTATTTTTTATTTCCAATGGCTAGGCAAAAGTTACAGAGGACTATAAAGATACGAAACAAATTATAGACAATATAACATTGAACAAAAGACCGAAGTGATTGCCCAAGGAGCGATCTTGCCTCCCAATATCTCGACTCTTCTGTAGAACATCGAAGAGCCCTACAATGGGACAGATGGTCCCGGTCCATTACTTCTCCAGAATCACAAAGAGGGCAAGTAGGGTCGTTTAAGATACCCATGCGTTTCAAATGAGCGGCAAGACAGTCATGTCCTGTAGAGGCGGAAAGTCGCTACTGCCTTACGTCTTGGTTTATCAGGAATTAGAGAAGGACTTAAATTCTTCCATTTCTTTAGAGCTGTACGATTCTCAAGATCTCGTAAAGCATTAGATGCAGATAAATTCTTTAAAAACAGTTTAATCCTCCAGTAAGAAATGGCTGTATTGGGATGTTGTAGTAAGGTGGCGCCTCTTTTTGCTAGGAAGTCCGCTTGTTCATTGTCCCAAAGGTCACAATTGCCGGGCACCCACTGGAGAACAACTTGTTTCCCCTTTAAAATGAGAGTTCTTATTGATTCTTGACATTGGGATATTTCAGGTGTTAATGGATGATCAACAGCGCTTATTGACTGGATGGCTGCCTGAGAATCAGAAAGAATGACCGCCCTTTCAAACTTGCAATGGACAGCTAATAGTTGCTTTAAGGCTAAATGTATCGCCACAACTTCACCATCAAAGGAGATACCAGTATAGCCCGCTGGGGCATAGAAGGAAAAAAGATCTGAGAACACACCAGCCCCTACATTGAGATGACAATCAAACTGGGAACCATCAGTAAAAATGTGCAGCCACTGAGATGGTGGATATCTGGCCGCAATGGTCTCTAAGGCAAGACATTTCAACACACTTGGTGCTACATCTCTCTTTCTATGGATAGTTTCAACTAGATCCAGCCTCATACCGACATTTATCACTTCCAAGGATTTTTGGGTGTCAAAAGTGGTTGTATATCACCTGGAATTACAATATCTTTCTTAATATCCAGGACTATTTGAAAAAAATCCATTTTGGGTTTTTAAATTCCTTGGCTTGGTCACAAAGTCCCTCCAGTAGGGATCCTCTATACGCAGTAGCTTTTCATAGAGACATAAGGCCTTCAATTTCATAATATCTTTGAAGTGTATATCCCCTTTCAATAATAACATCGCATCGATAGGAGTGGACTTCACACCACATGTGATCAAGCGTAAAGCCTGGTTTTGCAACACTTCCAGTTTACTGACCACAATTTGTGGGGCTGTGATCAGAGCTTCACAGCAATACAACATTAAAGGCAGTATAAAAGTTTTAGAAGTAGTGTTAAGAGTGGACCGAGCGCATCCCCAAGTGCATCCTGCTAAGCGCTTAAGAATACTCATTCTATTTGAAATACGCTCAGTAAGCTTTTCAACATGGAGCTTCCAACTTAATTTATTATCAAAAGTCATTCCCAGGTAGGTAAAGTTGTCTGTGATGGCGATCGAAGAGCCTTGGTACTTTAACTCTGGCCAGAAAGCCTCTAGGGTTAAGGAGAAAGACTGTGAAGCTGTCTTTCCTAAATTTACAGCCATATTATTTTCTTCACACTATTTCGAGAGCACGTGCAGGGTTTTATTTAAACGATATCCTTAACATACGAAGAAGAAAAAAAAATCCCATGGGATTGCATGAGAAGGAAGAAAGGGTGTATCTGATTCATGTGCAGTCTTAATATTCTAAAGTATTGCCATTGCTGATGAAAAATGTTTCATTTTAACTGTCATACTTCATTTTATTATAGAAACTTGGGATAAAACTTTTTCCAGTTTCAACATATCTTTTTAATTTATAAATTAACGTTAAGCAAAAATAAAAAAATAATAAAAATAAAAATAAAATAAAATAAAATAAATAAGTAAATAAATATAATTAATTTAAGTAAATTAAAATTATAAATAAATAAATTAGATTAAAAATAAATAAATAAATAAATAAATGAAATTCTAAGCCTATTCATGTTTTTGAAGTAATAAAGATAAATTCTGCACAAAATATATGTTAATTTAGTACGACAGGACTTATTTTAATTTGCAGTCGGCAGCAAAATTATCCGAGCACTAGCAAAAATTCCTATATAAAAAAAGTGCTCTTAACACTGTTTTTTAAAATAAATCCTTGTCGAATCGTATTCTTAAGTCAGTCTAAGAATAAATAAATCCTTGTCGAATAAGGCTCTTAGACTGACTAAGAACATGATTGGACAAGGATTTATTTAACAAAACAGTATTAAGAGTATCTTTTTTTTATATAGGAATTTTTGCTAGTGCTCGGATAATTTTGCTGCCGACTGTAGTCTTCCTTGAAAAGACACGCAATAACTGTATTTCATTCCCTAGCATCATTAATTATATTCATTTTTTAAAATTTTTTTGGCAGAGCTTTAGCATAGAATACCCTGGCGGCTTTTATATTTTTATTGTCATTTTGTCGATGAGTGAAAATGGCTATCGCAGATGCGTGAGTAAAAATGTTGGCAAGAAACGTCTGAGATACTTCGGTGCCAAGTTTTAAATTCGCCATTGAAGCTGTTCAATTTCTTTAGCACGATTCTTATCAATTTTATTTTATTTCTCTATATATTAAATAAAAAGTTATTGTCACTAGCATCTTTTTATTTATTTTTATTTATTTTTATGATTATTATTATTTTTTTTTTTTTCGTCTGCGACTGCATTTTTTTTTTTTTTTTTTTTGCTGAGGGCAGTGTCTTTTTCGTCATGAGAGATATCAATATTTGCGGAATACTCGAACGAATAAATTTCAGCTGCTTAGAAATTTCTATATTTTTAATTAATGAAGTTATTAATTAAAAACGTCTGGTTTATTAAGGTGCTCTATTTGCCACCCCGAAAAAGTTTCCCTTATGACGTTGTTTTTCTGTCATGATGTCATTTTCCTCGGAAAAAATAAAATGTGATCCATGGTGTAAAAAAAAAAGAATTACAGAAATGTCAATATCCGCGATTGTAATGAAATGCTCGCCCTCTGGTGGGCTAAGGTGAAATTATCACACCACTGCATATCATCATATTATGCAATCGATTTTCCATGATGCAATGGCGGAGAAAGAACAATAATGAATACACGTGGCTATTATATTTACTAACAACTGCAGAGAGCGCCATCTATCGATCATTACAAACGCGAATTGCTATTAGTAGGCATTTAAAAAAAAAAAAAAAAAAAAAAAAAAACATGAATTTAGGATTGTAATTTGTCGTTTGCAAATACCATTTTTTTTTCCTACTTTTAAGAAAATTAATTTTATTATTGGCAATCTTTTGTGTTGTTTATAAATTGTTTTATAAGTTCCTTTTTTGTGTGTGTGTGAATAATGAAATAATCTCATGTGTGTAACTGACTGATTTTTTTTTTTTTTTTTTTTTTTTTGTCTTTAAAATATATTTAGAATCTTTTTTTTTATTTAAAAACTTATTTAAAATACTTCGAGTATATGCTGGAATAAAATAATCTAGTGTGTCACTCATACGACTTTATCTTACCCTGAAATTTAATACTATAAGTACAAATTGGAGATTAATTGTTAAGATAACTAGTACTGTTAGATAAACCTAGGTTAAAACAATTCAAATTAGGCTTGACAACAGCTTTATTTGATAAATAAGTCTATGTGAGGGGGGGGGGGGTGCAACCGCCTCGTTTAAAAGTTCATTTAAAATTATTCAGACACTTTTCACACGCATCATTCCTTGAAACTTCTCAGTCCTGAACAAAATTTTCTAGTAACAAACTTATTAACTTCAAAATACATCATTTGGATCGCCTGAAATTATTAGTTTTTAATTTATTTTAACAGAAACAGAAAAAGATCAAACAGTAAAACTCTACTTCGGCATTCAGGAAGCCTCAAAATCTGTAAATATACAAAAAACCAAGTAATGAACATTTAGCATAAAAAAGTACATTATTTACCATATGACTATGAGGAATTAACTTCAGTTCTTGAGCAGCTTTCCTAGACATAGTAAAACGTTATACTGAAGCACTTGCACTTACATTTAAAACAGAATGTGATTGCTTAAATATTGGCAGCCCTATATATCTTCTGAAAGTTATGTACACATCACATGGTGCACATACATATAATCCTATATTAATAACATACGGCACAACTTAAAGTATACTTCCAGAAATTTTCAAGTATTATCACATTATAATCTAGTTCTTTTGTGTAGCCCTGTAAACTAACAGGGGACGAATTCTATACCATATTCTACATGAAACATGATTTTACGCGTATTAAAATATATATTCGTTTTATTTGGTTTAGTGCAGACCATAGATGTGAAACTCTACTTACCTGAAATTTCCCCCATAAACGTGATGTATTTGAAATCTCTTGGGTGTCTCTGTACACGAACCTTTTGCTTGATCTCAACGAAGAGCTTAATGTAGCATCCCTATATGATACACATTTAGAATACCAAGTTTGAACTTTCTGCTATAATTTGTTTTTGAGATATGCTGATAACAGACAGTCACACTCACAGACCATCTGCTAAAAACACTTTTGGATTCAGGGGACCTCAAAATGTGCAAAGATAACAAATACTCAGTTTCAAAAATTCGACCCCCAAAACAATAATACTCTCTCTACCTTATGCATAAGAGAAGGTAAAAAAAAAAAAAAAAAAAAAAAAAAAAAAAAAATAGAGCAAATTAAAGTTTATTTATAAATGACTCACATAACTCTTATATAGTCATATAACCTATATATAAAATCATCTTTTAATTTCGTATCGATAATATTTTAATATTACAGATTCAGACATTCCTATAATATATTTCATATTTCTAATTATGGCAAGAAAAACCTTCATCACCTAAAACTTATAGGGAATCGAGTACATTTTGTCCTTCGTTATTTTAAGAAACATGGTAGGAAACAATTAAAAATTCAGCTGTAGGAGATTTTTCAAAATAATAATAATGATAATAATACCCTTTTGGTACTTTTCCATTTCGCCAAATCTCACCCAGCAAACTTTAATGGTGACAATAGCAGATTAATGGATTACAAGTTAATTTGTAACTTAGATTTATTTATTTTTATTTTTATTTTTCTAATTTAAAGTTAATTTATGTCCTTTATTACGGATTTAATAAAATAAATATTATATTTGTTACGGGACAACACTTATAACTTTAAGCAAAATTTCAGAAAATTCAATTCTTGAAAATATAAAATAAATTAAATAAACAATAATAGCAGGAGACTTGGCGTTGGAATATTAAAACAGGAATAAACTACTACGTCAGAAACGCCAAAGAAAAATTATTGAGGTGCATACAGCTGTTTCGGTAGCCTAAAGCGTACCGTCATCAGTGCAAAAAGAATTCTGAATCTTGAGAAGTGCTCGTATATATAGGAGAGGGACCGGATTTAGTTCAACCAATAGGAATACGGAAGAGGTGGGGAGTGTGGCCAATAGGAATTAAGGAATGTGTAGCTGTGTAAACAGTAGAAAAATTAAGGAAATGTGGACTGAATGTAAAATTTCCAACAATCAGACAAATAGGGAACAGCGAAATCACAATTTACAAGGTTTTTAAAATTTTTATAAATATGAAAAGCTTCAAAGAAATCGAGTTCATGAATGGATTTAGGTCTGCAAATTATTTTAGCTGAATTAAATTTAAAATTATGATTTTCCTCCCAGCAATGTTTAGAAATAGCCGATTTATTGGTTTCTTGTTTGCGGACGTAATTCATATGTTCTTTTAGACGAAATTTAAGACTGCGTTTAGTTTGGCCAATATATGATAAACCACACTGACAGGAAATACTATAAATGCCCCAAGAATTATGCATATCAATAGGATCTTTTAACTGAGAAAAGGTGAGTTTATTGGAAGGCGAAAATATTATTTTAAAATCATATTGTTTGAGGATTTTAGCTATGGTTTGACTAGTTTTAGAAAAATAGGGTAAAACAATACTGATATTAGATGTGACTGATTTAGTAGACGAAATACGAGGGAGTTGTAATTTTTGGATAGCTTTGTCTATAATGGAAGGGTCGTAACCTCTGTCAATTGCGATGGCTTTCAGGTATTTAATTTCAGATTTCAATAAATCAGGATTTGAACAAATATTAAGGGCACGGTTTACAAAAGTATAGAAAGCAGCCATTTTTTGGTTAGGTGGGTGACATGAACGCGCATGGGGAGGAAGGGAGACTGCAAACTGAGAGACCACTGTTTATCGTAAAAATTTTGCAGTCTCCCTTCCTCCCCATGCGCGTTCATGTCACCCACCTAACCAAAAAATGGCTGCTTTCTATACTTTTGTAAACCGTGCCCTTAATATTTGTTCAAATCCTGATTTATTGAAATCTGAAATTAAATACCTGAAAGCCATCGCAATTGACAGAGGTTACGACCCTTCCATTATAGACAAAGCTATCCAAAAATTACAACTCCCTCGTATTTCGTCTACTAAATCAGTCACATCTAATATCAGTATTGTTTTACCCTATTTTTCTAAAACTAGTCAAACCATAGCTAAAATCCTCAAACAATATGATTTTAAAATAATATTTTCGCCTTCCAATAAACTCACCTTTTCTCAGTTAAAAGATCCTATTGATATGCATAATTCTTGGGGCATTTATAGTATTTCCTGTCAGTGTGGTTTATCATATATTGGCCAAACTAAACGCAGTCTTAAATTTCGTCTAAAAGAACATATGAATTACGTCCGCAAACAAGAAACCAATAAATCGGCTATTTCTAAACATTGCTGGGAGGAAAATCATAATTTTAAATTTAATTCAGCTAAAATAATTTGCAGACCTAAATCCATTCATGAACTCGATTTCTTTGAAGCTTTTCATATTTATAAAAATTTTAAAAACCTTGTAAATTGTGATTTCGCTGTTCCCTATTTGTCTGATTGTTGGAAATTTTACATTCAGTCCACATTTCCTTAATTTTTCTACTGTTTACACAGCTACACATTCCTTAATTCCTATTGGCCACACTCCCCACCTCTTCCGTATTCCTATTGGTTGAACTAAATCCGGTCCCTCTCCTATATATACGAGCACTTCTCAAGATTCAGAATTCTTTTTGCACTGATGACGGTACGCTTTAGGCTACCGAAACAGCTGTATGCACCTCAATAATTTTTCTTTGGCGTTTCTGACGTAGTAGTTTATTCCTGTTTTAAAATTAAATAAACGATCGTGTGTCCTTAATTTGCTTCTTATTGTTACAAAATTGTAAATAATTGTGTTTATTTTTGTATAAATTCTTTCAAAGGGGCTTAGTAAGTTGATAAAGTGCTAATTTTGTGCATTTCTAGTCGTTTTAGCGTTGAAATAGCCTTATTTTCCCTTAAAAACGCATTAAAAAGCCCCAATAAGGCAGGTAATGGGCGCAATTTGGCGACTTTCTCCCACCTTGGCGATTTTTTTGGCGACCTTGGCGAGAAAATCCTTATAAGGGATATACCAAATATGGAAGCTGTAAGTTGATTGGTTGACCACTTTCTAGAGTTTTCTCGAAAAGTCTGGGTTCCATGAAACAGTATATAAGGAGCGCTTCTCGCCAAGGCAGTGAGTTAGTTCAGTTCAGTTTTCAGCCAGCTTCGCTAGTGCTTGCATTGCTCTTGAGCCTGTTTGGAAGAGACTTGCTTTATGTGTTATTGCTATACAGTTTGTACTGTGGATTTGCTATTGACAGCTGTTGTTTAAGCTGTGTTTACTGTTTAAATTGAAGCTGATACTTGGTTTATAGACCTGCATTTTTCTGGAATTTTCTGTGAATAAATTACTGAATTTTTGTACGTTTGGCCTTACTTTCCCGGACAACTCACGAACCCCCAAGTACGCAACATTATTGTTACTCGAAGTGTTTTGAAACAGTTATTCCTTCTTAGGTTCTTAATGATTGGCTTCGGTTGTATCCTTTTGTGCGAACTTATCGCATGCGCTGGCTAAATGGAAAACGTCCACCTTTATTTCTTTTCAGATATTTTCTCTTTTAATTAAAAACATTTATTTAAAGACTAGTTTGGTTTTCTAGTACAAAAAAAAAAATTCGGCAAACGAAAATAAAACTTATAAAACATTTAGAAGATTTATCTAACATTCTTAAGGGCAGATACATTAAACATCGCTTATAGTTACTGAATGTAATTTGTTTTAAAAGAAATATTATCATTGAATTAATATAATACATATACCTAAACCTCTTCTTAAAAGGTCTCTTTCTACACAAGCTTTAATACTGCCCAGGTTATCATTGAAGTCGAGACTCAATGATAAAAACTACTTTTCATACAAGCTTCAATATTGCTGGGTTTAACATGCAGGCATAAGAACTTAACGAGAAAAAAACTTTCCCTTTCCATACTAGCTCCCGGCATTAACACGAAAAAAGCCACGCGGTCATTTTACGCTTCGGCTATTTATTTTATTAAAGCAGATAACGTAGACATATTTTATTTGCATACCGTATAGTATTTCTGCCTAAACCTTTACAATTGCATTTAACATGCTGCACTGTTAAAAATGGTTTCTTAAAAATAAGCTAAATTGTCTCAAAATAGCTCCGAAACAATATTTACTTAAATTTGAAAACCCATGTACTCATTTTTGTGTATATTGGCAAGTCAAACATGGGGATATTCGAATTCTTATTGGCCACCCTCATTTTTGAGCATATCGATATACTCAAAAATTAGTACATGGTCAAATTTAAGTATATATTGTTTCTGAGATATTTTGAGACAATTTAGCTCATTTTTAAGAAACTATTTTTTACTGTGTGAAAGAAATATTTTATTAAAAAATTAAATTATGAGTTTTAAATATTTATTAACTTTAAATTATAAAATTAAGTAGAAAATAACTTCCTTTATTTTAATAAATACCGGTAAAAAAAAAAAAAAAAAAAAAAAAAAATGAGTGTCAAGAAAGAGCTTATATATATAAATTTCTAAACCTAAAAATTATTACCTAGCCGTACATTAGAAATAGGTATAGAGTATTATATACTGCTCTAAATTAACTGAAAAATGTTGAATAGTAAAAAGTACTGGTATTAGAAAAAATAGAAAGTAGCCTTTTAAAAATATGTTTGCACGTTCTATTTTTTCTCGACATAAAAATAAATATATTTACTTATTTATTTTTTGCATCATTTATTTTTTAATATATTTAAAGTTAAAATGGAGTTTTTATTTAATATATTTTGAACCATATATTCAAGAAATCTTAAAAAATAAGGTGTTAGTAAGATTTTGTCTTGATTAATAAGTGTAAACTTTTTTTGATAAAATCAAGAATCCAGACAAAAAATCCAGACTGGTGCAATGACAAACTTTCAGCTTTAAATATTTTAAATAAAAACAAAAATGTTTGCACGTTCATTCAAGATGATGGATAAAAATTGGTAACATAACAAAAAATCGCTACCCAAAAGAAATAGTACGATACGCCGTGCTAATAATAAACACTTAAATATATATATATTACATTCATTGGTTTATATTTAAATGTCATAAAATCATTATTAAAAAACTATTTGTTAAGGAGAAAATATTACTTTTTTTTTAAATTGTAATATACTTACAGGCATTTCAGATCGATTCTCATTTAACTGAAAGACACCAACTGGAAACAAGCCATAGTCTCCTGATGAGCTTCCTGGAACAGGTTTCCGGGCAATAAGTGTATAATTTCCTTCAGCATCTCCATTTTCATCCATATAAACCATATAACCCATAGCACCTAAAGATATTACATTCATTTTTCCACATTATTAATATAATCAAAATATTAAATTATATTTAGATGTATTTTTTTTTTTTTAAGATTACTATATTTGTTACATTAGTGTTCTATTAAATAAAGAGTAATATTTATGAAATAATAATAATAAAAAAAAAAATTAAATACTCAAAATGGTTTTTAAATAGTATTATTCGATAGAAGACAATTTCGAAAGGAAAAAAAAAGAAAGAAAGAAGTAACACATAATAATCCAATGTAATTTCCACACAATGCACTCAAAAGATTAAAATTAAATGTACCAATAATGGAGTGCATGCGGTGATTTTCTATATAAAATAGTTTTGTAAAAATGTGAAATTAAAAAAGCATGCCCAAATAAAATGTAATTCTCACATATTTAAACTTTAAAACTTCTTTACACACCATAAAATTAAAGACACTACAACCGGTTTTGAAAGGACGTGGTCTTTCTTCATCAGGTGCAAAAAACAATTGCTTCTGCCTTGGAGGCAAAAGCATTTATCACATAATCATTTTAAAAAAATGTGAAATATAATACTCACAATGAAGTGTGTGGTGCTATTTTAACGAAAATAATTTTTGTTTAAACTAAAATAAAGATGTATAATTTATAAATAATGTTTTTCTCATAAAATCCCTAATTAAATCAATAACAAACTGTAATTTTGAGAAAAATGTGAGAAAAATATAACCTCAGTAAATCTGAGAAATAAACCATTCTGAGCTATTTATTAAATTATCTATAAAAGAAATGTTGACCTTTTGTGTTGTTGTTGTTGTTGGAAGGGAGGGGGGGGGTTTCTCTGACCTTTTGTGTTTTTTTATACAAATATTACTAATTAAATTTAAAAAAAGTCAAATATTAGTTATTTTATAAACACTAAAATTCTTATATGTAGCACTGTGTTGCATTTTATAACAGTATTTAAACCCAAATATCTATTTAGGGGCCCAGGCCTATGTAGGAGGTCCTTTGAGAAAGATCATTCTAAGCAATTCTAATCTGTCTTGACGTACCTTTCAGACAAAGCCAGAAAAACTCTGAACGGTTAACAGCGTTATTCACCATTAAGTTCAACTCCCGGTTAAACGTAAAAACTTGAAAAGCATCTAAAGGCAGTGTGAAGCTTTCCAAGAATATTTGACGTGCTGCTTTCGCCATCTAGGGTCAAAGAATTAACATAACCTTTGATTGGTTATTTTCAGCTAAGAAATCTGAGACTATGCCGCTAGATGGCAGAAGCAACATGTCAAATTTTGCTGAAGAGTTGAACCCTGTCTTTATACGCTTTTCAAGTTTTCGTGCTTAACCGCGAGTTGAAGTTAATGGTGAATAAGGCCGTTAGCAGATGAAAGCTACCGAAAATTATTATGAAGATCGAAAGTAGAGCGTAATTAAAATTCATTTATGACTAATTAAATACTTTAGATGCCTCAATTATATAATGCATCAATTTAAATCTAATTTTGAAACGTGCCAAACTTAATTATGTGTATTATTGTAATTTTTTTCTACCAAATGATTAAACTGACTATAAGAAAGGTTCTGCTTAGAAAAAAAAAAATATATATATATATTTTGTACAGCGAAGTAAAATGTGGGACGCCTTATTAAATATTTTAAATTAATTTCTAACTAAAGTTTTTAAATATAATTTAAATCATTATTGTTGAATTAAATAAGTGTGCGTCTTTAAAAGGATGTTTCATCGTTTTATTTATAGAAGTTGTGAATTTATTCACAGTACCTTACATTTAACATGATTTTTTACATTTATATTTATTTATATTTTTATGATTCTATTTGTGAAATATAAACATAGCAATGAAACTATACAGATAATTAACCCAAAAAGCATTTAGTTATTCACCAATGCTTTTTTGGATTATAATCCCCCCCCCCCCTAATTATAGTTGTTTACTTTGAATATATATGTATGTATGTGTGTATATGTGTGTGTGTGTGTGTGCGTGTTAGATGATTTAAAAAAAAATTATATTTTCTTTCATATTCAGTATTTATCTTTTCCGTTTTTTCAAAAATAGTTAAAAAAGATATAATTAATACTAACATTCTGTTGATTTCTTAATTTACATACAAAAACCAAAACATCAAATAAAATTTTCCACAAGAGACAATAAAAGGATCTTCAAACTTACTAAAATATGTCCTTCCTGTTATGTATTTCATTAAACTGCGTCCATCATATGGATCCTTATTATTTGAAATACATTCGTTGAGTGCTCTGGCATATACGTAAACAGCATCATAAAGGTAAGCTCCTTCTGCTGGTATCTAAATAAAAATATTCGTTAAGGCAAACTTATAAAATATTATGACAAAACCTGGTAATATTTATAATTTATTCCGAGGTATAGTTTCTACCCGTCTTTTTTTCCCACCACTATTTTTACAGAGAATTTTTCTTTCCGTTTCATCGTAATTAGATATTCAAGGAAATTTCTCTATAAGTAAAATGGTGGGAAGAAAAAGAAGATGGGTACTAACAATACGCGGAATAAATTATAAATGTTAACAGGTATGTTATAATTTATAAAACATCAAAGCGTGATCAGAGAAGTGTCAAAGAGAAAAAGAAAATGTTTCAGAATTACAAAGAGTGATCACAGAGTGTTAACTATATCATGATGAGTTCCTTGTTTACTTATGAGAAATAAGATGTTTGAATTAATGTAATGAAATTAGAAATCTTATCATCACTATTTTGATTTTTTACTGAAAAAAAAAAAAAAAAAAAAAAACTCTATCAATTTGGAAAAAAAAAATACATATTCGGTGAGTTTTGTATTATTTTCAGATTCAACGCCCAAGAAAACTTAATGTTTACCAAAAATAAATAAATTAATTAATTAATTAATTTATGCATGTGGATATTTTTTTTTTCTACCTAAATAGTCTGTCCTGCTCTGCCAATTGTTTAAGTGAAGCATCGGATTACAAAACCAGGGCTGACACCTCTTCTTTCTTCAGTGACTATGGAAGATCCTTGCCTTTCTTGATCAACTTGTGAAAACAAAATTGCACATTTAGTCGTGACCGAAGCTAAAAAGCCTTATCAGGGCTTATCTTGACTGCGTCAGAACACAACTAATAAAACTCATCTTCTCTGGAAAGGAACAAAGGACCAAACTAGAGGGGTAACACTATTATGATATTGGACGCATTTAAATTATGAATAGGTATACATTTTAAATTTATACAAAAAGTTAAGTTATTGTGTACAAGCGACATTGTGGGAATGTCAATTATTTGATTTTGTTGCCTGGTCCATCATCTTATAGAGTATATGCTACTGATTCTTTGATTTACTGGGTGGCTCAAAAGTTCGTTTACATTTGACAGCTCAATAATTCTCGGAATAATGTAGGTAGAGAGATGAAAATTGACACAAAAGCTTGAAATGACATATGGTTTCATTGAAATCAAACCTCACAAAATCCGCGGACGACATTTCGTGATAATGCAGGATTTTCCACGCATATCATTAAAGGGTACGCCTTAGTGCCCTCCAAATTGTAGTGTGTAGTGGGTGGAATGTTGGTGTGATGTGCGACATCACGAATGGTTACTTCCCAATGCGTAGACGAATACGCTAAAGTATGTTATCCTTCCTGAACTGTCCAAGCAGTATTTTGTCTGGTCTACCTCTACGGAACTGACCCCCTAAACAAAGCACATTCTCCAGTCTGATAGTACAGCTTCACTAACAGTGTATTTTCTGGTAAAGTTAACATGCCGCGATTGATGGTGCATGTAATTCCCTCTCTCACTACAGATCATTTTATATATGTTTCTTATACGGAGACATTGACATTTAACAGTTCACCGTCTTCTCTTGGCCATATTTTGCACTCTTTTTTGGTTTCAATAAAACCCCATGTCATTTAAAGGCATGTACTGAGAAAAAACACTGTGACTGACATCTGATAAATAAATTGTGGCTCTAGTAAATGTAGTTGTATGCCATCCTTATAAATTCTAGTCCCTTCAGAAAGCGTGTTCTGGAAGCTCCTATTAGAATTCTAGAGTGTGTACTTATATTATCGAGGGCAAATTTATTAAATATTTCTGCAAATAAATGTGAACACAATAGGAAAGTTTTAGAAACTATATATCGAGTTTATGACCCAATTCTAGGCAATCAAGCGAGAATTTCTCTCAATACAAAGCATTCATAATCTCCATAATATTCATATTTTTTTTTTTTCACCATCTAGAAATGTATAGACTAGAAACTCTAGATCATTCCATCTATTCAGTTTATTGGCTTACTTTATACACACGGCTCGGGTATCTATATTTGTAATTTAGAAATTCAGAAAATGACTACTTATTAGTTCTAGATAAAGGAAGTGTTTGTTTTTCTCAATGTGTGTGTCAATTTTTACTTCTCTACAACGTTATTCCAGAATTGTTGAATTTTCAAATGATAACAGAATTTTTGGGTCACCCGGGGTATATTTACAGTTTTGTATTTATAACAACGTATCTGCAAAAACTTGCCATACAATGGTAAGATTCTCTCGTGTACCTACCCGATACATTAATTATAGCTTTTAGGGAAGGGACAAGAAGAAAGAGCGGGAGATAAAGGAAAAAGTAACTAAGATACGAAATTTATAAAATTTTCAAATATATATACCGGGTGATCCGAATGTCACAGAAAAAATAAAAAATGTGTTTTTAAAAAAATATTGACCATAGCACTATGCGGTTTTCGATGAAATGCACAGAAAGGCATCGGACTTCTTTAGGTAACAAAAGTTTTGTTAACAAATTAGTTTAAAATGTCTCCACTGGACCGCTATAATTGTAAAATGACCTATTGAAAGTAAAGCAGTAGGTTTAGCAGTGTAATTAGGACTATAAAGGATCATTGTGGTATCTGTCATTCATGAGAATGGCCCTCAGTCGTTCCGACTTGGAAAATATCATAAAAGAAAAGCTTCAGTATTTGTAAAATGACGTCATTTGAGAAAGCGAATCTGTTTCAAACGGGAGAGGATACTGCGAATACTTCGCGATTAGTTGGTGAAAAACGTAACTAATATTTTTCTTATACATATATATTATATATGTATATATATATAAACCGATTTTTGAAACAATGCAATGAAATGTAATGATCCGATGTAATGAAAACCGCACAGAACTACAGTCCGTACTTTAAAAAAAATACATTTATTTTTTCTATAAATTTTGAATCATCCGATATTTATATTTATATTTGTATATATATATGTGTGTGTGTGTGTGTGTGTGTGTGTGTGTAAAACTTTGTCTTATTTATTCTATATTACATCCAGAATAGAATCCAACTGCAACTGAACGCCTGATGATGGTAAAAAATTGCTTTCAAAAAGAAATTATTTTTATTGTATGAAATTAATTGAATTAATATACATATATGTATTTGTGTATAAGGCGATGTGCCTTATAATTAATTTCAGCCACATCTCAAGGAGTACGCCAAACTTCCTCTTGAAATGAAATGACGAAGTGACAATGGATTCCAAGACGTAATATGGATAATTTCTCTCATATGTAAAATGGTGAATTTCGCTTCATAATCTGAATGAATATATTTGAAATGAACCATAATCTGATAACAAATTCTAATACGGTTTTGTTACTTAAATCATAATTGTTTGTTATTTTTAGTATTAGTTTAGGGCATTACGGCATTGGTGCAAGTACTTTTATTTCCTTAAAACAGTCTATTTGTAGTTTTTGTTGGAGTTTTTCAAACAACTCAGGTATGCCTGTTCGAAGTGCTTCGGAATTCACTTTGAGACAAAGATTTCGGTATAATCAACTTTAATGTGTAAAAATATAACTACCGCAGAGTGACAGTCCCAAATTTTCCAAAATCCTCAATCCCAAATTTTATTTTCGTGTAATAAATAAAAATGTGACTTCAACTTTAAAATCTCATCATTATTAAATTACTATATACATTATTTTTTTTTTTATTATAAAAGACAGGTAAAGTAAAAAAGTGGAAAATCTATATCATGTCAGAATTTATCTATCAGGAAATGAAAGATCGGTTACTTACCCTTATTAATCCGCCAAGTCGCTCTACAGGATTAGAAAAATTAAACGGTGGTAGTTGTCTGTATTTGTTGACTTTTGCGGTAAAATCTTCATATCCTACAGGGGGTGAGCCAACTACCCCAAGGTATGACTGAAATGCAACATTTGCTGTTTCATCAATGTTATCACGTAAAAGACCTGAAATTGACGTATACATGGTATCAATGAAAATACAGCTAAATTATGAATTAAATTGTATTTTTTAAAGAGTGGTTAAACTATGTCTGCATAGGGCATAATTTTAGAACTAATGTGCTTTAATTAATAACTTTTTCATTTAATTTTCGAACGTTACGTTTATGATATTAAAATTTAAAAAATCTTTTTAAATTAATTTTACAGATAAATTTTAGATTAAAGATTATTGTAAATAAAACACGTAAGACAAAAACTTTTTATATCAAAATTCAATAACACTTTTGTCAGATTATTTACCTCTAAAGTACCGTCTTGGTTCATGACTTTTATACTGCTCAACGTCCACTCCGACGACATAATATTCGCCTTTATCAAGTAAACCATGGTTCTGCATACTCACCATTAAACCAATGTGCTCAAAATAGTATCCGAGTACAATGTAAACTGAAAAATATACATAATTCTATATAAATCATTTAGCTTTATTTGAAAAATAGAATTAGAATTTCAATATGTAGGAAATATTGCAGATTTTGTTTGTGTACATTTCACGAGCAGGTTGAAATTAAAAAAAAAATTACAAATATTTGTGGTTTATCTAAGTTTATATAATGTGCTTTATTGTACGATTGTTACATTTATTCATTCGAAAAATCCTTTCTCTAAATTTATGGTCTGAAAATCCTTCCTAGTTTATTATTATTTTATTTTACTTTTAAGCAAATCTGTTAATAAAATTTATAGTCTTAATTTATTGCCGATCATGATACTAGTTTGCATCACTCTGCTTTGTAATTGTGGCGTCATTGCTAAAACAATGCATTAAGGTAAAGAATAGAAAATTTTATCCATGGTTTGGAATGAATAAAACAGTAAAAAAAAAATGATTTAACAGAAAAATGTGATGTTACATATATAGCAATGTACTGAGAAAAATGAAAAAAAAAAAAAAAAAAAAATTATAATTTACACATTACCATAGTTATCACCTTTCATAATGCTGGAATCATTTTAATAATTTTGTGAAATAATTCCAAGAGGATTAGTAAGTTAAATTGACTGAAATTCTATTTTATAATAAACTAATAACTTATATTGATTTTAATTGAATATTTTTGTTTATTTATCCGCAAGATTTCCGTTTAATTACCCTTAATTTTACACATATACTTGATATGTCATACAGTTTTCTATCCCTCTCTCTCTTTTTTTTTTTCTAACGGTAAACAGATATAATTATGTTAAACAGACAACAGCCTTAAAATGTATTTAACCCATTATGCTGTAATAAAATTTATTTAAAGGATTGAATATTATGAGTTTTTTAACTTTTTGGAGTCGGACATTAAAGCATTATGATGTACAAGATGGTGTTATTAGTTCTAAAACATCGTTTAAACCGATGTTAAGTAATTTAAACTAACATAAGAGCTAATAAGACAAAAAAGTAATAAGTTTATAAATGCATTAAGTTGGAAATAATAACTACTAGGCGGTCAAAGATGAACTGTCCAAAAATATATCGATTTCAAAATAAACCCTGTGCATAGTTAATAACTTTAACAATTGTTTGAGGCAGGAAAAGTTTAATAGAATTTTGCATGTGATTTTTGAGACAGCTTTCACTGATTAAACGAAATAAAAACTCCTGTTAGAAATTTCCGGAAGTTATAATTTGCCAAAATTGGCAACTTATATGCTGCTGGCAAACATTAGTATGGCAATATAAATATAATATCAGCACCTATTTGGAAACAATAATAACGAAAATTCCTTTCTTACACTTTAAAAATGTATTATTATTTAAAAAAAATGCTTAAATAAATTTGTGGTTATAAAATAAATAAATAAATAAATAAATAAATATCGCATAGAATTATTATTATAAATAAAAAATGCATTCAGTAAAAATTTTATGATAACAGTAGGGAAAACATTGTGTTCTTAATCGTAATAAAATAAAAAAAAAATAATATTTTAGAAACATGCTTTAAGTGAATGTTTTACTCACTTCGTGCCTCCATATATGAATTTTCAACCAATGCATCAAAGGGATTTTCTCCATATCCGTAATGGTACGTTTCTGGCCACGTTCCAAGATACCTAATCTCGATGCCAACCTCTTCTAATGTTTTTATTATAGTTCCAGAAACTTCTAAAAAACTTCTGTCTTCGTTATTTGTCGAATACAAAAATGCAACTTTCTTCCATCCAAAGGTTTGGAGAAGAGAAGCAACTGATTTTGAAATCTGCGTATCAGGTGGCCGCGTTCTGGCAAATGTTGGGTAGAGATTTTTGTCAGATGTTTCTTGATGGGCACAAAACTATATCAAAGAAAACAAAATACTACTTTAAAAAGATACATTTAAGTCTTCATAATATTTTAGTAAATCTAACATATACTGCACCATAAAAATAATATAAAGTGTACTTTATAATATACTATATATGTGAGCATGTTGCACACATATTTTTTCTAATATATCTAATTATTTCATAATTTTTAAATATCTATTTATAAATTAAAATAAGTAACTTTTAGGTAAGTTTTAGTAATAAACTCATTGATCTCCTTTTAAAATATTGCAATTTATATATGACAGATCTAAAATGTAATTTAATTTTCTGTTCCAGAAAAGAATCATTTTAATTTTTTGCAATTCAGAAAAGATTATTTATATTTCATAGCAATTATCAGAATAAATCTATTTACATTTCTACCTATAAAAATATAAATAAATAAATAAAATAAATAAATAAATAAATAATATAAATCAATAAATAAATAAATAATATAAATAAATAAATAAAATAAATAAATAATATAAATAAATAAATAAATAAATAAACATAAAACGATTTCCGTTGTAATTTATATTTATTTGTTTAAGCTTCTTTTAGTTTAGACCTTATTTGGAAGTTAATTGTGGTTAGATTTATTCTAAATGTTTTATTTCTAGACATAATGTCGTTATGACTAATATAATTACTTTTCCTTTTGCACCTGTTAACGTTCTTTTTGGCGCCCAAAATTAAGCCAAATTAATATTTCAACCGTCATCTCAGTTTTCAAATTTTCCCATAGACACAACAATAAAATAAAGAAACTTTTATTTGGCTAACTTAGCTAATAGATTCGCAGTGCTACCATACCTGGCGATATACAGATGAATCGGTATGCAAGTAACTGCGGAGATAAATTTGCTGTCTCTCCCACAATGCTATTATGGTTTCCTAATATGGGCAAACCTGGACTGGACATTTGTAGCATATGAAAGTGGTTTTTAAACTATTATTTAGAGAAATCCAATAAAATGAATTTGTAAGTCAATCCATGTCGCCTTTCATTTATGAGGATTTGGACTTTTTTTTTTATTGCTATATACCAGGAAAAGGATTCAGTATTATCAGACTGCAAATATCTTCTTGATAATATTTCATGGCCATAAAATCTGTTGTAGAAATATATAAAAGATTTATATTAAAACTTCTAGGAACGAAAAATCGTAAAACTTTTATGACATGAAGTAATATGTTTATAATATATATATAGCTATCAACTCTTCTGTTTCTTCCCTCGAGACTTCATACCAAAAATGTTCTATATTAATTTTAAATTTATTTAATCGTACAAAATAAATATGACAGATTCCTGTTTAAACATGAATGGTGATAAATCTGATTTCAAAACTCGGAATACTGTCAGTTATATAATATGCGTTGCACAGTAATTAAAAATTGTCTCAGTTCAGCAATTATTATTTTTACTTTCCGAACACTATAGTGAGGAAAGTATTGTAATCATGTCAAAAATCCGAATTCGAGATTTTGATGTTTCTATACGTTTTGAGGTCCCCTGAGTCCGTTTTCACTATTTTTACGATGATGTATGTATGTGTGTATGTATGTGTGTATGTGTGTATGTGTGTATGTCTGTGAGTGAACACGCTAGCGTCTAAACGCTTTGTTCGATTAACCTGAAAGTTGGTGCGCATATTGTAAATCACCATAGTACGAACCCTATAGATTTTGGTGAATCTAGCACTTATAGTGTTTTTACAGGGACACAAAGAAAAATTCTTTATCCTTATGGCCTATGGGAGAAACATTTTAAAAGTGCGATAGCATCTAAACGTCTTATTCAATTGAGCAAAAAATTTATACACATATTACAGGTCACAAATAGTCAATCTGTATAGATTTTGGGGAATCTAGCACTTATAGTTTTTTTACAGGGACACAAAGAAAAATTCTTTATCATTATGCCTATGGGGCCAAATTTTTAAAAGTGTGATAGCGTCTAAACGCCTTATTAATCTGAGCAAAAAATTTGTACACATGTTATATATCACAGTTAAACTAACTGTATAGATTTTGGTGAATCTAGCACTTACAGTTTTTTTACAGGGACACAAAGAAAAATTCTTTATCATTATGGCCTATGGGACTAAATTTTTAAAAGTACGATAGCATCTAAACGCCTTATTCAGTTGAGCTGAAAATTTATATGAGTATTATAAATCACTGTTGCACTAACTATAAGCATTTTGGTGAATCTAGCATTTATAGGTTTTTACAGGGACAAAACGAAAAATTCTTTATCATTATGATCTATGGGCTCAAAGTTCAGTAGCGTTAAATAAAACATCGTGTAATAGATGGAGAAAAATGTATACACATATTATAGGTCACAAATAGTCAATCTGTATAGATTTTGGGGAATCTAGCACTTATAGTTTTTTTACAGGGACACAAAGAAAAATTCTTTATCATTATGCCTATGGGGCCAAATTTTTAAAAGTGTGATAGCGTCTAAACGCCTTATTAATCTGAGCAAAAAATTTGTACACATGTTATATATCACAGTTGAACTAACTGTATAGATTTTGGTGAATCTAGCACTTACAGTTTTTTACAGGGACACAAAGAAAAATTCTTTTTCATTATGGCCTATGGGACTAAATTTTTAAAAGTACGATAGCATCTAAACGCCTTATTCAGTTGAGCTGAAAATTTATATGAGTATTATAAATCACTGTTGCACTAACTATAAGCATTTTGGTGAATCTAGCATTTATAGGTTTTTACAGGGACACAACGAAAAATTCTTTATCATTATGATCTATGGGCTCAAAGTTCAGTAGCGTTAAATAAAACATCGTGTAATAGAGGGAGAAAAATACTCAAACACTCTATTATTGTTTTCTCTCTTTTGTTTGTTTAACAACTCCTCTTTCTTTACTTTATCTACAAAACTGTTAATTACTCAATGTTCGGAAAGTCGAGTGGAGTCACTCCAGATTTTTTTAATTAATTAAGGATAATAATCACTAATACTGAATGTTCTGAACAATTACATGATTCAGTTTTTAGGTTAAGACTGAAATTGTAAGAACCATATAATTTCTTCTCAATTCAATTTTTAAATTTATGTTAATATCTAATTTATATTATTATACTTTCAGATGATCATTCTACAAAGTTTCGGTAATCCGTTTTATATTGGATATTTCATTCAACAAATATATTATAATGAATCAGATATTAAAACATTTTATGTTAATAAGTCAAATTTCTTGCGTGAAACTGATGCAGCCAAAATATTGCAAAAAAATTACAAAACACATAATCTCAGAGTTTAATAAAAATTTTTATCCAAAAGTTATCTATACGATAACTTTGGCATGCAAATTACTCTTTAACTTACCATTTACGAACTCTTTAACATGCAAATTACTCTTTAACATATCCTTCACGAACTCTTTAACATACTATTCGAACTCTTTAACATAAAATTCGGAAAATTTCATTATATAAAGTTACTTATTAGCTATATAAATGTGTTACATCTGATATAAAAAGAAGCATATTTTAAAGACTTCTTTATTAGACGTTTCCAACACTCTAAGAAAATGCTTTAATTAATAATTTAAGTTTTTAAAACATTTACCTATTGCTACACAAAGAGACCATAGTATGATTAATAGAATATGCAAAAGAAAAAAAAAACGACATAAAGTTTTAATTAAAATTCATTATAAATATTGAAATTAAAATAGTTATTTTGCATATGTAATATGTAAAATTAAATTAAAATGTTCACAGGCTATATATGTTATGATTTAGAGTTGTTATTAATTAGAACTGAACAATTTTAAACAGAATCAATTTAATGCAAAAAAAAAAAAAAAATCCTTATCTCTTGTTTACATACATTTTTTTAAATTTGAAAATGTTAATTGCCGAAACGTCAGTGGAGGCCCTCTGTTGAGACTCAAAACGGTTTTGGGCTGTGTCTGTGTGTCTGTCGCGCGATAGCGGACGCAAAAATAGCGCTATTGACTTGAAATTTGGTACACATATTCATGAGCCCCACGAAATCAGCTGTATAGTTTTTGGTATGTATTCCATTTGTAGTTCGTATACAGGGACACTCCAAAGTTTTTCTTATCATTACGGCCTATGGGAGAAATTTGTACGTATCAATCTGTATAGATTTTGGGGAATCTAGCACTTATAGTTTTTTTACAGGGACACAAAGAAAAATTCTTTATCATTATGCCTATGGGGCCAAATTTTTAAAAGTGTGATAGCGTCTAAACGCCTTATTAATCTGAGCAAAAAATTTGTACACATGTTATATATCACAGTTGAACTAACTGAATAGATTTTGGTGAATCTAGCACTTACAGTTTTTTTACAGGGACACAAAGAAAAATTCTTTATCATTATGGCCTATGGGACTAAATTTCTAAAAGTACGATAGCATCTAAACGCCTTATTCAGTTGAGCTGAAAATTTATATGAGTATTATAAATCACTGTTGCACTAACTATAAGCATTTTGGTGAATCTAGCATTTATAGGTTTTTACAGGGACACAACGAAAAATTCTTTATCATTATGATCTATGGGCTCAAAGTTCAGTAGCGTTAAATAAAACATCGTGTAATAGATGGAGAAAAATACTCAAACACTCTATTATTGTTTTCTCTCTTTTGTTTGTTTAACAACTCCTCTTTCTTTACTTTATTTACAAAACTGTTAATTACTCAATGTTCGGAAAGTCGAGTGGAGTCACTCCAGATTTTTTTAATTAATTAAGGATAATAATCACTAATACTGAATGTTCTGAACAATTACATGATTCAGTTTTTAGGTTAAGACTGAAATTGTAAGAACCATATAATTTCTTCTCAATTCAATTTTTAAATTTATGTTAATATCTAATTTATATTATTATACTTTCAGATGATCATTCTACAAAGTTTCGGTAATCCGTTTTATATTGGATATTTCATTCAACAAATATATTATAATGAATCAGATATTAAAACATTTTATGTTAATAAGTCAAATTTCTTGCGTGAAACTGATGCAGCCAAAATATTGCAAAAAAATTACAAAACACATAATCTCAGAGTTTAATAAAAAATTTTATCCAAAAGTTATCTATACGATAACTTTGGCATGCAAATTACTCTTTAACTTACCATTTACGAACTCTTTAACATGCAAATTACTCTTTAACATATCCTTCACGAACTCTTTAACATACTATTCGAACTCTTTAACATAAAATTCGGAAAATTTCATTATATAAAGTTACTTATTAGCTATATAAATGTGTTACATCTGATATAAAAAGAAGCATATTTTAAAGACTTCTTTATTAGACGTTTCCAACACTCTAAGAAAATGCTTTAATTAATAATTTAAGTTTTTAAAACATTTACCTATTGCTACACAAAGAGACCATAGTATGATTAATAGAATATGCAAAAGAAAAAAAAAAACGACATAAAGTTTTAATTAAAATTCATTATAAATATTGAAATTAAAATAGTTATTTTGCATATGTAATATGTAAAATTAAATTAAAATGTTCACAGGCTATATATGTTATGATTTAGAGTTGTTATTAATTAGAACTGAACAATTTTAAACAGAATCAATTTAATGCAAAAAAAAAAAAAAATCCTTATCTCTTGTTTACATACATTTTTTTAAATTTGAAAATGTTAATTGCCGAAACGTCAGTGGAGGCCCTCTGTTGAGACTCAAAACGGTTTTGGGCTGTGTCTGTGTGTCTGTCGCGCGATAGCGGACGCAAAAATAGCGCTATTGACTTGAAATTTGGTACACATATTCATGAGCCCCACGAAATCAGCTGTATAGTTTTTGGTATGTATTCCATTTGTAGTTCGTATACAGGGACACTCCAAAGTTTTTCATATCATTACGGCCTACGGGAGAAATTTGTATGTATCGCGATTGAGGCCACAAAAATCACGCTATTGACTTGCAATTTGGTACACTTGTTCATGAGCCCAACGGAATCGGCTGTATAGTTTTAGGTGTGTATTGCATTTGTAGTTCGTGTACAGAGACACGCCAAAGATTTTCTATCATTACGGTCTATGGGAAGAATCTGTATGTACCGCGATAGTCACCGCAAAAATCAAGCTATTGACTTCCAATTTTTGCCGAAACGTCAATGGAGGCCCTCTGTGGAGACTCAAAAGTATTTTGTGTTCCGTCTGTCCATCTGTCTGTCTGTCTGTCACGCGATACCGGCCGCAAAAATAGCGCTATTAACTGGAAATTTGGTACACATGTTCATCAGCCCCACGAAATCTGCTGTATAGTTTTTGGTATGTATTCCATTTGTAGTTCGTATACAGGGACACGCCAAAGTTTTTCATATCATTACGGCCTACGGGAGAAATTTGTATGTATCGCGATAGAGGCCACAAAAATCACGCTATTGACTTGCAATTTGGAACACGTGTTTATGTGCCCCACGAAATCAGCTGTATAGTTTTGGGTGTGTATTCCATTTGTAATTCGTGTACAGGGACACGCCAAAGTTTTTCTTATCATTACGGCCTATGGGAGGAATTTGTATGTACTGCGATAGTGGCCACAAAAATCACGCTATTGACTTGCAATTTGGTACACTTGTTCATGAGCCGAACGGAATCAGCTGTATAGTTTTAGGTGTGTATTGCATTTGTAGTTCGTGTACAGGGACACGCCAAAGATTTTCTATCATTACGGCCTATGGGAAAAATTTTTATGCATCGCAATAGCGGCCACAAAAATCCTTCGATTGACTTGCAAATTGGCGCACATGTTCCAGCTTTGCATATAAGTAGCTGTATAATTTTTTTTTTTGCTATATTTTTTATAAACTGTGTACAGGGACACGCCAAAATTCTTAACATTACGGCGTATGGGGTGACGTTCGTTTAAACGCATTTTAATAACATTACTTTGAAATGAAGAAAATGAAACTAGCGTACGTGAGTAAGATGCTTAAACTTATGTTGTTTGAAGAAAATATGTGCTCTTAAGCTTTCTAATTAATGTACAGGACCTTACAAAAGTGTTCTGACAATGTCACGTAGTCATCCAAACGATATTAAATTTGGAACAATTATCAATTTTAAACGCAAAATAAGCTGAATAGTTTTTTCTGGTGTATACAATGTTTATGGTTCGTTTACAAAGACACACGAAAGAATTTCGTAACATTAGAGCCTATGGACAAATTTTTAATTTAAGCGCGCACTTTAATGCGTTTATGCTGAATTGAACTTAATAAATTTAACATACATTAAAAAGATGCGTAAAATCATGTTTACTCTTAAGAAAGGTTATGTATGGACTAAATAATTTATGGGACCACACAAAATAATTCCGAGTATGTACTGTAATCATCCAAATGATGTCAAATTAGTTTGAAAAATTAATGAGTTATAATTAATTAGGTTTATTCTTATTATTGGCATTTATGATGACTGTGGCTATTTTTCTGGGATACATAAAGGAATTTCGTACTATTACGGTCTATAGTCGGTATTTCTTAAATTGTATTTTAACATGGTTACACCCCATCAACTATAATGAAATTTTATTGGAATTTTAAAAGCATGTTTTCCTGTTGAAAATTGTAGGCATAGAATTGATAATTAGTTTAAAGGTTACGCAAAATATTTCCGATATGCTATGTAATATTTTTGTATGAAATTTGATAGTTATGAAATTTGATATCTATCAATTTCAGGGAAATAATACAAGACAGTCGTTTATTAAGAATACATATTGTTGCGTACTTGGGGGTTCGTAAGTTGTCCGAAAATGAAAGGCGAAACTTGCAAAAATTCAGTGATTTATTCACAGAAAGTTACGGAAAAATACAGGTCTATAAACTAAGTATCAGCTTCAATTCAACCAGTACACATGGCTTAAATAACAGCAAAACAAAAGTACAAACTGTTTATCAATAGCACATAAAGCAAGTCTCATTCAAAACGGCTCAAAGCAAAGCAAGCATTTGACGAAACTGACACAGATCTGAGATTAGCCGCCTTGGCTAAAAAAAAATGCTCCTTTTATACTTTTCTGTCGAACACAGACTGGAAAATATTCGTATCTCATTCTGGAAAATTCTCGTGTCTCATCAGCCAATGAGATTAGAGCTTTCATATTTGCTAGTCAAGGTCGCCAAAACAGTCGCCAAATTTGGCGCCAAATCCATTTCTTCCCGTATTGGAGCTTTTTAATGCGTTTTTAAAGGAAAAGTAGGCTATTTTAACGCTAAAACGACTAGAAATGCACAAAATTAGCATTTTATCGACTCACTAAGCCTCATTGAAAGAATTTATAAAAAAATCTATGCAATTATTTACAATTCTGTAACACTTTATATGATATAGAAATAGGTATACAAAGAGAGATACAGCAGGGGGTTGAGGGGGGGGGGGCGGCAGCCCCCCTCAGGAATGTATCTGATTATGGTAATAAGTCGATCGAATCAATATATACTATTATACCAATATAATTATTATATCAATATATACTATTATTATTTATTATATAATAAGGAATAAATAAAAATGACCTATTGAATAATGTCTGATGCAAATAGGACGTTGAGGCTCCTGATCTGCAGATCCACTAGTTATATTTACTCATTTGAGGAATTAAAAAATTTAAATCATATAGCTTTAAATAATTCCTGATTGATTATTGCTGAAATATTTTAATACAGTTTAATTAAATAATTATTATTTCTGGAGAAAATATAAGAAATTGTCTCTTTATACATATTCAGTTACTTTTATTAAGATGTATAAACATATGAAGTTTTAATTCAAAAATTAATCCTTTATCAAATATAATACAATCAGCTGTACATATAATTAAACATGAATTTTGGTGCAAAATTTTACTAGAATATTTTTCAATCATAAAATAACATTTCATTCCTGCATACTAATCTGGTACGCATAAGCTCTAATTGTTTTCTGTTTGACCCTAAACACTTTTAGAAAAATATTAGCTCCCTGGGATAATCTTAATATGTTCAAAAATCCTAATAACTATATTAGGATTTTCTCGTCAATTCGACACTTGTTAACGTTATCCCAGAGAGCTGATATTTTGCTAAAAAGGTGTTTAAGGTCAAATAGAAAAAAAAAATTACAGGGTATGCGTATCGGATTTCAGAAAAAAAAAATTCCTCTCATTTAAGGGACACCCTAATATATATATATATATATATATATATATATATATATATATATATATATATATATATATATATAAGAGTACTTCCATTCACTCACTCACACACTCATCAACGCACAGCAAAATCTACTAGAGCCACTGACTCAAAACTGTGTCAGATTATAGAACATATAGTGTAAGCACCCCCTAAGAAGCGATTTTACGAAATCCCCCCCCCCCCCACAAGAAGGAGTAGGGGGAAAGTGTGATTTCACAAAAACCTTCACATCTCAAAGAAAAAATCATATATCTGTAAAATGTTTGCTTTAAAATATAGCTAACACAAATATCTAAAAACCAATTTCTGGAATTTTAGAAATTCGATCCCCAAGGAGGAAAGTGGGCAAAACGTGATTTCATATGTGCAAAACGTGGTTTCACATACTTATATATATAACTCAAAAAAAAAAAAAAAAAAAAAAAAAACAGGTATACGTGAAATATTTGCTCAAATATATAGCTAATACAAATACCTAAAAACCAATTTCTGGAATTTTAGATTTTTTTTTTTTTATTTTAGTTTATAAAGCTTTATAAAAATGCTCAATCGAAACAATTTAAGCAATATTCTGGTATCTGTCTCCAGACAAATACGGTTGCGGTGCATTTCTTTTCACTTTTTTATATCAGCGTTATAAATATAAAACCCAGTTTCTATTTTCTAGAATTCCACCGATATCTCTTAGCTTTTAGGACTCAATTCTAGATAAGATTAATAAGAAAGGTACATGCAGGTACAGCTGAAATACACTTGGGTGCAAAATTAAAACAAGAACCTGTTACCTTTTTTTTTTTTTTTTTTTTTTTTTTTTTTGTGAAAAAAAAAATATATATTTAGAGAATGCATGAATATAAAAATTTTATGGTAGGATCGTTATACAATCATTTATAGAATTTTGTGTAACTTTAAAATTATCATTAATTTTTACACACAAAACATACAAAAAAAAGCAAGGTAGGAGGAAAAAAAAAAAAAAAAAAGAAAAAAAAGAACCTTTAGTGTGTGTTAGTCACACTTAAACAAACCACATACTAAGAAATCGCCTTCATAAGATAATTTAGAACAGAGTTACACTTGTGGAAAAACATTTCATTTCCGTGACCAAAGAAGGGAAGTGGTGGGGGTGGATTATTTCAGAAAATCACTTTATATAGCGTGTTGAATACACATAGCAAACCCACGCATAAAAAAATCCCCTTCATGAGACAATTGGAAAAACAGTTACGCACGGATACGTGTTTATACCCTCCCCCGCCCTGTAAAAGGGTGAAGAGGGAAATTTCGCAAAATCCATTTTGAAGGTGTGTTATGTACACATAACTAAACCATACACCAAAAAATCGTCTTTCTGGGAAGAATTACAATTGGAACGTGTTTTTCTTTTTTGCCTCCCCCCCTCTCCAACCCCAAATAGGATAAAGGCAACATTTCACAAAATCCCTTTATTGAGTACACATAGCACACACATATACCAAAAAATTCTCATTGTGAGGCAATTTGGAACAGAGTTACTCTTGGAAACGTGTATTTTGACACCTCACCCCGATTAAGGTGGAACGTGGGAAAATTAAATATCCTTTTATAATGTGTGTTAGGGGCATCTAAAAATTCACGTGCGAAGAAATTGCCGTCCTAAGATAATTTAGAACAGAGTTACACTTGGCAAAGTGCTTTTATCCCTCCCCCCATCTTTTAAATTCGATCCCAAAAAGAGAGGACGCATTTCGCAAAATTTCAGAGCAAATTTTAGCAAAATCTCAAATTAATTTGAGAACACATAATACACTCGCACACCAAAAAACACTTGAATACATGTTTATCGCCCCCTCCCTCGGTCAAAGGGCGAAGGGAAAAATTTCGCAAAATCGATTTTTAGAGTGTGCCGTGCAGACATAACCAACTCACATACCAAAAAATCGCCTTTCTGAGATAATTTAGGAAATAGTTACAATTAGAAACGTTTACCCCTCCCTCCAAACTTAAAAGGGGTAAGGGTGATACTTCGCAAAATCTCTTTTTAGAGCGTGTTGGGTGCATATACCATACATAGATACGAAAAAATTATCATTCTGAGATAGTATATAACAGAATTACGCTCAGAAAAGTAAGTGTTTTTGCATCCCTCTCCGTAGAGAGAAAAAAAGGTGGGGGGTGGGGGTCGGAAATTTCGTATCAATCTTAACCCTTTCACTAAATTTGAGACTTCAGCTTCCAACATTCCGCATGGTAAATTTAACACTAAAAGAGGTTTTCTCGAATTTTCTTCATCGTAAATCTCCCACCACAACAAAAAATTAACACACAAATTTTTCTTCGGAAATCTCCAGGCTGGATTTGAAACCCATTTTAGAATACTCCAGAAAACGCAGAGATGTTTTTAACTTCTATGTGCCATTCTTGGTAGAGTTCGACTAAAAAATCTCTATTTTAAGGAATTACTTCCCCTCAAAAAAAAAAAATAAAAATAAAATAAAATAAAAATAAAAATAAATAAAATAATAATAATAATAATAATAATAATAATAATAATAAAGATACAAAACAACGAAATTTTTTAAACTCGATTTTATACGCATACATATATACATCTTTTGTAAAAACAGCGAAAAAAGAATTTATGGAACTTAAAAACGTATAGATTAACCAAGTACACACCTGTAACATAAGTACCAACTTTCAGCTCATTCGAACAAAGCTGTATAGGATATAGTGCTCACCTACACACATGCATACGCCCACATACATACTTCACAGAAAAAAATGAAACAAAAATGTACTCAGATGACCAAAAAACGTATAGATACGCCAAGATCTCAAAGTCAAATTTTTTTCTCAGGATTACAATACTTTCTTTACATATGTATGTTTGGAAAGTAACATATATATATACATGTGTATACATATAAACATCGCAAATCTGTGCTTATGTCCCTTAAAAAAAAAAAAAAAAATGTAAGTGCTAGGTTTATTAAAATGTATACAGCTCGTGATTTTGCGACCTGTAACATTAAGTACCAATTTTCAGCTAATTTGAACAAATCTTTATACGATACAGTGCTCACACACATACATACTTCACAGTAAAAAAAAAAAAAAAAAAAAAAAAAAGTGAACTCAGGCGACAAAAAAAAAAAAAAAAAAAGTATACATACATGAAAATCTCAAATTCGAATTACTTTTATGTATATAATACTTTCCTTACATATGTATGTTCGGAAAGTAACAAATATATATACAAAATGCATAAACATATAAACATCACAAATCTGTGCTTGTGGGAAAATATTTAAAAATGCTCGGGTAATAATTGTTATGTTTTCCGAATTTTCCTATGACATTCCTGTAATTTTATCAAAATTAAAAATGTAATAAATACATTGTAAATACATTTTCTGAAATGTTAATATTTTATTAAACCTTATCAATGAAATAAAATTGACTTTCTGAACAAATTGAATAACAAACCCTAACAAATTTAATATTAAAAATTTATATTATATAATGTAACTGACAGTAATTTCATTAAAAACTTAGTTTGAGAAACCTAAGAAAAAAAGAAACAAATGGAAAAGATAGTTTCAAACTTTTTTTTTTTCTAGTCTCAGAATTAAAAAGAAATGATCTAAGAGAATAATTAATTTAAAACAGGATAAAAGGATTTTCAGGTTTTCAAATGTTGTTTTTCTGGAAGACATTTTCTTATTTTTATGTTTTAACTTTTGTATCAATATATTATGTCACAACAACAACGTTTGTCCATTTTTGCTTTGAGACAGACAATTAAAAGGAGTAATTTATTATTTCTTTGTATCATCACATATCGATTTAAGGAAATTGGTACAAGTGAACGATGAAACAAAATTTGTTAAAAATTAAAATATATTAGAATTTTTTTTTCTTTTTTTTTATTAATATAAAATAAAGTTAAAACTTCATTCCTATTTCGATCATTCACAATTAGAATACTCAATTTCTTTATTTTTCTTTCTAAATGTATTTAAAAGTTCAAATTATTGAAAAAATAAACAAGAAAGAAAAATCATGCAGTACGCATTGATTAGTAACACTTTCCAACTGTACGCAATTGTTGTATCGAATAACTATTAATATTCTTTGCTTACGTTATCGCACAACAGACAGAAGGACTGAAAAACATACAAATAGACTAATTGATTTTAAAATTACTCTTAGGCATTTTGGAAAGTGTTAAAAAGGCTTAACGCAAAAGAAAATGCAGCCGTTAGATTATAATTACAGCTTTTAAACTCTTTGAATATTTTACTGTAGCCCTGTAAATCTGAAAGTTAATCATATCATATTCTATGCAAAACAATATTTTAGAATATTAATAATACATGTCAATGTTTTTAAAATTTTTGTAGTAGAAAGTTTTTTAAATATAACTTTTAAAAAATTCCGTCTTAAAACGTAATACATTAGCTTTTCTTTTTTCTTTATTGTTGATGTTGTTGTCCCTGTAAACAAACTAGTTGTACAGGACCTATTAATGACATTCCATAGGGAACATGAGTGTATCATTTAAAAAAAATTCTCAAAATATTCACGGATGAAAATAGCCGGAGACTAACAGATAGAAAGGTAGACAATCGGACAGACAGATGCACATATTGAGATCATATTCCTACTAAAATTATAAGAAAGTGTTAAAACGCTCATGCAAACAAAAAAGCAATTCCAGCAAACTTTTATTAATACCTCTTAATGTAACTGATTATTTTTGTGTGGCCCTGTAAATCTAATGCTAACCATACTATATTACATAGAAGGCACATTATTTTGTGCATACGAATAATATATTTTAATTGCATTAAGCTTTGTGGAAGATAAAATTATTAAAATTTGGTTTATAAAAATAACTCTCACACAATGCTTTGGAGTACTTTCGAGTGCCCCTGTACACAAACCAGTTAGAAATGTACTCTACTTTACATAGGAAACAGCCGATAGGGAATTGAATAACATATTAAAATGTCATTAAAGTTTCTATACATTAAAGGTATTAAAATATGATTTATAGAAATTCCTCTCATAGAACACAATGCTTTCGAATACTTTTGGGTGTCCGTGTACACAAACCAGAAGTGGTATCTATTCCATTTTCAATAGGGAACATCCGATAGTGAACTTCAATAAAATATATCGGTTTAAAGAAATTCCATAAACATTTACGGTAATTAGAGCGAAAAAAAAAAAAAAAACAGACAGAGAGACAGACAGACAGATAGAAGAACAATCAGACATATACACAAATTGAAATTATATTCACACAAAAAAAATGATAGAAAGTGTCAAATACGCTTAATGTAAACGAAAGTACAATTTTAGCAATTGTTTATTAATAGCTCTTAATATAACTGAATATTTTTGTGTCACCCTGTAAATCTAATGGTAACCATGCTATACTCTATGCAAAACATTCTTTTGTGCATATAAATAGCATATTTCAATTTCCTAAAACTTCTTGGAAAGTAAAGTTATTAAAATTTGATTTATAGAAATATCTCACAAAGAACGCAATGCTTTGGAGTAATTTTCAGTGTCCCTGTACATAAACTAGTGATGGTATGTAATCTATTTTATATAGAAAACATCGAATAGTGAACTTGAATAACATATTGCAATTTCATGAAGATATTGTACAGTAAAGGTATGAAAATATGGTTTATAGGAATACCTCTCATAGAACACAATTCTTTGAAATACTTTCGGGTGTCCCTGTGCACAAACCAGTAGAGGTATAAACTCGATTTTCAACAGGAAATATCCGATAGTGAACTTGAATAACATATATCAGTTTCAAAAATTTCCATAAATATTTACGGGAGTTAGAGCGCGGGCAGACAGACAGACGGACAGACGGACAGATACACAAATTGATATTATATTCACACTTAAAAAATGTTAGGAAGTTTTAAAAACGCTTAATGTAAACGAAAGTAGAATTCTAGCAATTTTTTAATAATAGCTTTTAATATAACGGAATATTTTTGTGTAACCCTGTAAATCTAATGCTAATCATGCTATATTCTATGTAAATTATTCTTTTGTGCATATAAATAACATATTTCAATTTCCTAAAACTTCGTGGAAAGTAAAGTTATTAAAATTTGATTTATAGAAATATCTCTCATAGAACGCAATGCTTTAGAATACTTTTGAGTGTCCTTGTATATAAAACAGAGTTAGTATTTGATCCATTTTATGCAGGAAAAATCCAATAGTGAACTTGAATAACATATTTCAATTTCATTAAGATATGTGCACAGTAAAGGTATGAAAATATGATTTATAGAAATACCTCTAATAGAACATAATGCTTTGAAATACTTTTGGGTGCCCCTGTACACAAACCAGTAGAGGTATAAGCTCCATTTTCAAAAGGGAACATCCGATAGTGAACTTGAATAACATATATCAGTTTCAAGAAATTCCACAAATATTTACGGGAATTAGAGCACGGAGAGCCAGACAGACGGACAGACAGACAGACACACAGAAGTCATTAACACTTTTCAACCTTGTTGGGAAGTGTTAAAAATGTTAGAATGTGTTAAAAACGCTTAATGTAAACGAAAGTACACTTTTAGCAAATATTTATTAATAGCTCTTTATATAACTGAATATTTTTGTGTCACCCTGTAAATCTAATGCTAATCATGCTATATTCCATGCAAAGCATTTTCTTTTGTACTTGTAAATAACACATTTCAATTTCATAAATCTTCGTGCAAAGTAAAGTTATTAAAATTTAGTTTATAGAAATATCTCTCATAAACCGCAATGCTTTGGAATACTTTTGTGTGTCCCTATACACAAATCAGTGGTGGTATTTACTCCATTTTATACAGGAAACATCCGATAGTGAACTTGAATAACATATTTCAATTTCATTAAGATTTCTGTACAATAAGGGTATGGAAATATGGTTTATAGAAATGCCTCTCATAGAACACAATGCTTTGAAATATTTTAGGGGGTCCCTGTACAGAAACTAATAGAGGTATAATCTCCATTTTCAACAAGGAACATCCGATAGTAAATTTGTGTGACATATTTCAATTTCGTTAAGATTTTTGTATAGTAAGGGTGTGAAAATATGGTTTATAGAAATGTCTCTCATAGAACACAATGCTTTGAAATATTTTCGGGGGTCCCTGTACACAAACCACTAGAGGTATAAACTCCATTTTCAATAGGGCACATCCGATAGTGAACTTGTATAACACATTTCAATTTCATTAAGATTTTTGTACAGTAAGGGTATGAAAATATGGTTTATAGAAATGCCTCTCATAGAACACAATGCTTTGAAATATTTTCGGGGGTCCCTGTACACAAACCAGTAGAGGTATAAATTCCATTTTCAATAGGGAACATCCGATAGTGAACTTGAATAACATATATCAGTTTCAAGAAATTCCATAAATATTTACGGGAGTTAGAGCGCGGGCGGACCGACAGACGGACAGACAGACAGACAGACAGACAGACAGACAGACGGACAGACAGACAGACAGACAAACCCATGTCATAAACACTTTTCAACCTTGTTGGAAAGTGTTAAAAATAAATAAAAATCTTAACAATAAGGGAGAAATAAAAATGAGCATTTATTAATTGTGAGGATGATTATAAAATAGCCTATCGTAGTTTGTATTTGTTTATTTATATATCATTACATTATCTTAAAAATAAAACAACACGCAAGGCAACACCACTACATCCGGAGGAAGTATTCGAGCCGATTGCCTATCCCTTCTACACATAAAAATGTTTGTGGAGCTATCTATGTTCAGCACTTAAAGGCAATAAATAAACACTTTCACTGGAGTTTCTAATGTATTTTTATGATGAAGGAAGGAAACTGTCTAACACGACTCACTACTAAAATTATAAGTACATCTATGATAGAAATATATTATATGAAGCTAAAGTAAGAGGATAAATTTATGAATCATGTTTAGAGGTGAGTAAAAAATATTACAATAAAAACTGTTCATGTTCTTTAACATACATATATCATTTTAATTGGAATAATTGCAAGATAAAAATCACTTTTTATATATCACGTTTTTAAATTTTCTGTTGAATTATATAAACTTGACAATTACATGTATTAAATAAATTAAAAAAAAATGATGTACTCTCCAATCGACTTAAAAGAAAATGATCAAATGCGTAATAAAGAGAGCAATTATAAGAAATTTTCAAACATTTATTAATTGAGTAAAAGTATTAAAATAATACATTGTCATCGTGTTCTGAGCTATTCTAACAGTTTCAAAATTCTAGCTAGTCGGGAAGTTAGTTAAAAATCGATTGAAAGATTTGTACTGGACAAACAGGAAAGCGAGTTAATAAAAACATGGTAAAATTGGTCGTAGAAGGTCAGAAAAAAAAAAGATTTTGCATAAAGACTACGTCCAAATATTTTATTCAGTACTTGTCACTGATGATTTTTCTTTCTTTTTCTTTTTCCTTTCCTTGTCTTTTTTTTTTCTTTTTTTTTTTTTTTTTTTTTTTTGTATATAATTAAACTTACATTTTTGCAGTCAAATTTCTAAAAATTCGTTTTTTGTTCTAAACGAAATAATTTTAATCGATTTATCGTCAATTTTCATATCAAAGAAGTATCTCTTTTAACATAAAAAATACGGAGCCACATTTTTACAACCAATAATTATAAGAAATATAAATTAATTAACATCTTTTTCCTAAAAAAAATTAAAACTGGTCATTTTATAAACTTGATTCTTGAAACTCATTTATACTTAAAATCGAGTAGAGTAATCACAAATATTTTTCAACAATTACAGTAGTAATATGAAACAAAAGTAGAATGAGTTTTTGCTTTGTTCATTTATTAAAGTCTTTTACCTTATACAATAAATAACATTTAGAGAATTTGATAATCGAAAACTTTGTTTGTTCACATAAGAATTACGATATAAAATTAACTTAAAAATAAAGCTTCATCATATACAGCGCAAAATTATGATAGTAAAAAAATAATATTAATTTAGGAAAGACTAGAAATTTATAAATTGCATAAAGTGGATACAAATTAATGTTTTTCTTTCTCTATATAAAATAGTCTCCTAAGATTATTTCCTCGAAATCATTGATTGGAGTTATTATTTTACATACCTTTAAATAACAAAAATAGTTTTTTCATGGTACAATTTAAAATATTTATAAGTTTTATTATAGTTGGTATTAAAAATTCCTCAGATATATTTCATATAAAATTAGATTTTATATTTCAATAAAAAATTATATAACAATATTAACTCATGCTTTTAATATATATTTTTTTAAATTTAAAAATTCATTATTGGTAAATCTATCTATCTATCTATCTATCTATCCATATATATATATATATATATATATATATATTACAATAAAGGTATTAGGTTTTTTAATATGCAAAATAGACATTAATTATTATGTAAACTTTAATGTTTTCTATGATTAACTTGAAAAACCGCCTTTGAATTAATGTTAGTAATAATAAGCAAAAATGAAGATCTTCTACTTTATTATTGTACTAGCAGGCTACGCCCGCTTCGCTGGTCACTATATTTAAATGAATTTTCGAAGGAATCGAATTAATATTTATTTTTTCACACCGCATTATAGACAAAAATTAAAAAAATAAAATAAAATAAATTGAAATTGCTCCAAACCTCGCTTTGGGTACCCGCTGTCTAAGGCATCTCTTTTCCCGCCCGCATTGCATCAGGTCTAGGTTTCCCATGCCTGCAGGAAGATCTTTCCCGGACACTTCAATCTGGATATTTATCGACGACAGGTGGGATCTGCTATTATTTAAGGACTACGATTTTAAAGATGACTGTATCTCAGCATCTATTAAATATTTTAGTTTTGAACCATGTATTTTATAGACCATGCTATTTACACTATATTACGATTTGATTCCGACCAATGTAATAAAATAAAGTAAAATAAAAAGTAGATTAAATATATATATAAACAAATAAATTTTAATCAATTTAATCCTTTTTACTATGTATATACTACCATTTTTCCCGATAAATACAGTAAATAAAAAATCTGGTGTGAAACAACCACACGACTTCCATTACCCACTATTACACGCATTATAGGCATTTTTGAGAGATAATGTGATCAGAAAACATAAAAGTGACTTAAAGAGAAAATCGTTAGAGCCGTTTTTGAGATACCAATTTTTACAAAAAATCAATTATTGACCAGAAAACAATAATTACATACAAAAGTATATTTAAAAGTGAGTTAATAGGGCGAGTTTAAAAAAAAAAAAAAAATCCGTACAGCCCTTTTTAAAGGAACGCGCTTAAAAGACCTGAAATTTATCTACTTATACAGGAAGCCTATCAATTTTCCAGAACTAACCAACTATATCATTCGAAAGGACATCTAATAGAGTGTTTATATAGCAATTTTGAAGAAAATCGTTAGAGCCGTTAGTAAATAAAAAAAAAAAATGAATAAATAAAAGTTTTTTCTTTTAAAGGAATTTACTAAAAAATGAAAAATAAGAAGTTGTTCTACTATAAAATATTAAACATAACTGTTATAAATACGTTTTTAAATTTAAAACTAATTATACTTAATTTTTTCTTCTGCATTACGATTTTATTTTCAATAAATATAACAAAAAAAAAAAAAAAAAAAATCGCCTTTAAATGAATGAATTAAATAAAAATAAGTTGCGTAATAGCCGTTGCTAAGATACGCAGACGATTGAAGCAAAATAATTAAATTTATGAAAAATGAAGCATTAAAGGCAATATTTAAAATCGAAAAAACAGTAATTTAAAAAATTCAAATTCGAAATTCGAAAAAATCTCGATGAGGTGCACACATGCAGGGTCCCAGGTACCTATATGCCAAATTTGGAAGCTCTGCGATCAATAGTGTGAGCACCACAGCGCAGATACACACACAGACACACATATACACAGACACACACACACACCGACACTTCTCTTTATTTATATAGATTTATTTATTTTGAGATTGCTATGTGAATTATAAAAACAAGTGCACTAGTAAAACTAATTTAATGAACGCCATGCAGAAAAACATGAAAAGTAGACAGTTGTTTCGGTAGCATTTTGCGTACCATCTTCATTGCATAAAGAAATGAGAAAGAAGTGCTCGTAAATATAAGAAAGAAATCGAATTCTGATTAACCAGTAGAATTACGTGGAATGTTGAGGAGTGTCCAACAGGAAATCAATCATCTGGCCGCCGCTGACGGATATATCCGGTCACTGAGCTGTTCTTTTTTTCTGCACTACACATATAATTCAGAATTATATAATTATGAAATTTTAACTTGTTTTCAAATTTGAAGGTCGTAAATAGTACTTATAGAGATTATAATCATGTGCAAAGTTGCATTTTAGTACTCTGAAAAAACTATGCAGCGAAAACAATACTACAATTTTATCCTTTTCAAAGATGGTCCGATGTTTAAAAAACACTAGTTGTGAAAAACATAGAAGGAATTCAGAAAATGTGAACTGAATATAAAATTTACAACAATCAGGCAAATGGCGTACAGCAAAATCACAATTAACAATATTTTAAAGATTTTTATAGGTGTAAAAAGGTTCAAAGAAATTGATTTTTTGAGTGGATTTAGGCTTGCAAAATATTTTAGCCGAATGAAATTTAAAATCATGTTTATTCTCCCAGCAATGCTTAGAAATAGACGATTTATTTATGGTCGTAACTAATATGTTCTTTTAGACACAAGTTACGACGGCGTTTAGTTTGACCAATTTATGTAAAGCGCACTTGTAGGAAATACTATAGATACCCAAAGAATTATACATATCTATAGAGTATTTTACCGGAAAAAGGGTGAGTTTATTGGAAGGCGAAATAATCATTTTAAAATCGCATTGTTTGAGGACTTTAGCTATGCATGACTTCATTTAGGAAAATTGCAACTGCATTTGAACAGTATTTACTTAACTATAACTGTATGTATATGTATTTCCATCAACTACTTTGCAAAATATATGCATTCATATACCTGGTATTGATTTATTTATTTAGTTAAAACACGTTATAATAAACTGCTTAATAACTGTCCAATTCCTGATACAGTCGGTAACAAAATTCTCCAAACACTAGCAAAAATTCCTATATAAAAAATGTACACTTAATACAGTTTTGCTAAATAAATCCTTGTTGAATCCTGTTTTTAGACTGACTACGAACTGGATTCGACAAGGATTTATTTAACAAAACTGCATTACGTGTACTTTTTTTTGGATAGGAATTTTTTCTAGTGTTCGGAGACTTAAAGCAACAAATTTGGTACATTTATTTTTTTTTACTTCCAAGGACACAAAAATAAACAAATGTAAAATCTCCAAATAATATTTATTAAGGTATCACAGGCTAAGAAATATATTACTATAAATTTTAATTTATATTTATTATATATATATATATATATATATGATAGTAATCATATCTTATCAACATAGTATTAAAAATTATGTAACATTTTACAGCACAATGAGCTAAAAAATGTATGCATTCTAAGTTATAATAAAAGTATTTGAATAAAAAATATATCTTTGCCGATACTTACAAATATAAACAAATAGTTGCCTAGTTCTTTACGCATTAAGTATTTTTACACGGTTTATTTGTATTGATATGTTTTTTTTTAACAATGAACATTTTTGGATTATGAAGCACTAAAGATATTGGGGGAAAATCCTGTTGTGTGGAAATATTTGTTTTAATATTTATTAGAAAACCTTACAACCATTTGGTATTAAAAAATATTTTAACAGAAACTCAAATAAAAAAATTACTCAAATTAAAAATATTATTTTACAAAATATCTTAAATGCTCTTGATGGTTTAATACATAAATACATTTCAATCGTTAAATATATCAGGGAAATCTTTTATTTTTTTCCGAAGTTCCGATTTTTAAAATATTTTCTTTATCTTTAGATAAGTGCACGTCTGCTGAAATGCTGAAAATTAAAAATATAGAAATGTAAACAAAATACCATTTAATATATAAAGCCATTTCACTTAAAAAAAAAAAAAAAAAAAAAAAAAAAAAAAAAAACTTCTGAATGCGTAAACTGAAAAGCACATAAAATAATCATTTTAAAACATTCTAAAGTGAAAGATAATGTTTTTAAAAAGGAACATATGTACTTTTTTTATTATGTATAATTATACCACTTATTAACTTGTTAATTTCGGAGAAATGTAAAAGATACTGGAATACATCCAATTTCAATGAGAGATTGTCTATGTACCAAACATTTTGACCCAGTTAACGTCTAGTTTTCTGAAAAATTTTCACTTATGTTTTGTAAAACAAAGGAAGTGGAATGTAAGGCTTTTTAAATTTGTATCTACATAATATAAAAAAAAAAAAAAATCTTGAAGTCAAAAGATCTCGGGAAATCAAAAACGTTTTTGTAGCTTTATGTGTTTCAAATAAAGGATTTTTATGAAATTTAAATTCTATAAATGGAGATTTAAAAAAAAAAAAAAAAAAATTGGAATGGAATGGTGATATTCTGCTATAATTGAAAATCTTACCATATATTGTTTTAATATTTTATTTTAAATATATTATGGAAAAGATCCAGATTCCCCAAGAAATTGCTTAGAGTTGTAAATGATCACAAATTAAACTGTGATTAATTTTACAGTACCTTTATAACTTTCTACGAAAAGAGACTGTTACTAAAATATTATTTTTATTTTTTACGTTTAAATAAATAAAATGTGCTGTCACCGGATTGTAAACAAAAAACATTCATTAAATTGTAGTATTTTTCTGAAAAATAAAAATACAACAATAAAATCTGTCTTATTTCTTGTTTTGTCGTTGTTCATAAAATATAAAATGCTTTATTTTAAGCATTAGCTGCTTGTTTTATTATATCCATTTTATCTCTTTCTGTCTAAATTGTACATTTCAAATGGAAGATTTAAATATTCAGGAAATGAAATGTGCACTTAATTTCTGCAACTAGAGTATTTTCTTTATGTTAATACCGGAAAACTGAGTTATGGGATAATGTATAATTTCTCTAAAAAATATAATAAAATGTATCTGTTTTACAGATTTTGTCTAATACTAGATATGTAGATTATAGTTTTTGTTTTGTAGGCAGCATTATACTTGGATTGTCTATATTTGATATTTTAATAATGCTGTAGATAGAAATAGTAAATTACATTAAAATGTTTTTTCCAATTTTCGCACTAATTTAAATAAAGATATACTATCAAACCCATGCGAAATTTTCGCAGTTTCTTTTTTTCTTTCTTTCTTTCTTAATTTACCTTTAAAATTTGAAACTTAAAAATCTTATACCAATATCACTATCCAAAACAATTTTAATTCACCAGAAGCCAAATTATTATAAGCTTTTGCGGGACGAAACGCTAATGATAGATAGAACTAAATCATTCAAAGAAAAGTTTCAATTTAAAATCATGTTTTACAATTCAATTTTCATATTTCCCCAGGCAAGACAGCTTTAATTAATGAAGGACCCCTATAGCGATTTTCAAATTTTTGCCGCCATGTTGACGGGATCCCTTTTATTTTATATTTATTTTATTATTATTTATTCATTTTGGCATATATTTTTGCTAAGAACAATTAGTACCTATTTTGATTGGACTTTTTATTTTTGCGTTTTTCAATCAATTTATGAAAAAGTTTATGTTTCGTTTACATCATTAAAGTATTGCTAGGTTTAAAATGACGCTTGCAAGGATTCTAAAGATGCAACTTTTAAAAATAAATTTTTCTATAAAATGATCTAATCACACAAATGTTATCTTTTTTTTTTTTAATTATTTTATCACTGAACTCAGTCCGCGTGTTTAAATATTACTTGAATATTATTTTTTATTCTCGCATATTTTATTGTAACTATCATATCGTTTCTACAAAATATGATAGTACCTGATTCACGTTAGATAAATATTAGATAGACATTCCAATCCGTCAACATACAGTTACCATCATAAGTGAAGGTCACGTTCGAATCTAGACGTTTATGTCGAATAACTAATAGAACAGTTTGTGAATTCTGCTGAAACATTAGATGGAAGAAAAAAAAATTACTATGCCAGGTATATTCCAGTGTAAGTTTTGTCATTATCTATTGGGTTAAAAGAGGATCAGTCACAAATAAAACAAAAAATATCATTATTGGGATCACCCTGTAAACATAATACATGAAATGGATGTTAGCTTTAGTATACGATTATGAGCTTTCTTCTAATTACAGATATAAATCTATGTGAGAATTGCACTTATATTAACAGAGAAATAAATGGTTCTTAAATGACATGGATAATTTTTCATACTTTTTTTTTTTTTGTTTATAACTTCCAGGACATTTATAGAAAATTTCAAATACTACGTTAGACAAAACATTCTTCAATCAGAATTTAAACAAATCAAACATTTAAGGAAATATAAGCATTTTTAGTTAAAGAAAAAAAAATAATAACTGCACATGCGCAAACGCTAAAAAAATTTCTTTTGCATAGTTTATTAGCCAAATGTATAGACTAACTTTAAAATTATCTCAAAGCAAATATCTTTAAAACTAAGAATGATATTGATGATAGAAAAGTACCTTTTCACGTACTTTCAGAAAGATGCAAAACACTAAGTAGATTTTACACATATTTTTACTTTTAATCGAAGAACAGTGACGACATAAGTGAAGGCACATTTAGCATTTCCTCAAAAAAAAAAAAAAAAAAAAAAGTAGGGAACATTATTATAAACCATAATTTTACTAAAATATATTGTTTATATAATATGTAACTATGTATACATCTATTTATATACACTGCTCGGCATTGGAAATGCAACACCAAGAAGAAATTATAATAACGGAATGAAAATTTTTGGACACATACATTATAGTAGGAAGAACAAATTAAAATTTCAGGAAATTTGGAGTAATATGTACTGAGAAAACAGTACATAAAGCAGCGACCTCTGTGAGGAATAACAGCACATATCTGCCTAGGCATTGAATCGAACAGCGATTGGATGGCATGTACGGGTAAAGCACTTCATGAAGTTTTAGCCCGATGCCACAATTCATCGATGGAAGTTACTGGTGAGTGGTGGGGGGCCAGTCGCTTTTCAATGATTAAACAGTCATTTTCATTGGTGTGAGATCAAGAGAACGCGCTGGCCAGAGCAACAGTCGAACAAATTCGGAATCAATGAAGTTCCAGACAATATGGACAACATGCGGTCGTGCATTGTCCTGCTTAAATGTTGCGCTTCGGAGGCCTTGAATATAGGGCAGAGCTATGGACCTTAACTCGCCAGAAATGTAATGGCTGGTATTCAGAGTGGCGGGAATGAAAACAAGAGGTGACCGGGACGTGTATCAAATGGTACAACATACCATCAATCCAGGTGGTGACTCAGTATGCGGCTACCAAAATTCTGATTACCCTCAAAACTGCATCACTGATATGGGCGCCATTAATGTGTGATCAACGATGAACCTGAAGGAATGGCGTGAAGTCACTTTTCAAACAAATCTCAATCCTGTTTACATCATCAAGATTGACTTATTTGTATTTAACGGCATTATGAATAATGCACATTGCCAGCTGGGATTCGATATCATCATACTGTCCATCATTTGCAATGACGTTATGGGTTCCCATTGGATACACATCTCGATTACTTCATGTTCGTATTCCTGGCACTCTGAACAGCGGCCATTAAATTTCTGATGAGTTAAGGTCCGACCCTCTGCCCTGTATTCGAGGCCTCCGTAGAATTGTGGCATCGATGAATTGTGGCATCGTGTTGAAGCTTCATGAAGTGCTCTACCCGTACATGTCATCCAATCGCTGTTCGATTCAATGCCTAGGCAGATATGTGCTGATATAGCTCACAGAGGTCGCTGCTTTATGTACTGTTTTCTCAGTACATATTACTCCAAATTTCCTGAAATTTTAATCAATTGTTATTCCTCTTATAATGTATGTGTCCAACTAATTTCATTCCGTTATTATCATTCCTTCTTGGTGTTGCATTTTCAATGTCGAGCAGTGTATATATATATATATATATATATATATATATATATATATATATATATATATATATATATATATATATATGAACTTTATAACTACAAAATAATAAATTAATATTCGGTTTTATAAATTTATAAAAATATATAAAACTTTTTAAATTGAAATTGAAGACAAATGTGAAAGCACAGTAATTGTAGTAATATCAGACAAAATAAAATGTATAGTGAATATTATTGAGCATAAGATTCTAAATATTTTATGAACAATATGTTTTAACAACAAAAATAATGGTTTTCAAATGTATTCCAGAGTTTTTTTAAAAAATTCTAGTTGTTCCTCCATTTACATCCATGATTGTTCCTCGATTTAAATTGAAAACATGAGTAAAACTCATTAAGCACTGTGTATCTTTCTGAAGTACTTGAAAATTAGTTTTTCTGTCGACGATATCCTTCTGAATTTTAAAGATATTTGCTTGGGATTTGCTATGCATTTGGCTAATAAATTATGCAAAAGTAATTTTGCTAACAATTGCTCATGCGCAGTTATCAATTATTTAATAAAAATTCCCACATTTCGTCATATATTTAATATTTTTGTATTATGATTGCAGTATTTTCTGCTTAATGTAGTATGTCAAGTTTTCTAAAAGTCTCATTGATTTAGTTTTAAAATCCTTCATGTTATATACAAAAAACTTACGAAAAACTGTCGAAACTGTTAAAAGAACCTTTATATCGCTGTAAATGTAAGTGCAATTCTCATAATTTTATACTTATAGTTAGAGTAGGTTCATAATGATATACTAATAAAAATTCAGTATAATTTTAATTTGCGGCTTTTCTTTTTTACATACAAAAATTGAGAATTTACTTAAAAAATAGCAGAATGTCTACTTTATGTACAAATGTTTTTTGAAGCGTAAATAGAATAAACGTGCACAAATTTAAGGCGTTGATGTTAGAATTAAGGACATTTCATTTCACTTAATTTATAGGCCTGGTAGAATGTGCTCCGTAGGAGTCTTTCTAATGTATCTTAACACAAATTCACTCATATTTTTGAGAAAATCAAGAAAAATTCAGAAAAGCTAAGCCAAAAAGTCTAACCTTGCATACGAACCCAGAATATACTGTTTATCAGCTTCTAGTGACGAATCACTCGACCGCCACTGCTGAAACATGTTATAAGTTTAAAAAGTAAAAAGTAAAAATTTTTATATTTTAAATTATATACACACATACCCCCTAAGTATTAACTGTAAAAAGTTTAAATAACAAGAAAAATACGAAATCCGGACAATGCTTTTATAAATACTAGATTCATCTTCGCACTAATAAAGATTCAACTATATATTTAGTTAATAAGAATGACCTCTACATTCTGTACATAGTTTTTCTTAAAAGGAATGTTGTAGTCCATTCCCTAATTGGCTTACGAATTCTCCTTGATTTATAAGAAATAAAGCCTAGTTGTGAATCACAGCAGACATTAATTATATTATGCGTTTTATGAGCTACAGAAAGAAATGCCTGTAAGAAAAAATAAAGATTTTTTTTTTTTATTTTACTTTTATTATCTTGTATGATCGTAATTTACAGAGTCTGTAATTAATTATCATATTTTAAAGATACGAATATGATTTTTATGTAATAAATAATTAAATAAGCATTTAAACAAACTTAAATATCTTTTGTCGTAAATGTACGTATTGATGTATTTATTTATATTTATATTTCATGTGGATTTGTTGTTTGATTATAAGCCTAGCTTTAAACATATTCATTAAACTAATAAAAAAAAGTCTCATATTTAAAAAATCAGAGATAGAAAATATTGCATTGACTCAATAAAATGAATTAGAATATTGCTTTTAATACCATGCTAGGACAACGATTTTAGAACAAAATAATAATTTAAAAAAATCATTTATCGGCTACAATTCAAAACAGTAAATTTTGTATATCATACATGAAATTTTCACTACACTAAATTTCAGTCAATCATTCCTAGTAAAATTCAGAGAAAAAGCTAGTTTATATAGACATATGATAAGCAATCTAATGAATCAAGATTAATTTATTTATATTATTCATTTAGTCTTAATGAATTCAGACTAAAAATATTTGTATTGAAATTTTAGTTAAAAACAAGATGCTTTTAAAATATTGCCAAATTCTTAAAAGTTTTATTACGATTACTCACTAAGTAAAACAAATATACAATTTTACATTAAATGTCAATATAATTTTTTTTTTTTTTTTTTTTTTTTTTTTTTTGAGCTGAAAAAAATTCTTCAATAATCAATATTTTTTTAGTTTTTATTTCTCATTTTATTTGGTTTTAATTTAATTTAATTTAATTTAAATGTTTTGAAATTATGGAAATTATTGATAAATTATTGAAATTATTGAAATTATTTCATGTTAAAAATATATCATGGGCAAAAAAAAAAAAAAAAAAAAAAAAAAAAAAAGCTTAAATTTTAAACACATAAACATATTAACATATGAAAATTCTTAATTTGATATCTTAGTATGCATTAGGAGAAAAATTGGAAGAAATCAATATGCTTAGTACTTCTTTGTTCACAGAAATATTTGTTTTAGTTTAATTTATCACAGTAACCTTTTTACATGAAATATTTCAGTATTTTATTTGGACTTGAGTTTAAAAAAAAGTGTGTTCAATAAAAAGATAACTGAATTGAATTTCTTTATTATGGATATATTTTTTCTTTTTTTTTCGATTAATGGCTTTGAATTATTTATCTGGAATTAAAATTTACCGTTAAAATATTTCTAATCAGAAGTATTTAATCTTTTTATGAGATTTTGAAATGTTTCTTTTCATTCTTTTTTACTAAAATGTTAAAACAACAGTGTTATCACTAGTACTATTATCAAAATTATTATTTTACACATATTCAATACACTATAGCAAGCAAATTTTTCACTTAGCAAGCACATTTTTCACGCGAAATCCACTGTATAATAAGTATTTAAACTATTTAAAGTATGCAAGCTTTATATAATTAAATTTTCATAAAATAATACTCTAGAAATGTATATATATATATATTTATATTTATATTAAGATAGAAACATGTAGATAGTAACGAAGCAAGCAAATTGTAGTTACAAAAACGATGTAACTGTAAAGCCTTGAACAGTTTACGCATAATAGTTTTTTTTTTTTTTTTACTTTTCTTCCAGATTGTCACCTACAACTCAATGTAAAACAACAAATTTTGCAATGTTTATATACGTTATCTATTATTTTTTATGTATCAGTATAAAACAAAATAAATCGTATTCCAAACTCCATAAACTGCGCTTTTCTCATATTTGTCATGCATTTTACAAAAAGATTCTAAACCTCTACATATAAAATTTAAGATAAGAATGTCTATTAATTGTTAGATATGTAATCGATAGTTTTATTGCTAAAAAGTACACTGATTGAAATATAAACTGGAACTTATTTCATGAATACTAAAGAATATATTATCATACAAACAGTTTCCATTGTGCAAGTTGGTGGCATTAAGAGAACGCTTGTCTGCAAATTCGTTAGTTTTGGGTTGAAATCCATATTCGGAGAACTATCTATTTATTTTTATTTTTTTTAATTATGAACATATTTATTTTCTAGGAGATATTCAAAATCTCTTTATAACAGAAAAAATAAACACACACGAAATTTTTTATCTATTTATTAATTTTTACTTATAAGAAATATTCATTAAGGTAATTGATGACTATCTAACCCAAAAAAATAAGTGATGAAAGATGACAGAACTTCAGACACTTCAAATGTATTAAACGATGTATATTTTAAAATTCATCAAGTGTCTTAAATAAGCGAGACATTTTTTAGAATCATTAAATTCGGCACCCCATTTAGCATACATTTGTGTCTGAATATCAGAAACTTGCGTTTACAAGGAAAAAAAATAAACAATCAGATAAGTAAAATGGTATTGTAATTATTTATGTAAAATTTCAAATATTACTAGAAATATATTTTTAAACATGCAACAATATATCTGGATTGATTCAGCTCGAAAACTCTAATGATAAATGAGAACAGAGTTTTACATTTCTGCTCAAAAACTAACTAATAAATAAATTAAATAAGATAAATTAAAGAAAGAAAGTGAGAAAAAGACTTTGAAGTCCTTTTGACATGCATTTTCTACTTATTGCACTTGTTAGGGATTTAATTAAATGAAACTTTCTCAAATCATTGATTAAAGTTGAATTTTATTTTCCTAGTCGAAACGTCAACATGAATTATCCGTGTATAGGTACAAAAATGATGAACTCTTAATCAGTAATGCTGATGACAAAGTGTTAATTTAGATCATGTAATCATAGTATTTGTTGCGATTTACTTAAACAGCTGTTAAACTAATTTTACAAAATCTATTTTTGATACGATCTGTAAGTATGTCAGTACTAAACTTTTTCTTCTTCACCTACCACCTTTCTTATGCACACACACGCACACACGCGCATATATATATATATACATATTTTCTTTTTTTTTCAATAACATATCTGTAAAACATCATGTGATATGTTGAAATTTTTTGACAACCTTATTAAACCCACTTTTAGAAAAACCATTAAAAATAGATAAATAAATAAAAAAATAATAATAAATGCTAAATCCAATGTTTTTTTTTTTTTTTTTTTTTTTTTTTTTTTTATTATTATTATTTTTCAATGTGACATTTATTTGAAGAGGATAAATAAAAAATTAAAAAAAAAAAAAATGTAAGGTTAATACAAATCTTCATTGCTTAAATCAAGTTCGTCAAAGTTTTAAATAAAATACTTTGTATGTGAACACTCTTTGCATGCTGCACTCTTGGCTACTTTGTTCATCTGACGAAGGTGTGTGCTATTAGATTGAATTCAAACAGTTGTTGGGATATTTTGTAATTTACAGCGATTACATAGATTTTATTTATTATTTTTCGACACCAGTCTTCCGATTAATTTGTTAATCGTCGAAGTTAATCGTACTTAAAGATACGAACACGTTTAATCAGAATCTATTCATGGGACGTATTTGTGTTTCGTTAAATATTATTTGGAAATTCTTTAAATAGAATAAATCATTGATGCACAGTTTATCGTAAAAGAAATTTATAAGAAGATAATGAAAAAATGCCAAACCGCCATATTTTAAATTGCGCTTGATTTTAACGGCGATTAATTTGAAGTATGTTATGACAGATGTTATTACATGAGTACTATAATTTGTATTAAAATATCTTAAATAAATTCCTTGCAGAGTATCGGCATGATTCTACTTATAATTATGCAGCATAATCGCATGAAAGTAAAGATAAAATAAATAAAAATCTTTTGGAGTTAAACTCATAAAAAATACCAATAAGCGTATCAGTTTTCGTATTTGTTGCTTAAATATATGAATTAAATTTTAAAATATTATTTTTCAATTTTTATATATTTGTAATTTATATGCTAGTTTTATTAAAAGAGTTAAGTGTTTTTGATATATGTAATCTTAATTTACTGAACAGAGTTTTTCTTAAATGTATACGTATATCTGCATACATTTGATACTTTTGTGTAAATTTATTTTGGTTAATTATACTCCTAATTGTAAACCTTTTGGAAATAACTTTTTACTATTCAGAAATAATTATGTATCCGAATTAATAAGAATGAATTTGCCTGAATCTTAGGGAATGTTGATATTAAGTGGTATTGAATATTTTCTGATCTATCAGTTTTGTTTGACTACCAGGGGTTCTTAAGAAGAAGAAATACTTTTATTTATAAATAGATTTTTTTTTCAAGCAGCCTTTTTAAAAGCCATCATTTTTTTGATTTGCCATCGGTTTTAAAATGCGAACTATGAACAAAAACCCCAAGTTCAAATTATTATTATTATTAGTAGTAGTAGTATTATGGCTCTTGCATTTAATATACTGAAGTACTATGGTTTAATTTGAAATGCTATGGGTCTCTTGCGCACCGTCTCGTTATCGTATATGTCAAGAATGCGATTTTAAATAATCTGTTTTAAGTTACTTTCATTTCTAATACTACTTGGCTTTATGGGTTTCTTATTAATGAATATTTTAAGTGAAATGTTTAGTGTTTTCTTCAGTTCTATACGTTTTTATAATGTAACAACATTAATAATTATTTACGAAATTTGTGCATATTTTTTAAATATTTAAAGATTTTTTTTTCTGTAATTTTCTGCGTATATCCTTTCATTAATGTAAATAAAAAAGCAATTTTTTTCATTCCGTAATATTATATACAATCAATTGTTTTTCATATAATTTCAAAGTAATTACATATAAACTACTTTTGAAGAAATAATAACTGGTAATTAACACACTTTCCTTAAAGTAAATGTAGCACTTAGGTTAAAAATCTAAAAATGGATAAGTACTGGCTAATTAAAAAAATACATAATTTCAATTTGTATAGAGAAATCGTTTAATGAGCTTAACAGTAAATCAGAAAAAAAAATATCTCTCTTAACACCCACTCAAAAAAGAAAAAAAAAAGCAATTATTCTGATTTTGTTGCACTTACATGAAAATATTCGGAGTAATTTTACTTTTACTTTTATTTTCAAGTACTTGAGTTTTATGTAGCCTCTATAAAAGTTGGAATTGCAACCAGTCACCAAAAACGTACTTAGGTAAGTAACAACAACAACAACAAAAAATCTTTAACAATTAATGTATCTTTGCATAAGAGGTTTTTCAACGAATAGATTTGAAGAAATTACTACATTTATCTTTGAATAAATATTCAACATTTAAAACATATTAGCACAATTAGTTTCATTTATGATTTTAGGAGATTTGCAAATTTAGCAGATAATTATGCGAATTGTTAGTTTTATTTTTCAAAGTTTATTTTTGCTGACAAAGATTTCTATTTTGCTGTTTTGTTTTTTTAGTACAATTTAATTAAAATAAGATACTTTTGAACGATATATATATTGGTGGTACAGCATCTTTTGCAAACGTTGTATATGAATTTGAATTTGATTTTGAATTAGAATCCTAGTTAATATTTATTTCATTGCAACTGATTTAATATTTTTATTACCGCTAAAGTGCAGAAACAAGTGTTCTGTAGAAAATCTAGGTAATGTGCAGATTACTAGAGTGAGCCGTTAAAATGGCAAAAATTGTTTAATTTTTCAAATAACGTATGTAATCTGCCAATTACCTGGATAATCTGCACATTAGGCACTCGTTAATCTACACACTACTTACTAGGCTTTCATTAAAGTAAAATAAGATTTTTGTTCAAACAATATCAGTGTTTTCATGCGCTTAAGGTTAATGTATTATTATAAAGAATCAGTCAGATAGTTTAAAAGTATCATTATAGTAAAGAACAATTAAGATCTCTACTCGAGCAACATCAACATTTCCTACGATTAAATTAAAATAATGTTATTTATTTATTTTTCGATATTTGAAGAATCAAGTTAGTAGAGTAGTTATAAACAAATTAGTTGGTATAATCATTCAATGAACAAAGTATAATACAAAAAAAAAACAAATAAATGATTTTAAACAATTAACGAAAAAGGAAATTTTTGCTAGAATAATAGCAACGTATCTGTACGCTTGATTTAACTTAATGTTATTTATTTATTTTTTGATATCTAAAGAATCAAGTTGGTAGAATCAAACAGTCAGCAAACTGGTTAATAGAACCAATCATCAATCAATTAAAAAAATTATAATATAAAGAACCAAACGGCTTAAAATATCATTGTAATTAGGGAAATAAATTTGCAAAATAAATGATAAATTTGATGACGTTTTAAATGTAGAGGCCGTAGGAGCGCAGTTCTTTTTATCTGCATAAGAAGCAGTGCACAAAAGAAGTTTAATTACTGGAAATTTCATGCAATTAAATATTTAACGAAAATAGCGCCGTAAGAATTATTGAAACTATTTTTTGTGAAGTTACACATGGCGAAGCAATAAGTAACTGCAAAATGTCTGCAAGACATCACTTGAGTGCTTACAATTGTAGACAAGCAATTGGACGGTTAGAATCAAAATAGTGTGTCACTGCTGTAGCCACTGTAATGGGCGTCTCAAAAAGTGCCATCTCGTGAATAATTATGAAAAAAAAAAAAAACCGTGACAGAAAAGTTATGTGAAAGGTTGCCGGTGAACGGGAAAGGAACACCATACCACAACTAATCAATATGTATCTAGCGGTGAAAAGGAACAGTAATCGCACTCCTAGTCTCATAGCTGTACACATTGTAGCCACTATCGGTAAACGTTCATCTGCCAGAACTGTGTATAGGCGATTAAACCTGGTTTGTATGCAAGGAAGTGTGTTCAATACATCCCATTTAAACTCGCTTTGACGAGAAAAGTTGCGTTAATGTAACCAATATACTGTTTTGGGGTCGACAGCAATAGTTGAGAATGATATTCTTCGACGAATTCTGCTTCATTGTGGCAGTGATTCTGAACATAATTTAGAGTGAAGGAAGACAAGAAAAATTTACATAACATAGAATAATCGGTATGCCATAAGTGGGATCTTATTGAAAGAAGTTCTGCAAAATGGCTGAACACCGTTTCAATTCTTTGAGTGAGGTGCCGTTACATCCCAACGCTACGGAAGAGAGATCATTAGTTAGTCTTTTTAGATTTGTTGTAGATCCAGATTTTTAGTTTATAGATAACAATGCTCACCAACACAGTACTGATAAAGCATCGGACACACTAGTAATTGAAATTATTGCATGTATAGATACGCCTGCTTACCCCAGTCTTAAATTCTACAGATTATGCCTTGCACGTTTTAGGCAGGCAGATTTCTCAAAGAACACACTCTTCACAAACCGTGAAAAGAAAAGAAAAGAAAGCCTTGAGAAATGAGTAGGAAAATATTCCTCAAGGAGTTCTTAATAATTAAATAGACAACCTGAATAACATACACAAAATCTAATGTCCATGGAGGGTCTATTTTTAACTAAAAGACTGGCATTTCTCATATTTCCATTTCCAAAAAATGTCATTTTGTAATAAAAAAAAATTCAAAGCTTTTTTTTTTTTTTTTTTTTTTTTGTTATCCCACCTTTCCATATAGCCAAATCTGTATCATTTTGTATGATAAATATAGTAATACGCCTCTGTTACATATGTGCTTAGATCCATTTCTTGAATAATTGCATGTAGTTATTTATTTTTTTTTAAATGTCTCTGTTTCTTAGTATTTGTGAAGCAATGTAACTGTCTAAAACACAGACTTGCAGACGAGTCTCTTGTGTTATTAATCTTTAAATTTAATAGTTCGTCTCCGGAGGTGTTTTCTGTACATTTATAGTAGCAGATTTGGATGCATTACATTTGAAAAAAAAAAAAAATGTAAAGTGTTTAGATAATTGAATATCTATGTTAAATACCGTATTCTAGAATTTAATATTAGAATTGTTATTTTATTTAGACAAAATATAAATAGCTCGTAAATTTTAATTCATATCATTTCATTTGAATTCAATTTTATATTAGAGTCCAAAAAGAACACTGTAAAAATTTACCCTTATATGCAGGATAAAAATTTAATGGCCTGTATATGGACTCCCCATTAGAAGTACCTTTAAGCCAAAATCAAAAATTCATTTTCTATGGTTAGTACGATATTAATCTACACCAATTAATCACACTTTACGAGGACATTTTCATTTATAAAGCATTTTCTTGAACTGAAACAAGAAGTTTGTTTTGTTTTTGTTTCTAAATTATTCATTGCGTAATAAACTTTCATTGGAAGTTTTCTAATGTAATAGTAATCTATTTATTCCCTGGTAATTATCAAAATGAAAACTTCTGGTCAAAACAACTTATAGTGTAATATATATATATATATATATATATATATATATATACATTTTAAACAATCACTTATCGTTTTCATAGTTATTTCCTGTTGCCTCACTAGTAATCGCGAGTCTTGCCTCTCGCAGCTGGTAGACTCAAAGTGCTAGGTTCGAACACAAATCAAGTTCATATTGCCATGATGTTAACAGTTTTTCGTATTTTTCTTCAGAACTAGGGTTAATATTCTCTAGAACCTTTTATAAACACCACCATTTAGGATAATTTGAATTAATAATTTTTATCACCCCCAAAGAAATAAAAGAAACAGTGTAAAAATATACTAATGTAGAAACAAATGTAAAATTAATTAACAATAAAAATAAAATAAAATAAAGAGAGAGAGAGAGAGAGATTTATTAACTCAAAATAATAAATGACTAATAGATTCTGACTTTAGTTTTTTAGATAAAAAAAAGTAGTTTGAATTAAAAGCTCCCTCTTTTATTTTATAATTTAAAATATTTTTAAAACATCATACATAATTTTATATTAAATGTCTGCCAGCTATAACACGGATACAAAGCTAAATTTTAACTCAATAACTCATGCTGCTGAAAACAGCTCATTTATTTAATGCGTGAATTAGTTGAATTACAACTTTTGATGACTTTCAAAAGCTGTCAAAATATTTACTCTATAAAATTAGTTCAGTGGGCTTCTATTCTAAATACTACATTTAATGTTTGGGTTTGTTCAATTTTCTAAATAAATTTTCTCGGAAAGCTATCTTGAATAACAAATTAAATGAGGCTTCATCCTCTCCGTTTACACACAATAAGCTACATTTCGTGAAATTTATAAATTTTAGATTGTTTCATTAAAAGTAGTTATATGTCAGAAATAAACATGCATTATGATATATAGTAAAATATGTTAGAGAAATTGCAAATGTATTAAATTTACAATAATTTTTTTTATTTCTCTTGAATACAACACTAAATATAAATAAGAATATCTATAATATTAATTAAAATATATATTATTTTCTTCTTCAGTTTAACCGGAAAGCGTCAGCCTGGTCGGTAGAGCACCGAGCTCAAAATTGGAAGATTATGGATTTGATATTCGAATTAGCCAATTAACTGTCCTGCATGTTAATGGTGGTTAATCTACATAAAATCTGTCGTCGCTGGAATGCATTCTAGGTTCCTTACACTAATAACTCTAAGCGGAGGAGCCATCCAATCACCAGATTATAGAAATTGTGACGACATATCACCGGACCATTTCTAAAGGTGAGTCCATAACAGTCGCCATTTGTCTAATGTCTATCTGTATTTTGATCTCAAAACCCATTCAATCCTGAAATTAACCTGTTGTCTGAACCTTATTATCTCAGAAATTATTAATCCTTGATACAATGGAAATATTGGTCAAGGTATAAAGAAAAACATAATTTTTTCTTTATCTTTAACACATTTAATTTATGAGTTAGAAATATTCAAAAAATCAAAAATTTCAGAAGATTTAGTACACTTTGACATGTTTAAACAGCTGTAAATAAAAAACTATTTCACATACACAACCTAAATTTGCGTTCTACACTTTAATATTCTACGATCTGTTAAATGCTATACGAAATTTAATACAATGTTTTTTGTACATAAAAAAATAAAATAAAATAAAATAAAATAAAGTAAAATTTCAATACAAATTTTCTTTTAAAACTTTTTTAATTATTTTTTTATTTTTTTGAGAAAAATAATAAATAAACAAGAACTATTTTATACTTTGATGCAAATTTTCATAATAGGATGATCATATATTAGAGACACATACTTTGGAAATATAAATACTCAGCACATTGGAAAAAATAGTTTTATGAATCAAACTAATTAATGAGACAGAAAATTAATAATGCTAATTTTGAGGATGCCTTATTTATTTGTCATTTACACATCATAAAGAGGAATTGCCGGCCAATTTATGGCTCTTAAGAAGCGGCAGATAATTTAGCATCTTACAAATGCATGTAGAATATTGTAATGTAATGCATAGTATTATGCACAATAAAGAGAAAGGATAAAAAAAAACAGATTCTAAATCGAGATAATAAAAAACAGACAACAGTTGTTAATAAACAGTATAAGCTAAAATTTCAGTATATATGTGCTTGCGGGAAACTTTTACTAAAATGAAGGAACAGTGTGACATAATATATATTTATATGAGATTAACACGGCTGAATTGGTGAATATCGAATTTGATGTATAAATTAATACCATCTGTAATAAAAGATCACCATATTAGTATTACTGAAAGACGGTCAATTTAATTTATTAATAAAAATAGGTTATTACACAGGGTGATTTTAATTAAAGTTGCGATTTCAAAACGCTATAATTTAAAAACTACCCATCAGAGCGATTTGACATTTTACCAGAGCAATCATGAGGCAATGAAATGTTGTTTGGAGGAGTAAAAAAGTAGTTCCAACAAGTTCCTGTAAATATCAGGGTAATGACAGAAGAAAATGCCTAAATGGACTCATTAAACACAGGAATTTTGTTAGCAACACGATGGAATAGCAGAAAATATTATACTTCTAGGGTTTACTACAATATTTTTAGCAAAAAGACAAGACTACTTGTTTACAGCGAAAACAGTCAAAATGAAAAGAGAAAAAGAGGAGTTTCAGGAAAAAAATAATTTACGTATAATTAACGGCACATTTTGGAACTTTTTTTTTAGTTTCTTTTTTTCCAAACAAAATTTCATTGCCACGCGATTGCTCTGGTAAAATATCAAATCTCTCTGATGGGTAGTTTTAAAATTATAGCGTTTTGAAATAGTAACTTTAATTATAATCGCCCTGTATATATAAATATATATATTGAAAAGGAAAGTGGCAATTGTCAACAAAGCTTCTTTAAAAAAGTATAGGCTTAAATATGATACATAGGAAAATTCTCAATAAGTCAAATAAGAAAAATATTGAGTGGCTCATCAGCTGATTAATGCTTGTGGCTCTACATGAGTAAATATGACCTTGAAAAGGAAGTTTAAAACAGTTAAAATGCAAAATAAATGTTTTATTCTTAATTAAATTAAATATAAAGTATTTAAAATTTTTACAGTATGTATATGGTTAATGTGTCAATGTTTTAAAATGCAGCTCACCGGACGCAAGTTTCAAAATATTTCGACACCACGTAAATACAAATCGATTAAAGATCTTTAAAGTCAATACATAAAGGAAAAATTTGTAAATATAATTATTTGAAAAATTTAGAATTGTTGTTTTTCTTTTCATTTTTCAATAAATAAATAAGGCTGGAGTCTTGAAAACGAAACATAGAACGATAAAATAATTTCAATATTTTTTAATGAAACTGCACACACACTTCACAAATTACGATCAACAGATATTACTGAACATAAGTATTTACATCCTATAGGGTTAAATTATATACAGAGGGCCCAAAAATTAAAGTAAATTCGAAAAATACTCGCAACCAGAGCTTCCTTCTACCTTCGCCGGTAGCGGTAAACATAGAGCCATTCCGGTTTCACCCGCTTCAACTGGAGTGGAGTTTAGTTGTTCTGCTGCTATTGCTGGCCTTGTGGAAGTAGCTATTCCAACTGCTCTAGCTTTGTAACATCCTCCCTACTTGAGCGTTTTGCAAAAATGCTCAACAGAAATATGACACTGAAAAATACTAATAGAAAGGTTAACAAATGACAATATATATGAACTACATTAAACATCTAATAATGAAAAAAAGAAAAAAGAGTTCAATTTCTAAAGATAAAAATGTTTTTTTAGTCTTTGAGCAGTCTTATGTCAAAAATGCACATCAAGTCTTTTTACTGGTCTCACTACCCTGACAAAACGTGTCTTAAGTACCGCTCCATCATTAGGCTTCCCACTAGTGTTATCATTTGTTTTCGGTGCAGGATTTGGCACGTGCTGTTCAAGTCTTTGTGTGATTTCAAGAGGATATAGTCTCTAGATTGGTCGTAGTAAAACTCCTTTCGATGTTCTTAGTTTAACCAGTCTAATAATTCCATCTTTACTAGGAAAGAGTTCGAAGTCCTTTGCCAAGCGCCAACATAAAAGTTTCTTATCGTCGCTGCCAATCAAGACTATATCACCCACTTGAACTGTGTCGTGATTTTTGGGGATGGACGAACGTAGAAAACCCATATATTCTCTTCTGAATCTTTGCTTCAAAGATTCTCTTACTCTTTGAATATATCTATATCTTTCAACAACGTCAGTTTTCTCAATTTGATCAAAGTCAGGTATAACACTTGTTCGTAATTCTTGCAGGAACACTGAAGGCGTTAGAACATTTAGTTCTAGATCTTCAAATATGTACGTTAACGGTCTATTGTTCATTATAGATTCGCATTCACATACAACTGTATGTAGTTCTTCTTGTGTCAGAGAGGCTCTTCCTATGTTTAGTTAAGTTCCTAATAATAATATTTAGATACTAGTAAGTGATTATAAAAATAACTCGTAGGATTTATTCTTTAAAAAGATTTATTCGAACGTGATCATTTCTAAAGGTTCTTCAAACATTATTCTTCAACAATAAAATTTATTTTTACTTTCAAACTTTTATTTAAAGAAAGTATTGTAATTATGAAAAAATTCGATTTTGACATTTTGTATGTCTATACATTATGAGGTCACCTGAGTTAATTATTGCCATTTTTACGGTGATGTATCTTTCTGTGTATTGGTGTGAATTAACACGATAACGTCTAAACGTATTGATAGATTGAGTTAAAACTTTATGATACGTACATTACCGTCGGACGAAATGTATTGATTTTTATTAATCTAGTACTGAAAGTTTTTCTACAGGGTCACAAAGAAAAATTCCTTATCATTATTGTTTATGGACTTAAATTATTTAAGTATTGTCGTTAATCAGACAAAAATCTTGGATTCCAAGCTATGTATACATGTGCGAAATCCCAATTAATCCCAATACAATTAATGGAGGATCTGCTAAGTGCAAACCCTTTCCGCTCTTTACAACATCTAGGGGTTGATTATCAATACTAAATGTAACATCTTACTAAACATTAACACTAAATGTACACATTATCGTAGAGCATAATTATTTAAATCCTTCATCTATTCGTTTGTATGTTTGTGTAAAAAGGCTGTTCAATTGTTTCAAATTTATCAACTGAGGGCTTCTTGCTTACATTTACAGAAATTCACTGCCTGTCGCGGCTTCCCCTTGGACATTTACTCGGATAATGGCAGGAATTTTATAGGTGTTCATACTGATTTAAAACAGTTACTTATTCAGGATTACATTGCAAACTGTCAAATTCATCGGAATTTTATGCCCCTTATGGGCCCATCTTCGGAGAACAGTAGGAGATATATCCATGTAATTGACAAAACGCCATCTTCTGGGAACATGTAAGAAAGACATTTTAACATTTGAAGAATTAAGTACAATCATCACTGTAATTGAAGCGGGTTTAAATTCACGTCCCATTTTGCTGCTTCCAATTTAACCCAATATCTCTTGTGTGTTCTTACCCATGACCACTTTCTTACCCATTCCATCTTACCCATGGCCACTTTCTTTGCGGAGCTCCGCTCCTTCAACTACCCAGACATTCAATTTGTCATTATTCTAATTCTTGTCTAAACTTTTCTTCCAGATGGTTTCATCTGTAGAAACTAAAGCAGTTATTTTGGACCACTTGGTAGCGGAGCTATCTCACCTTCCTTCGTAATTGGACTAAATGGAAAGCTGAAAATGCTCACCTGCAAACAGGAGAGCTAGAGCTACATTTTGACCCATCAACAAAGCCGACTCAATGCAATCTTGGAAAGGTCGAAGAGCTTCATCCTGGTGATGACCAAGTAACTCGTGTCGTAACTTTCAAAACCCCAACCGGAAGTTGCATACTCCCAGTCAACCGCATGACTCGTCTGCCATGACCAGTCCTCCTCCCAGAAGGATGTCAGAAAAATGAACGTATCTAAGTGTAAAGATTCCTCCCAGAGGGCAACATCAATTATTCTGTGACATTCTCTCCTGTGGATTCGATATTCGTGCTGCGCAGAAAGATCAAAAATTGGTTTCATGTACTTCATTTTTTTTTTTTTTTTTGAAACTTGAATTGTTGAAAATTGAGCTTTCGAAATAACATTCGATTGTAAATGACTTTTCATTCTTGAAGCTCTAAATGCTTTAGACTTATAAAATTTTTATAACATTCATGATAAATCTACATAATTTCATTTGTTTACGCAGCATTAATCGCTGTATAGAAAATTAACTGCTGGAATTTCTGAATTATAGGAATATAATCACGCCTATCAACAATAAATCTACGTATATGTTTAACTAGAGATCTACTTTTATTTTGATGTATGGATTATTTGGTAACTCATTACAAATTCTGGGAGCCGGCTTGATACTAATTTCTTTTCTTTAATTAGTATTGCATCGTTTGCATATTAATGTATTTAACGTTTTTAAATATTTCACTTGAAGTGTTTGCAATTCGAAAATTCATATCTGTATATATATATAAATTACGTGTCACGATGTTTGTCCGGGGTAAACTCCTAAACTAAGGAACCGATTTTAATAAAATTTTGCACACTGTGTGCAGTTTGGTCCAACTTGAGAGATAGGATAGTTTTTATCTCAATTTATTGTCACAATATCGATTTATTGCAATTATTTGTTAATTATAGACCTTTATTAAAGTTGCTCCAAAACATCTGTGAGTTCCATTAATTTAATTGTTGCCAAAAAAAAAAAAAAAAAAAAAAAATACGAGTTTATTTTCTTTCGACATAAAAATAAATACATTTAATCAAACGTGAACGTTAAAAAATTAAAAAAAGTTAAATTATACATCTTACGAAAATTGACGTCATAATCAATTTAAAGATTTTATACACATTGATAAAGTGCTAATGTAGTTCTATCATAGATATAGTAATATATATAGATCTCTCTTCCCCATGATATCGTACAAAGATTTTTGATGCCGAGAAAAAAAAATAAATAAAAGCTTTGGAAACAGCCATTAAGTGGTATTGAAAAAAAAAAAAAAAAAAAAAAAAAAAAAAGAAAGAAAAGAAAGAAAGAAATATGAATTGGAAACTGTATCTGGAGTCTTCCATTCCCCTTTAGCAAATAAATTATTCATAAATTTTATTTGCTAAAATATTAGTATGTATTCCCGTGTGTATTCACTCGGGGAAAGACGGCCATATTTTGGTAAAAACGTCGTCTTTTCCCAAATGAAAAGGAATAACATTTTTCTCCCCAATGATCACTCTATTCTATATATGCTATACTCTATCTATGAGTTCTATACGCAAGCGAAGTGTGACTCACTGACCGTCTGTGCAGCCAAGAAAAAGATTTCCTATGTTAATTGCCCACTGGATTTTTTGTAAGAAATTATTAAAAATCGAGGAAATTTATTTCCCGATTTTAATCCTTATATTTGGGTATAGATATGTATTAGTTATCGCGGGTGTTAGATTGAATTATTTTGCTGTCAAATTGACAAAATTTTAATTTTAAATTTCAAAACTCTGTCGCTCTTGGCTTTTTTTTATTATTATTATTATTATTTGGCGATCAAAAGCGTAACACGAAAATATACATGCCAGATGTATGCATTGTACGAAATGTAATATGTATTAGTCATTGTACGTATGTATGACATGTAATATGTATTGTACGAAATATTGTTTCATATTATTCATTACTCTTTTAATATAAGTTGTTAAAATAACCATGATTTTTGAAAGGAATTAAATATTTTCGCCAGATAATTTGGCGATATTCTTTTTTTTTTCGCCAAGGATGACAGAAATGAAATCTATTCCGCTGCAAAATATTAGTATCTTACATCAGATATTTTATTTAGACATTTGAAAACAAATTTGACTTCAAACTATGATAGAATATTTATCATTTTCCTTTCAATTAGTATATTATTAGTATATTAAAATTTAAAAGCATGGTATATAAAAAGTTTTTTTTTCTTTTATCTTATAATTATTCTTATCTTAATCCTCAATGTTTCCCATCTTTATTAACTTGAATTTACTATTAAAATTTTAACATACTCAAAAACTTCTCATCATTTCGTTAAAATACACTAAACTTTTCCAAAATCTTTTTCTATTTAAAATGATACATGTATTTACTTTAAATGTCCAATATTTCATAAGATTTCCAATTTTAAAGTTTTAAAATATTTATCAAATTTACTTATTTTTCTGGTTTAGCCTTATTGTTTTCCTTTTTATAACTACAGCTGTTGCCCTCTTTAAAATATTTAAAATGATGAGGTCATTTTATAGTAAAATTATCCACAATAGCATATATTATATTTCACTCCTCCATAAAAATTGGTTTTAAAATCGTCTGTTTCTTTTATACTTTTATTTTAATAGAATTTTAATAGAATTTAATTTATATATTAGTCATTTTAGCAATTTTATCCAAAGTAGCATTAGAAATAATATATATCACTTCTCCATTAATATTTATAGGACCCTACAATAAAATTAATTTGTGCTTAATATCAACACTACGAAAATTTTTATCAATCGCTTCCAAATTTTGACCTAAGTTTAAATCTCAACCCTGTGGGTTTTTACATCGGCTACAACGTTTTCGTTTTTGTTCGTAAATAATAATTTGACTGTACTAAATAGTTTACAGCCGTATAATTCAACGTATAACTTAGTCACAGCAACGCGTGGCCGGGTCTGCTAGTAGAGTATATTTTGCAGTCATTTTGAATTTTGGTTTTTACTGTACGAATTAATCTATATATAACATCAGTCGTGATTCGCAAGGTTTTATAACCACCCGTTAATTTTTAACAAGTTACATTGGATTTCGTTATATTATTTTGCAACAATGAACTATGCTTTAAAATTAGGATATTTTTAAATAACGATAAAATTTGGTTAATTAGAGATTGAAAATAATTCCAACTACCCCAAAGTTAATATATATATATACATATATGCATATACATAAATATATATAGATAAATCCTTATATATTTAATTTTAACTAATTAATTATTTATTTGATCAAAATAATACTTTTTTAAAATTGTTAATATGAAACTAAAGTATGGTTTTTATATTAGCGTAAAAAAATAATTATAAATAATATTTTTGTCATTATTTGTCATATTTTTGTCATATACATAAATATATGATTAGGAAGATTCGTTTAAAGTACAAAAATATTTAATATACATACATAATTATACAATACATAGTTATACATATGCATAGTTATACAACTAAATCGTTAAAAAGAAAATCTACATTGCTTTTCCATTCGAAATACAAGGAATGATAACAAAAAATCCTTTCAGTGAATTTAGATTGATTGTTTGTTTTATTTATTTATTTATATTTTTAATATATATATATATATATATGTGAAAAAAAGATTATTGATAACTGTAAAAAAAAAAAAAAAAATGTTTATAAATTTTATTAAAAGGTTTATTAGCAATTTTAGAGTGAATTTTATTAGATATTTTAGTTCCCTATCATACTATAGGTATGGGGTAATAACTTAGGTAATCGTGAAAATTTTCGACCTCGGTTTTTTGACCTTTTTTACACGTTTTCAGGTGTGAGGAATCCGAAAATGACAAAATTTTTATGGTGTCTGTCTGTAGGGTGTCTGTTACTCTGTTAGTCTGTTAGTCCGTTAGTTTGTTAGTCTGTGTACACGATATCTCAAGAATAAATTGTCGTAGAGAGGTCAAATCAGTTTTAAAATATTACTTTCGACACTGGCAAGAACCCTATTCATTTGCAACATTCGATTCTAAAAACTACATTAGTTATTCGAAATTTACGATTTTCTTAACATGGGAGAATAGGACAAAAATTCACTTAAACGTGCATTAAATGGAAACTTTTTACTGTAAAAATGTCAAACCAGTTTTAAAATATCAGTTTTGATGCCGGAATGAACATAAGTAATTATAAACACGCTACTTTGTAAATTTCACAAGTTATTGGATATTTACGAATTTCTTAACATGGCAGTATAGGGCAAAATTTCACATAAACGTCAATTTTGAGAGATATTTCCATCGTAAAGATGTCAGACTACTTTTGAAATATTATTTAGGACACTGGCATGAGTATTAATGACTATGAGTTTTCCAATATAAAGATTTCGTAAGTTATTGGAAATTTACGAATTTCTTAACATGGCAGAACAGAGCAAAATTTCAAATAAACGTCAATCGTGAGGGATATTTTCCTCGTAAAGATGTCAAACTACTTTCGAAATATTATTTAGGATACTGACATCAATACCATAGAGTAAGATTTTTCCAATTTAAAAAATTCGTAATTTATTTGGAATTTACGATTTACTTAAAATGGCAGAGTAAGGCAAAATCGAGCATAAACGTCCATTTTAAGAATCATAAATGTATCAGACAATTTCAAAAATAGCATTTATGATAATTGTATGAACATGATTGACTTCAAATATTCTAATAGGAAAATTTCGTAAGTTATTCGAAATTTAAGATTTTATCAACATAGCAAAATGGGGAGATATTTCATAAAAGTACGCATTTTTAGGAAAGTTGCATTGGAAATAGTAGCATGAAAATAAACTACGAAATTGATCCCACTAAAATAAATTAATACAGATTAGAATAATATATCGAACTGAATGGTGGGTAGCCTATTATGCGAGTATTTCTTTCTGTCACTGTGTCAAGCGTTTGGTCAAATTCATTTCTCTAAACATGAATATAATAAATCCTGTACAAGAAATTTATGAGAGCATAAATATGATGGGGAACTGAGCAGAGTCCACCTATGCCAACTAGTTTATTTAAAATAAAAATAAAAAAAATCTTTTTTTTTTTTTTTTTTTTTTTTTTTTTTTTAATTGTTACTTAAATTATACGTTAAAAAAAAAAAAAAAAAAAAAAAAAAAAAAGACAAATATAAAATATGCGATTTTGTTTGGATAATTTAGAAAATACAGTACCAGAAATTTTAATTTATAACTATAAAACTTTAAACTGGAATAAGACTTCTAACTAATGTACGCATTTCGATGAAATAAAAATATTTCATTTTTAGATACTAGGATAAAAAACTATTTCCATTCATTTAATTATAATAGAAAGTGCGTTTCGGTGATATTATTATTTACACTTCCGTAATGAAGATAAAAATAGTTTAAAGTGTCATGAGACTTTGGAATAAATAATTAGTCTTGCTGATTTAATTACGATTGAGGGTATTGGACATTTTTATTTTCAAGTAATTTGATATTTTGTAGATTAATACAAATAATTAAAGGATTGAAAATGTCATAAGTTATTTTAGTAATTAAATGTTATGCATCAAAGCATTTGTATGTGATTTTAGATTGCTGGCAATTTACATAAAATGAAAATTTTAATAAATGTATTTTATATTTTGCAATTTCAGTGAAAAGTTTGAAACATATTATAATTTTAATATTTGTGTGTAAAAAGTTTTTTTTTTTTTTTTTTTGTTAGATAACTTACCATACAAATATTTATTAATTATTAAATATGTATAATTTAAAATTATAAATAAATTTACAGTTTAACTTTCTTTTATATTTTAAAATAATGTATGCGTGCTTTTATAATACTACAAGTTTTAAATCTATATAATTTATATTTGCTTTCAAAGAAAATAATAATGATTAAGAAAAAGAATAACAAAACCTTTTTTCTTGAACATCTTATCAGGGTAATTTAATCTTTACATTTTCAAGATTAACAAATCTTACAAAAATAAACTAATGTTGCATCACTTTCTGAACAAGATCGTATTTAAAATTTTAACATTTCTGAAGTGCCATGTTCAAAAGTTTGGTATCATATCACATAATTAAAAGAAATTCCAATGCTTGATTCTTCTGTAAGTTATCACAAAATAACCCATTTAATTTTTTTTTTCCTTTTAATATGTCTAAGGTATGAGAGACATATTAAAAGGAAAAAAAAAATGTCTGTCTGTAAAAAAAAAAAGTACATTTGTATTGCGACTATGTCAGTTTTTAATATTTTTTTTAAAGAAGTACTTAATTATAAATGTACTTAAAAAAAAAAAAAAAAATTCTATTAAGGTAATATGAAATGCCTAATTTCAGGTTCGGATAATATATGCTTTTTTTTTTTTTTTTTTTTTTTTTTTTTTTTTTAAATTACACAGGTGTACAAAAATAAAGTTCAAAGCCATGTTCAAAAGTTTGGTATCATATCACATAATAGTAAGAAATTCCAATGCTTGATTCTTCCGTAAGTTATCATAAAATAACGAATTTAATCTTCTGATACCTTAGACATATTAAAAGGAAAAAAAAAATGTCTGTCTGTAAAAAAAAAAAAAAAAAAAAAAAAGTACATTTGTATTGCGATTATGTCAGTTTTTAAAAATTTTTGTAAAGAAGTGATAAATTATAAATGTACTTGCCAAAATATGATTTGATAATTTTAACCTGGTGTATACGTAATCTGGTATGCTTAAAATAGAGCACGAAGCTAGTTTTTCTGTATAACGTATAGACTTTTGTCAACACAGGGAATTTTCAGAGATAATTTCTTCCTGTTTGGTAGTTTCTAGAATAATTTTAATTCTGAATATAATTCATGAGTAATTATAATTAATCATGAAAAAATATTATAAAAGTAACCATATGATTATATCATTGGAAGAGTTACAGGAAAAAATCTGTCAGTAGACAACCCGTATTGACAAAATTCTATGCATGATAGTGAAAAATTCGCTTCCGTTTCGGTTTCAGTACATCGCAAAAAGATAAAAATCAGCCAAAAATCAAAACTTTTTATTGTAGACTTGTCATATTAATGGATTAATAGCACAATAAGGCGTGCTAATAGAGTAAGTCTTGATTTACAGTAAAATTAATATATATTAAAAATATATCTAAATACATCTAAATATATAGTAAAATTAATTAAAAAAACGTTTTACACAAAATTTACCACTCAAACGTCAGACACCCATAAATCTAGCTTGATTGATATCCTTTATATATATATATATATATATATATATATATAATGTACACAATACATGTCACGAAGCCACATTATCAATTATTTTCTTTAGATTTCATTCAGAAAATAAATTTACTGCGCACACATTACTGTTAATTTCAAACTTTTTATCAGACTGTATTTTAAATATAACTGCTTTTCAGCATAATCTCTAATAACCGTTTACAACATTTTTCTCGGACTGAATAATAACAGAGTCCTTAATGGTCTGTACTTTGAATATATATATATATATATATATATATATATATATATATATTAAGATTAATATTTAGTAATCATTTGCTGTAGTTTTATTCGATTGAATAATAATTATAAAATTTGATTTTTATAAATACTGCTGGTGTTTATATATGAGGACTACTAAGAACTTCCCAATTTACAGATAAATGGTTATACACTATCTACGAATAAGTACTTGGACACTTTTGAGTTTCGACGTTTTGTCAAATATCTGGAGAAATTCTGTAGAAATTATCTCCAAACTATGGGAGTATAAAGAACTTGTTATAACTCATATGTTTCAGCAAAAGTTTTGTCTTGAGCAAGAAAAGTGGACCAGTAAAAAATTAAACGAAAGTCGAAATGTCTTTAATCAACCTGTAAAAAGTAATGCTTGAAAATTGCTTTGGCTGTCGTATGTGATTATGAAGATCCTCCTACTTATCTGTGTAAATTTTTATGAGACTACCACATACATTTATATATATATATAAAAAAAAAGAAAAAAAAAAAAAAAGCCACTTAAGAGAGGGAAAGATAGGTTAGGTTTATTTTCAAAATAAAATCTAAACTATAAAAGGTTTTACTCATATTTTTTATTTTGATTCAGTCATGGCCTGGTGTTAATACAGTGTTCACTGATTGTAAATCAATACTGATAAAACTCCCTATTATCTTCCTTTTTTTGAAAAAAAAAAAAAAAAAAAGTTAAATTCTATTCATCCTATCTCTCATAATTTTTTTAATTTACATAAAATTTGTTTGGGGTTTTCGTATAAGTAGCTCAACACATTTGACAATAAAATTATGAAAATGAAATTTTTCAAAAGCTGGCACATGCATAGTTAAAAACTAAATATCAAAAATACTCCTATTTTATAAGCTGGTTGACATTTTTGCATTCTGATTAAAGTATTCTGTGTTTAAATTACGAAGCAAATTTTCTTAAAACCCACTTTGCTCTGACCCTGCGTGTTATAGGTAAAAAAGTAGTATTAATTTTTGCATTTTTTTAAAGAAAACATTATATCTCAATAAATAGTTGTGGTAGTCTCATATACAGATAATTATAATAATTCTCGAAATCACATGCTACAGCACAAACGCATTTCAAGCATTGTTTTCACTGGGTCATCTAAAATATTTTGATTTTTCTTTAATATTTTACTACTTCCCTTTTACTCTTCAAGACAAAACTTCTACTGAAATATATGAGGTAAAACAATTTCTTTATTCTTCGAAAGTTTCAAGATAATTCCTAAAGAATTCTTTTAGATATTTGACAAAACGTCTAAACTCGAAAGTGTCCAAAAACGTATTAGTCGGTAGTGTATAATGTAATGATACCAGTGTTCGCCATCCCTAAAATGTGTACCAACAGTTGCTCCCTCTCGCGAAAGAAATGCTAAAATAAGTGCTTAGTAACACCTATAAATCGGTCCGCGCTAGATTCTCTAAAACAGGCCTAGTTTGGGCGGATTTAATATGATAGATGCTAATACAATTGCTAATAAAGATGCTAATGAAATTGCTAATAAAAGATTGCTATTGCTAATAAAAGATGCTAATAAAAGGTGCTAAGATGCTAATAAAATTTTCTTTGCGAGAGTGGTGGCTACTGGTACAAAATTTAGGGGTGGCGAACACTGGCGTCATTATCCTATGTGTCATTTATAAAAACATATTATTTGAAACAGCCCATATTTTACTATACATAGCAATTTACATATGGAATCATGTTTAAACACCAGATATTGAAGTAATATCTAAACAATTTTAAACTATATTTCCTACAATACTGAATTTTTTTAAGCATGTGCTATTTATAATAGTGCCTTCAAATGTAGTTTCACATCATTAAATTTAATTATATATATATATATATATATATATATATATATATATATATATATATAATTAAATTTAATGATGTGAAACTACATTTGAAGGCACTATTATAAAAAGCACATGCTTAAAAAAATTATATATTAAAGAATATATATATATAAGAATAAAGAATATATATATAAAGAATATATATATTAAAGAATATATATATATATATATATATATATATATTCTTTAATATTCATCAAGGAAAGATAAAGACTTTGATATATAAAAGTAGGACGCCGGAATAAAAGTAATTCGTTATAAAAAATGCAAAATAGTTTATACAACTGAGTATTCCAATAAAATTTTAATATTAAACATTAATTATGACCTCTTTGAGTATATATATATATACTATTTGAAAAAATATTGTAATCAATGTCAGGCTTGACCCAAAAAATTATATTATTCTATAAATAATATTACATTGATATACTGTTTTTAGAACTATTTGATTATTAGTGCAGATATATATTTTTAGATGCATACGCATCGACTTTTTTTTTTTTTTAAATGCACACATTAATTGTAATGCAGAATTAAGCATATATTATTGTTTTTTTTTTTTTTTTTAACTATAAGAATCTGTGCTATAAATTTTTTAATACCACTATTTTATAAATCAACCTCCATATTATTCAATCGAAGATAATCACTGCAAATTATAACTAAGATTTTTTATTAAAGAAGTGGTGATCAAGAAAGTGCCTGCACCGAACCCTGTAATCATACATCATTTAACTTTTGAAGACAATTCTCTTTCATGAGCAAAATATATTGCTCAATTTTCTTAGAATAGTTATATATATATATAACTTTTAAACAGTAATCTTAAGTTTATGCTACATGTGAAAAGAAAATATATAGCTATACATAATCATTCATACCTGGCAATTTTGTCTATTATTGTTCTTAATTTATTATATAGTATAACTGCTAATCATTAAAAAAAATATTCTTTTTTTTAAATTTTATTATTATTTATATTTATATATATTTCTTATTATTATTATTATCTTAGTATTATCCACTGATGCCTTTGTATAACATCCGGCAGAAATACTGCAAAGAGAAATAAGCATCATGTCTATTTATATATTTATTTGTGTTGCTTTGTATGTTTACACTTAAAGCAATAGATAACTGTTATCATTGACTTCTCAATATCAGAAATGGTAGAAAATTCTGTTTCCATTGCATTTTTATTTTTTATTTTTGTAAGGTAAGAGGTAAAAAAAAAATAATAATAATATTTCGTATATGTCGTTGAGGCCGCATTGTAATTACACGCATAGCTTTAAGATTCTCGAAATTATCTGATGTAGAAAGAAAAACTATTTCAAGTTAAATAATAATTTGTTGCACAGAAAATTTTGCCAATTTAATTTATAAAACTACACTAAGGTTTTATTACCACGCAGTAAAACCTTTTGTTAGTTTTAAAACTATTACATTATGTTTTCTTAACCACAAATAATTATGACACATAATTGAGAGATAGGGTAGGGAAAACATTTTTAAGTAATGAAAATCATTTTTCTGTAGAACACCCATTAAGGGGGAAAAAAAGACATTGTTTTAAAGAAAAAATATTCTTCAGCAGAATAAAATTAATACAATTAATTTTATTATTAATAGGTAATGTATCAATTATCTAGTTAATAACACTTAGTTATAAATATTCCCAGTTAGTAAATCAGTCGAAAATGTAGAAGTTTTTTTTTTTTTTTTAATTGATAGATAATACACAATTTTAGATTGATAACTTGACATTTATTTACTTTTTTTTTTTTTTTTTACTTTTTATAATTTAACAAAATATTAATGCCCAAAGCGTGCTTTTTTCTAATATTTTTCACCTATAAAAAAGAGTAATTCTAAATTACTCTTATATATATATATATATATATTACTCTGGAAAAGCGTAATATATTTCTATTATCTTTATCTTTGTAACTAAGTATCCTGGTGTAGCCAAGCTATGCAATTCCTTTGTCTTCCTCCAAATTACACATCATAATCCTTTAAAAAAAAAATTCTGTTTTTTTTTTTTTTTTTTTTTTTTTTTTTTCTTTAGGACTGAGGGCCTATTAGTCTCAATCTGGGATTTTTGTGTTGTCATTTTCGATAGTTGGACATCTGTCGAAATCATTTTTCGATAGTTAGACATTTATCGAAATCTAAAATTTATCGAAAATATAATTGAATAATTTGAAAGCGATATTATATTTGGGAAGAAAAAAAAAAACTAATAGTCCTCCGTCCTAAACTAAATTCTGCTTTTGCCAGAATTTCATCAAAATCTTTATTATTATTATTATTATTATTATTGAAAGAAAAAGAAAAGAAAATTAATAATAATCAGTATCGTTACAAGAGATATCGAAAAAGTTTTTTTAATAATTTTGAATTAGGAAATAAATAGTGCGCGTGCAATAATATGAAATAAAAATAAATAAAAATATGAATTCAATGATTTGATTTTTATATAAAACACGATCGCGTGCTATCTTAAAAAGCAGATGTAAAATTTAAAGTTTAATTTTCTTGGCAACAATTATAAATTAAAATAAATAATTTAATGAAAGTTTATAAGTTAGAATTTTTTTTTTCTTTTAAATAGTGATAGAAAGCTTTCTGTTGCTTGACGAATGAAGATTGATTTTTTTTCGAAACGTATTGTATTTATATAGTTTTTTTTTTTTTTTAACCACTCTGTTATGAACTTTAAAGTTAAAAAACAATATCATTAAAGCAATTTAATTTCTTTTATTCGAATTTTCACGTGAAAATACAACATGACTTTTATTACGCGATTTAAATCTTTGCTGGGTTTTTATTTTACTTTTAACGAAAAAGAACTGAAAAAAAAATCTTTTTTTTTTTTTTTTTTTTTAATATTGTTAGTGAGTGAATTTGTATAGGAAAATATAGAAGAAAGTCTTGTGGTGGTCACAACATACTAGTAATAATTTTGAATTAGGAAATAAAAAGTGCACGTGAAATAATATGAAATAAAAATAAGTAAAAAAATGAATTTAATGATTTAATGTTTTTGTTTTTCGGGGGCTCCTCATGCATATAAAAAATGCGTATTAAAACGAGTCGAAGAAGGAAGCGAAATAAGTATTGAGTTATATTACGATAAATACGATATATAATATGATACGATATATTAGACCTATCGTCCAGGGTTAGTAGGCATTTTCGTTGAAGGAAATAGTTTGTTCGTTCGGTGCAACTTGCACATTAGTCCCGTGAGGTACAACTTTCACATTAGTCCCTTGTGGTACAACTTTCACTTTAGTCCCGTCAAGTACAACTTGCACATTAGTCCCCTTTAAATATAGTGATTTTTTTTCTGACAGCCAATTATAATTTTGATTTTGTCATGAAAAAAAGCAAAAAAAATTTACAGTTTCCAGTTATTTTATTTTTTTTCCACAGCAATAAACCGTTATTAAAATTATTTACTTTTCTGGTTAACACAATCTGTTCGACTAAATTTATTTGTATAAACAGAAATTATCTTTGCAGTTTTTTGAAAAGTTCAGATTGGCTAATTTTCTTGTCTGCTTTATGCTTGGTATACAAAATGAAAACAATTATATGAAAATGAAATGAAAAATGACCCTGGCTGACTAAAAAAAGCTTCATTTTATATATATATATATATACGTATATATATACAAAAAAGACAAATTATATAGATATGATTCTTAAAATGTAGACTTGCTCAAAATTCTCCATTTTACTGGAAATTTTTTTTCGTGGATTTTAAATGTTTTATTCACATATTTTCTTTTCAGTTTTTAACATTTTCTGTGTCACAGAATAATGTTTGTATTTTTTATTACGTTTGAATATATAGAATTCCGCGCAAATATTTGGATTTCATTTAATTATCTACTTTATGGCTATTGAAATGCAACATATTCAGACTCATTATCATTATCATTATTATTATTATTATTATTATTATTATTATTATTATTATTGTTGTTGTTTTGGATATATCTATGTTAACTTTGTACCTTTTGAAATGTTCAATTCCGATAACTTTGTTGTATGCTTTATGTTTGGTGTACAAAATGACATCAACGATATTTGCTTTAAAAATGCGAAACGATGCTGATTATATAAGAAAAACTTCTAAGTTTTAAAAACAATTGAAAAACAATGAAGACAAATTATATAGATATGACTCCTAAAATACAGACTTGCTCAATATTCTCTATTTTATTCAGAAAATCTATTTTGGAGATTTTAAATGTATTGTTGGCGGACATGCTTTCTAGCATAGGTAATTTTTAAATTTTGTGTGATATTTGTAATTACATTTATTTTTTTCATTTTTTAAGATTCGTTTTCTATAGTTCAGAATAATTTTGTATGTTTGTTAATCTTGAATGTACATGAATTCCTTGCAAATATTAAGGGTTTGATTTATCTATTTTTTTATATAGTTATTAAAATTTAACCTGTTTGATTTTTTTTTTTTAATACATATAAGTTATTATTGGTAAATCAATTTCGCTAATTTTGTTTTCTGCTTTATGTTTGGTGTAGAAAACTATGTTAAAGGTATTTTCTTTAAAAATGGACAATGACGCTGGCTGACTGAAAAAAGCTTCTAAATTTTAAAAATAACATATGAAAAAAAATTATATAGCTATGGCTGATAAAATATAGTATTCTCTATTTTATTGTTTTTTTTTTTTTCCTTTCTTTTCTTTGAGGAGGGAAGGGGGGGATTCAAATATTTTATTGGCGTAAAAATTTTCTTATGTAAGTTATTTTTAAAGCAATTTTGTGTGTGATACGTGTAATTATATTTCGTTTTTTTTTCTTTTTAGGTTTTAAGTTTCGTTTTCTATGTCACAGGATAATATTTAAATGTTTGTTACTCTTGAAATTCCGCGCAAATACATAATTTGATTTCAATACCATCTTTATATTTATTTAAGTGCAAAATCTTCGGGCTAAATTTTTAAAAATAAATATAAGTTATCATTGTAATTTTCGAAAAGTTCATTTTTTGTCTGCTTTATATTTGGTGTACAGAGTGATTTCAACGATATTTGCTTTAAAAATTATCAACGAAGTTGCCTGACAAAAAAAAAAAAAATCTTCTAAATTTTAAAAATAACATATCAAGAAAACTTATATAGATATCGCTATTAAATATAAACTTGCTCAATATTTTCTATTTTATTTGTTTAATTATTTTTTTAGGGGAGGGAAGATCTTAAATATTTTATTGGCGTACATTTTTTTTTTTTTTTTGTGTGTGTGTGTGTATGTTATTTTTAAAACAATTCTGGGTGATATTTTTAATGATTCTTTTTTTCTGTTCTGTTTCTCAGATTAGTTTTCTGTGTCATATAATAGTGTTTGTATGTTTGTTACTCTTGAAAACACAGAATTCTGTGTAAGTAATGGGTGTTGATTTAGATACCTTCTTTAGAGTTTTAAAAATGTTTTCAGCAAAAATAAATAATTTAATGAATAAATAAAAATAACTTCAAAAATATTAAATAAAACAGGGAAAATTAACCATTTTTCAACAGTCATAAAAAGTTTTGTAACTTGCACGAGTTTGTGAACGTCTAAGATTAAAAATTATGTAAATGTATCTATTAAATTCGGACATATTTTAGCAGGAATGTTAGCGCACTGGATTTACCTCATTAAATGCCAGTATTTTTCATCAATTTTTATTTTATTACAGTTAGTTTACATCTAAATGATGAGGAAACATATTTTTTCACAAATGTTTCAAATCTTTTTCAGAAATTTTAAATTCAAGTTCAATTTCCAAGTAGGGATAATGCCAGCGTTTAAAGCAGTCTACGTGCAATCCAGCATGGCATGAGCGACATTGTTTCGAATTAAATTTTTATACTTTTAAAAATATACTAAAATTCCGCATGTTTATAAAATTAAATAAATAAGGTATAACCATAAGGAATTGTTAATTAAAAAATCATAGTAATATTTATTTCTATTGCAAATTTCAGCAGCAATGTACAGTTTATTTTTTTTTAATAGCCTTAAAATATTACTTATTTGGGCTTTTAACTGTTAGCGAAATAGTAAATTCACTTTCCAAAGAACAATTTCTTTTAAACTTGTTTTAGCTACTATATTATCAGAGAAAAATTTAGTTACGAAAATTTCTTTGAAACTTCATTTTCATTTAGCGAAACTTAAAGCTCTCTTCCAGTTTATTTTTTATTTTTGTCTCTTAAAAATCAATTACACTTTTTTATCATTATGGTTCTGTTCTTCTATTGCAATATGGTTCAAAGGTATAAAAATACTTAAAAAAAAAAAAAAAAAAAAAAAGCATAAAATACTGTATTTTTATTTTCACACGAGCGTTAACTATATGACTAATAAAATACTTCTGTAAAAATTTTAATGTAACATTTGAAAATATGAATCCTGTTAATGAAACAAATTATTCATTTCTGATTTTGAATAGCATTATTTCACATTTAACTATAAAAAATTACTACAGAATGTTTCCTCATTAAAAAAAAAAAAACAGCTTTTATTGAATGCAATTTACAGGTCAGAAAAATTTATGATTGAACAAAAAAAAACAAATAAATAATTTTGAAAAATTAGAATTGTTTTAGTATTGCATTAATGCAATTCCTCAACTCCGCAGATTATATTCCAAAGAAAAAGCAACATGTATCTACATATAGTTCTCTGAAATAGTTTTTTTTTTTTTTTTTTTTTTTTTTTTTTTTTTTTTACGAGTGCAATTTTTTTAATACAAAAGATCCAATTCAATACAACTGAAATAAAGTTTTTTATTTTAGTAAAATACATTCTAACATTATACTTTTTAATAAATTTAACGCCTGAAACAATAGACTTTTTTTTTAATAAGTTTTAAAAATACTGAAGAAGAGACATTGTTTTTTTTTTAATTGAAAATTTTCTATTTGAATTAAATATCTGTTAAAAAAACACACATAAAGTCTTTACAGCTTAGCCAAAATATTAATAATAAAAGACATTATACATTATTTTTATATTCTTACTAAATATTAGAAATTATAAGTGGATTCTAGATTTCTATGTTATATATATATATATATATATATATATATACACACACACAATTTAACTAATTCAAATTTTAAAGCTCCAGTTTTACTTTGGTTTAACTATTTTAAAAGTAAGAAATTAAAACTTCTTCACACACCATAAATTTTAAATCAGCACAACCGGTTTCGAAAGGACGTAGCCTTTCTTCATCAGGTGCAAACACGTGCAACTGCCTTGGAGGCAAAAGCAAGACTGAAAGCAGGACAAAATCCAGAGGGGGAGGAGCAACACAAACAACCAATAGGAAGCAACATGCAGGGCAGGACCAATCACAGAGGAACACACGCACACACACACCACAAAAATAGGAGGGAGGAAAGGAGTAAACAATTAATTTTTTTTTTCAATAATATTAAACTAATAAGTAAATTTAATAAAATTTATCCATTAATTATTATTATTATTATTTTTATTAGAATTATTTTATTATAACTTATATGATGTTATAAACATAATAAAGGAAATTATTTAATTGAATTAAACAAATTTTTCCAGGCTGTAGACAGCAAAGTGGAATCAGATTTTTCATTGACAATTTTATCACGATTAAGGTTAATAGCTAAATTTTCCAAAAAATCCAGTTCGGAAACGCGTTTGGCATGAAAGATAATTTTGGCATTCTTAAAATTAAAACTATGATCAAATTCCCAACTGTGCTTCGCAATAGAAGATTTAGAAATTTCTTGATTAACAACATACCGAGAACATTTTGAGAGCTTTATCAATTATAGAGGGTCTAAAACCTCTTTTAATAGCAACAGACTTTAAATAATTCAGTTCTTCTTTAAGAGAAGTATCAGAACAAATTTTAAGGGCACGATACACGTAAGTGTAAAAGGTGCCTATTTTTTGTTTAGCCGGATGAATAGAGAGAGCATGGGGAGGGTTAGAAACAGAGAAAGGTTTCCTGTACACAAAGGTTTGCTCCCTCTAATCATCCGGCTAAACAAAAAATAGGCACCTTTTACACTTACGTGTATCGTGCCCTTAAAATATGTTCTGATACTTCTTCTCTTAAAGAAGAACTGAATTATTTAAAGTTTGTTGCTATTAAAAGAGGTTTTAGACCCTCTATAATTCATAAAGCTCTCAAAAAGTTCAGTAGGCCAACTTATAATTCTACTCTTTCCATTGACGATAAAATTAAACCTGATAATCTTGTTGTCTTACCTTTTTATTCCCCCTTATGTTTTAAATTAGCCAAAGTTTTGAAGCGTTTCAATTTTCACGTTATTTTTAAACCTGTCAATAAATTCCAATTGCCTTCAACCAAATCCCCTGTTCCTGAGCTTCAAAAATGGGGTATCTATAATGTCCCTTGTAATAACTGTGATTTATCTTATATTGGTCAAACTAAAAGAAATCTTGAATGTGGTTTACGTGAACATTCTCGGTATGTTGTTCATCAAGAAATTTCTAAATCTTCTATTGCGAAGCACAGTTGGGAATTTGATCATAGTTTTAATTTTAAGAGTGCCAAAATTATCTTTCATGCCAAACGCGTTTCCGAACTGGATTTTTTGGAAAATTTAGCTATTTACCTTAATCGTGATAAAATTGTCAATGAAAAATCTGATTCCACTTTGCTGTCTACAGCCTGGAAAAATTTGTTTAATTCAATTAAATAATTTCCTTCATTATGTTTATAACATCATATTAGTTATGATAAAATAATTCTAATAAAAATAAAATTAATAATAATTAATGGATAAATTTTATTAAATTTACTTATTAGTTTAATACTATTGAAAAAAAAAATTAATTGTTTACTCCTTTCCTCCCTCCTCTTTTTGTGGTGTGTGTGTACGTGTGTTCCTTTCTGATTGGTCCTGCCCTGCATGTTGCTTCCTATTGGTTGTTTGTGTTGCTCCTCCCCCTCTGGATTTTCTCCTGCTTTCAGTCTTGCTTTTGCCTCCAAGGCAGTTGCACGTGTTTGCACCTGATGAAGAAAGGCTACGTCCTTTCGAAACCGGTTGTGCTGATTTAAAATTTATGGTGTGTGAAGAAGTTTTAATTTCTTGCTATTGTGTGTACGCCAGTTTTTGAATTAATTTTTGGTATTTTAAAAGTGTTTTTATTTATTGGTTAACAAATTTAGAACAATAAGTAAATGCATATATGCATTGTTAGTATTTATAAACATACATAAGCCTCTAACACATTTTCAACTTTAATATATAATCAAGTAAATAGTGTTCGGAAGTTTGATTTGCTCTACAATGCTGCTTAGGATAATAAAAATAACGAAAGAAAGAATGATAATTGCTGCAGCAAATAAAAAAAGTTTAGTTTCCTAAATTTTTCTCATGGGGCATTTTTTCCTTATATATATATATATATTCACTGTTAAAAAAAAATAATTTAATGTTTTACCTTAAAAAAGATCCAAATTAGAAATTTTAGCTGCAACCAATGCTTTGAGAAATTTAGTGCTATATGTTTCACCAATTTAATAGCACTATTTGAAACATAAGCACCACTAAAATGGTGCTCAATTTTTAAATAGAACAAGTATTGGGTGAGTGCTAAAGTTCTATCCGTTTTTGAATATGCAAATTTGAAATGGAATTGACGTCACACATGACATTGCAATGACGCAAAACGTCGGCTAATCAAATGTGTGGATGCCTCACATATAAGTGCACTGAGAAAAAAAATATACCGCCTTCATCTAGAATGAATAAATGGTCATTTTCTAAATCCTTAAACTAGAAATATAGATTTATGAACTATGCGCATAAACCACGTTTATAAACTGAATAGATGAATTGGTCGAGAATTTCTAGTCTGCACATTTCCAGATGGTGAAACAATATTCTGAATATTCTGAATCTTTTGCATTACGAGAAATTCGTGCTTAATTTTATAGAATTGGGTCAAAAACCAAGATCATAGCTGCTGAAACCCGCCTCTTGTATTTACATTTATTTGGAGATATTTTCAAATAGGTTTGTCCTCGATAATATATGCAAACGCTCAAGAATTCTAATAGAGGTCTCTAGAATTCACTTTCAAAGGGGACTAGAAAATTTTTTATAAGAAATTTATAAGGATGACATGAAACTATTTTTTCCAGAGCCACAATTTAGATTCTAGATATCAGTTATAGAATTGTTTCTCGGTGCATTGACGTGCCTTATACTCATAGCTCGGAAATCTATATTTCTACTTTTGGATTTTAGAAAAGGACCAACTATTCGTTCTAGATGAAAGCGGTATATATATATATATATATATTTTCCTCAGTGTGCATCATGTCTCATAAAGTTAATCATCTCAAAATAATATCAGAGAGTGTAACGTGGAAAGCAAGAAGGAGCATATGAGACATTGTTTGTTATATGAGTGCGATAAAAAGAGTATGGTAGCCGCAACATGTCGCAATGTTTGTCAAGTTTATAGGAAGAAGGCAATAGGCGGAGCACATATCGTCGATGGTTTCGTAAATTTAGGTAAGGAGACAAAAGCTGCCAAGTTCAGGATAGGATTGGACGACCATCACACGTTGGACACGACGATATTGACCAAGCCATAAGGAACAACCCGAACCCAACCATGCAAGAAATGGCGGAGACCTTCAACGTACACCAGACAATGGTCGAGAGACGGCTGGTTAATTTGGGTTTTACAAGAAAGTTGGATCGTTGGGTTCTACAGCTAATCAACGGGATGACCGATTCGTTACCTGTGTTTTCTTTCTTTTCCGGTGCAAAAATGACCCATTCTTGACACCAATTGTGAAAGGAGATGAGAAGTGGGTGATGTACCGTAACGTAAAGCATCGTAGGACGGTGTGTTGTCCTTCTGATTTGCCTGCATTAACATCGAAAGCTGTCTACAATTTGACAGGTTGCATTCAAATTTGGTAGCAAAGCGGCCAGGTCTCCTGAATCACCGTGGTGTTATCCTTCATCACGATAACGCCAGGCCACATGCTGCTGTTATCACTCGCAAAAAGTTACTGGACTTTGGTTGGGAGCTTTTACATGCGTCCAAGACTTTTTTGACTCGAAACCGCCGGAATTTTACCGCCGTGGAATTCATCTATTACCTGAAAGGTGGCAAGAGGTCATAGATAGCAATAGGGATTATGTACAATAATAGGTACTGTTCATTTTGCGTTTATTTGCTTTCCTTTATGGGTAAAAAAAAAACGGGTAGAACTTTTCACTCACCCAATACAACTCACACAGAATAATTTGTTAAATAAAGCTGTTCTGAAACTCAATTTGAATTCTTTTTAACGTCGATTTATATAACAGTACTTGTTATCTTACCCCTCAATCTTCATTGAATTTCAAGGTAAGAGAAAGTCGTGTTAGTGCCACACCAGAAATTTTTAATAACAGTTTAAAATATTTCTAAAAATTAATTAAGCTTGCGTTATAGAAGGCAGAGGAATAAATTTTATTTTTAAGTATATTAAATTTGACAAACAATCCTCCAAAATAGTATTTGAACAAGCATCAGTAACTGCTGCCATATTTGCTCAACTTTCTCTTCTAAATAACACAATATATTTTTCTTAATTTTAAAAAAACATGAAACGAAACGTAAGACAATCCTAGGGAAGTATACATACTTCACTTTGAGTTTTAGTTTTTACAGAGGATTTATCTTAACAAAGCAAATAATTGGAGAATTGTCAACTTTCTAGGGAATTTTCTTTAGAAAAAAAATATTTTTATATTATTGTTATTTTTTTTCTTTTCTCTTGAACTAACATTTGGATTCAAATGTAGAATCCATTCACAACTTTACTGTACATGCTTTGTATTTCTTGCATGTTTAACACGGTACAAACATAATTTCCTAAAATACTACTTTTATGTAAAATATCAATAAAATTAATTATGTACGTGGGTTCGGCAGCACAAATGATTAATTTCTTTACTGCATTACTCGTACTAAAATTCAATAATCTTTTAAAATTTTGTGCTAAAAGTCACATTTACAATAATCATTTCCCTTATTTCAAATCTGATTTAATAAATAATTGTATAATTAAACTTATATATATATATGTATATCTCAACGTATAATATATCTATTTATTATTGTAAATTAAACAATAACTGTAAACTTTCACTGCATTTTAATAGTCATTACAATAGCAATAAATTATACAAAAATATTTTTAATATATGTCTTTTTATTTATACATTTGGTATTCTATAGGAGATCCATTCATCCTGCATTCAGAGTTTAATCCAGCTTATTAAAAATGGTACCTCATTTGTGAATTTATAAAATAATTTGTAAAGCTAATGTACTTTATAAATGTGTAAAGTTTTTCTTACCGGAACATTTTTTAGAAGTCTTCTTTATTATGTCATTCTTAGTCCATCCTATCACATTATCTAAAAAAAAGTGCATATAATACGTGTACTAGTGGGTAATTGAAGTCGTGTGGTTTTTTCACACCACATTGTTTGCATCTACAGCCATTATATATTGGATAATCATTGGTAATGGGAAAGATCGGATATGTTTATATGTTTATCTAGGACATTTGCAATAGCATTTTGGAGAAAACAAGACAATATTTTTCTGTTTAAATAATTAAAATTAATTATATATAAAAAAAAAAGTAAGAAAGAAAAGGTAAGAATATAATTGCGTTAAAGCATAATTTTTGCCCATTCCACATTTTTGCTTACTATTTTAATCTTTTAATGTAACTTGAGTATTTTAAATACGATGTTGCGATCGGTATACTTAAATATTTTTCGAATTATAGACATAGTATATCGAGAAAATTAGATGAATAACTTTTAATTTACAAGAGCAGTTAATAGCATTACTTATCTACTTATGGGTATATATAAGAGAACGTGGAATTTCAGCAAAGAGTACTCCTCTGATTATCCTATAAAAGATAAATCGAACATTTTAAAACAAAAGATATACTAATTAAATTAGAATTGTCGTAAAATTTATCCTATTTATAAACTTGCATATGGTAAACGAAGGAAAAACATTAAAAATATATTATAAATTTTATTTTCAATTTAAGTAGTCTTAAAAATAAAACAGAATCTTTTTAAGAACTTAAAATATTTCAAATGAAAATCCGTTTTATAATAATTATTATTTTTATTGTATTTAAAATAATTCTTATTTGCAATATTTATTGTATTATGGTATCGAGTTTACATATTACGGAAGAAGTTATTTAATCTAATATAAGAACATCATAACTATTTTCTCAATAAACATAAATTAGATCATTTTGTAATCTCATATTTAGTTTAGCATATTTTCTCCCATTGAACCAGCTACAAAGCGGATTATTCTATTCTATGTCTTATCCCTGATTATTATCAAAGTATTTTATTCTCTAATCCAAAACATTAGGTTGTCGAATAGCATATCTCCATTATTGAGCATAAACTTTTTCGAAAATGCAAAGGATAATTTTGTTTTCAAATAATTCTTAGTAGATTTTTTTTTATTATATATACAATATTTGAACATTACAAGGAAATAAAAAAGTTTTAAAAAATACCGTGACTGAATGAAATTAATTGGCCGATAATAGGAAATATTTGAAGATAATTTGAAATTTTTTTTGAAAAACAATATAATTAATGTTACATTGAAATCTTAATACTATCAAATTTCACCTATTTCGGTGTATTTAGTATTATGTTATTTGTTACGAAATATTATAAGAATATTCATATTAGTTACACTATTATAAAAACATACAGCATTATAACACGCATCTTTCTCTGGTAACATTTATAATTATAGAATTCTGAAATTTAGATTATAGATTTTAATTTTATGTAATTTATTATCTTATATACAAAAATATATGAAATAAACTAATGCACGTTTTATCGTTAATCCATTATATTGATTAAAGCAATAACATTTTAATGTAGTATCATATCCTAGTTGGGATTATGATAGTATACAATATTACAGCGTGTTATAAACTTTATGAAAACAAATTCAAATAGCACTAAAACATTTAATCAGTTAAATTTATACATATTACGCTGAATAATATATCTATATATATATACATATTACGAAATGCTTGTGCATTCATCATAAGTGTACAAAAATTACATTTTTTGTGAAAAATTTCAGATTTCTTTTAATATTTTGTAAATTAAGCTGGTTGTAAACTTATAAAGTTCTTTTTTGGGAAACAATATATATATATGTTGTAAATTTAATAATTTTACCGTACAAGGCACCCAGTTCCATATGTGGAACACGGACTATAATCGTTCCTATAGCTATAAAACTATTAGTAGCGACATCTCTTGACATCTTGATAGAAGCTACGGTCATTTAGCAATGTAGTAATACGAATCTTTACCTAAAGATGTCGTTCGTGTTTTTGTTATAGTGCACTCAGTGTGAAATTTAAATGAAAGTGATACGTTAGTCGTTTGTCTGAATTCAAAAATAAAAAAGAATAGTTATTGAACAGTTTTGACTCGAGAAACAAAATACTGTGTGTTATAACAAAGTGTATATTTTGCAGAGGTAAGTTGTTTTTTTGATATTACAATAGTAGACGTATCAGTAAATCATATTTTTATGTATGTTCCACATACGGTACGTTGAGCTAAAAAGTTGATTTTTCCGTAAAATATGGTTTTATTTTTATTTTTGTAAGTTTTCCCTATCTTCTAAACACTAATTACAACCTATATATTTTTGTTGCGCACTAAAGAAAATTGATCCTTGTAGGGTTAACTTTATTCACAGAAAGACATATTTTTCTGTGAGAGTAAAAAACTCAGTATTTTAAAAATATACTTTGTATAAATATAAAAATCTTTCATTTTTATTCAAAAATTTAAATAAACTGTGAAATATTTCTAGTTTTCTACATTAAATAATTTTAAAGCGTTAGAATTATTAAGTGGAAATTGCTCAGCTCCTATTCCCTTTTTTTTTTTTTTTCGTTTATGAAATAAATTTATGCATATATATGCCACCAGTCGTAAGCCACTGTGGCCTCTGCTGCTTCTTTTTGTCATTTCAGCTATCTTTCATTGGATATAGCCCTTGTTTCACACCGTTTTCATTTCTCATAATCAATAAATGTATTTATTCCTTATGTCATATATATATATATATATGTATATTGAAAACCTTTTCAAACATTGAATAAGTGAAACCAAGAAACATTGAATAAGAGGAAACCAGAAAAAATACAAAAGAAAAGATTACGAATATCAAGCAACCTTAAATTGAAACATGCAAATTCATTACTTTTTCAAGGATATAGAATGAATATTGCATGTAAAATAGGTGTTATTTCTGTCTTGTTGTATGCAAATTGCTGAACATTTACAATAAGCTATACCCTATAACACCCAAAATAAAGAAAAAGTTTAAACTGAAAGAATAATAACTGCAAAACCAAATGAGAATCAAACTTATTTAAATTCAATCAGCAATTTCAAAATTATTAAATGAAATACTAGTAATAATTAACTAAAGTTTAACTTACATTACACATGAAAAACTGGTACAAGTGGCTTGATCACTAAACAAACATGGGGCTGTATACAGTTAAATTCACAGTTAATTTTGAAATCGTATTAAATAACTGAACGATTAATTTATTTTTGGAATCGTATTTGTCAACTGAAGGATAAAGTTGAGTGAACTGTTTGATTTTTAATAATTAACCTAAAAGTGATAATTTAAAATTAAATTTTGATTAAAAATTGAGATTAATTTGATTTACGAAAATTCGGAAACTCCAGAAGTGTCATTTTGTTGAAACATAAAAACCAAACTAGTGAGTAATGAGCGCCATCTTTTGGAGTGTAAAAAAAGTAATGACCCTAATTTTTTATTTTGTGTGTGTGTTATTGCTCAATAAAATCTAATCACATGTGATCATTTAAAAATTCAATTTAGAGTTAATAAAAGAACACAATGCAATATGCAATTAAAATTGAGGTTATTAATTAAAAATCAATAGTAAATTTTTAATTAATTAATTAATTGATTAATTAATTAATTAATTAATTATATTTTTTTAAATGTAGATTTTATAAATGTTTCCATTGTCAAATTAACTAATTTGAAAGTCAATAATATAATAATAAAAACTATTAGAAATTTTATTTTTTAGAATTATCACTTTTTTTTCTTTAGAATCAATAAAGCAAACACTTTTTCTTTATATAAATACAAATGCGTATACACATATATATACATATACAATATATATATACACACACATATAAATACGCAAGAATCACAATACCTCCCAAACATCCATCCAAACAACAACACCCATCCACCTTAATCGAGCATCTGCCCACCCCCAACCTCCACCTTTTTATTGTTTTTTTTTATATAACTTTTTGGTAAAAAATACACAAATGCACTTTTTTTTTTTTATTCATTAATGTAAACACCATAGACAGGGAAAGATGATTAAATCATAAATACGATTTAGTAATTGGATTTACTAGAAATTTTGGATAACCATATACTCTAGCTTGAAAATATATAGATTTAACGTTTTTACTTTTACATTTATTAGAACAAAGATGTTTTATTCTATAGAGGAAGTTAATTAGAATATTTTTATATATGGTGTATATATATTTCTACTGAATTCTTTTATGAAATATTTTTCTTTACAGATAGTTCTATATATATCACATTTTTCTTTACACATTTTATGCTAAATGTGTCTAGTATATATATATATATTTAATTGAAAGCAACATAACACTTTCTACAAGTCGGCATGAAGCTTAAAGTATTTCCATGATTTTAGAGAAATATTGTATTATTATTATTTTTTTTAATCTAAAAATATATCGACATGATTATCTATAAATTCTAGAGCATATAATATTTTCGCATATAAATATATATAGTACCGAACTTAAAACTATATAAAAAGTTTAATAACTAAAAATAGCATATTTTCACCAAAATAAAAAACAAAATTTATTAAAATATATATGATACATTGTATAAATAATATAACTTATTTAATAAAGAATGAATAAGGAAAATATTGAAAAGTTATGCAATATTTATCTTGTGAATTAATTTATTTCTCGTCGTCGTGCTCACAGTGTAACGGGCACACAGAATAAAAAGAAAGAAAAAAAATTCTGTACAAATATCAGTAGGATAAGCGACTTATGATAGTAAATAATAACTTGACAGATTTATACGTATGAGCCATACAAATAACTGGAGATTACTTTCGTTAACGTTTAATTCAGGATGTTATTTATCTAGTATTTATAGCTATCGACTAAAGATCAAAACTTCAGCAAATTTTTTTGTCATCACTCCATATGAGTCAATTATTTTTTACCGTTACTGTTCGTTTTTATATAGTATTAGAGGTAATCTATAATGGTAGAGCGAAACAATTGAAATAAATTTATAGTATTTTTGAATAATGTACTAAAATAACTTTATCTATTTTAAAAGTATTTATTTTATATTCCACTTTCATACTATATAAAATTTATTTTATTCTCAATATATTGAATTTAACACTTTAATATAAAATTTGTCTGCAGAGTTTAGAAATATCCATTATTTAATATCATTTGGTATTGTTAATGTTATATGCATGCATTTTATATACTCTAAACACTAGAAAGTTTTTTTGAACCAGTCATAAAGGATGGTTGACAGAGCCCCGAGGTGTTGGACTTCTACCTGTTAGTCCGCGGGAAGTATTTTATTTCCCTCTCACCACCCAAAAGATAGCCTATGGAGGCATTTCCCGATTCGCCACCTGGGGATGAGCTCTCTAGGGGTTACAGGCTCCCCCAGAATTAAATTACGGCCGAGAAATAGCAACAACCATGACAAGACTAAGGACAAAGCACTTTAAGGGCATGAAGATCCTGCCCGATGTTTCCAGGACATATGTGGAATGAAGGCACTCTCCTGGCACGCAACTGGATCCCAAACACCTTTTTAGCTGCCCTTCCATTCTTGGTGCCCTCTTCAAGATAGACAGTGACTGCAACATGGACGTTTTAAACTCAGAAAGAGCCATACACATTGCCAAGGCTGTCATCCACGCTTTTGGCAATATTTAATGTTTATCTCCCCGTTTTTTTCTTCTTCTATTTTTATCACATCTGCACTTTGTCATACACGACAACAACAACAACAAATGGATAAGTTATTGAGTATATTTTTATCAATAGTCTTCAGATGGTCAGGAGGCATGGCATCGAAATTATGATCCTCCATGGAAAGGCGGAAAAGAGTTTTTTTTTTTTTTTTTAAGATACAAGAAGTAATTCCAGTTTGTATGCAATGTGGGAACCAATTGAAAAACAGGAGAAAATTTTTACAAAATCAGGCAAGAGATTTTTAGAAAGGTGATTGAGGAAAAATGAGTTTTTGAAGCACGATACATGCGGGTTTCGTTAACATTATTTAAATATAGTTTGTGAAGGGACCATAGAAATAAAACGCTCAATTCGGGAAAACGATGAATACGGGAACGATAGATCGGGGTTTCACTGTATAGTAAAATATAGCTTGATGTATTGTAAAATTAATTTTAAAAATTGTTTTATATAAAATATATCAGGCAAATTTCACATACCCATAAATCTAGCGTAATTGATATTATTGCCGAAACGTCCGTGGTGGCCTTAGGGTGGAGACTCAAGAAGTTTTTGGGTTCCGTCTGTATGTCTCGAAATAGCGTTCGCAAAAATCCTGTTATTGACTTGCAATTTTGTACACATGTCCACGAGCTATACGGAATCAGCTGTATAGTTTTGGGTGTGTATTGTGATAATAATTCCTCTACAGGGACACGTTACATTTTTTCTTATCATTATGGTCTATGGGAAAAATTTGTACGAACCGCGATAGCGGCCGCATAAATAACGCTATTAACTTGCAATTTGGTACACATATTTATGCGTCGTATGGAATTAGCTGAATAATTTTGGGTGTGTATTCCATTTGAAGTTCGTGTACAGTGACACACCAAACTTTTTCATACATTACGGTCTATAGGAAGAATTTGTATGTGCCGCTAAAATTCTCCGACGGACTTGCGAATTGGCAGACCCGTTCAGGCTCTGTATAGAAATAGCTGTATAATTTTTTTATGTCTATATTTTTTATATATTGTATACAGAGGCAGGCCAAAATTCTTATCATTACATCATATGGGATGAATATCGTTTAAACGCATTTTACCTCATAAGTTTGCAATCAAGAAAATGAAATTAGCGTACATTACTAACATGCTTAAACTTATATTTTCTGCAGAAAATATGTGCTCTTAGGCTTCCTAATTAATTCACAAGGCCTTACAAAAGTGATCTGACAATGTCACGTAATCATCCAAATTATATCAAATTTCGAACAATTATTCATGAAAAACGTACATTAAGCTGAATAGTTTTTGCTGGTGTATATAATGTTTATGGTTCGTTTATAGAGACACACAAAAGAATTTCGTGACATTAAAGCCTATGGATAAAATTTTATTTAAGCGTATTTTAATGCGTTTATGCTGCAATGAACATAATGGAATAGCCATACTTTAAAAGATGCGTAAAACATGTTTACTCTAAGAAAAGGATATACATAGATTAAATAATTTATTTACAGAACTACACAAAAGAATTTCGACGAAGTACTGTAATCATCCAAATGATGCCGCATCTGGTTGAATTATTAATAAGTTATAATTAATTAAATAGGTGTAGTTATTTTTAGTGTATATAATTACTGTGGCTACTTTTCCGGGATACGTAAGAGAATTTCGTACTATTACGGTCAATAGTCGGTATTTCTTAAAAGTGTATTTTAACATGGTTAAAGTCCATTAAATATAATGAACATTTATCAGAACTTTAAAAGCATGTTTTTCTGTGGAAAAGTGTGGTCATAGAATTGGTAATTAATTTACAGGTTTACACAAAATATTATATAACTATTTTGCATGAAATTTAGTTCAAGAATTTATGGATTACAGTGAGTTAAAAGAAGACTATCAGTTATCAGGAATACATATATGTACATATATATGCAGATAGTTATAGAAAGAGAGATACAGCTGGTAATTGAGGGGGGCGGAAGCCCCCTCAGAAACGTTTCTGTAGGAAGTCAATCGAATCAATATATATTTATATATATATATATATATATATATATATATATATATATATGTATACATATTATATAATAAGGAATAAATAAAAATGATCTGTTAATAATGTGTGATACAGATCCACTAGAATATATAAGGGAATGTCTCTGGTTGTGAGCACGGTTTTGATTTTGGCTTATAACTTTTGGTAGAGTAGATATTATGCAAACGTATGGATACTAATAGAAATACAGAACCCTTAGCTAACTTTTGATGAAGTAACGGTATTGTTTCCGTCAACCAGAAAAATCAGAAAAATTTTGTCACTGATTTTGTGAATTGTTCATTTTTGGGTAAAATATATTGGGTACCTAGTTGTGGACACACGTGAAAAATCAGCTAAAAATGAAAAAATAATCAGAAAAACAACCATAAATACAGAAAATAACAAAATTTATTCATTTTGTAAATGATTCAGTGTCCCAAATAACAACAGAATATGGCATTTTTTCAAATTTATTCGTCATCTTCTTCGTTAGGTAATCAGAAGTGCAATGCTTGCAAGTAAAATAATTGGCATGCATATTGGCAGACTTCAAATGTACCAGCCGATCACATTCGTTGCATTTGATTTGATTGAGTCGACTCTTGTTAGGCATTGTAGCATATCCTCCAAACATATGCTACAGAAGTCGACATCATCATCAGATTGTGTATGCTCTTATTTTTAGCGCTTGGCTCGCGCTTTGACAAGTGGAGTTGCCTTACTTTTTCCAAACTTTTTCTGGAGAGACACAAATGCTGCGAGGAAGTTCGTATTCTCGCGCAGTCGATTATATTGATTTCTTATCCACTAAGCATTCTTTAACCAGCGGATTAAATTCTATTTCTTCTGGATTGGTTGACGTTTTTAGGGTTGTACGGCTAAATTTACATAGAAACTCTTATAATATATGCTGTGGGGACATAAACGACCATATTTGACAATTTGCAAGTCAAACAACCGGTTACATGAAGGGGAATGGCAGCAATTTTTATAACGACAGAAAAAGCAATTTTCGGTCGACAGTTTGAATTCGATATTGTATCACAAAATATAATAAATATACTGCATAAATATACATTACACTTACATTTTTGAATTAAGTCTTTTCGATTTATTGCATTCGTAAATTATTCACAAATTACTGTTGTGTTGCTTTTTTTTTTTTTATGCTGGCATTTACTAAGTAAGAGAATCTATTCACTTCGGTGTTAGCACAAAAACTGCGTACTGTTACACTATTTTTATAAAGCAACCTTCTTGCTATTCAATCGAAGATAATCGCTGCAAATAATTAATAAATTTTTTAATAAAAAAGAGGTGATCAAAAAAGTGCCTGCACCAATCACTGTAATCATACATCATTTAACTTTTATAGACAATCCGCTTTTATGCGCGAAGTATAATTTTTAAATTTCTTAGGGCAGATATAAAATTAACAATATATAAAATTTAAACATTACTTTTAAAATTATATTACATTTTGCAGAAAAAGTTAACATTCAAATCTTACAATTTTTTCTATTATTGTCCTTTCTTTGCTATAAAGTACAACTGATAATCATTTGTAAAAAATATCCTTTTTTGCTTCGTCATTATTTATTGTTATTATTATTATCTGTGTAACTATTATCCTCTACTGCCTTTGTATAACATCCGGCGGAAATACTACGAAGAGAACTAAGCATCATGTCTATTTATATATTTATTTGTGTTGCATTTTATGTTTGCACTTAAAGTAATAAATTATTATCAGTAACTCTTATCATTGCCTTCTCAATATCAGAAACGGTAGAAAATACTGTTTGCATTTCATTTTTCTGTATTTTTATAAGGTAAGCGCAAATTTACAGGGGAAAAAAAAATGTGTAGATCGTTGAGGTCGCATTGTAATTATACGCATTACCTTAAAATTTTCGAAATTATCTGTTGAAGAAAGAAAAGTAATATCAAGTTAAATAATAATTTGTTGCGGAGAAAATTTTGCCAGTTTAATATATAAAACTATAATAAAGTATTATTGCAACGTAATAAAAACTTTATGTCGTTTTCAAATTGTTACATTATTTTTTTCAATCGATTGATAATGAAGAATGATAATCGTGAGATAAAGTAGGTAAAACACTTTAAATAAGAAAAGTGAAAACCTTTTACTGTAAAACATCAACTTAAAAAAATGTTTATCCTAATGAAAAAAAAAATAATAATAATAATAATTCTTTAGCAGAATGACCTTTTAATAAAACTTATTTTCCAGTTAATAGATATAGTATCTGTTATATAATTAGTATTAATTAGTTATAAACATTCTCACATACTGAAATATATATATATAATTTTCATTAAAATTGATAGATAATATACAATTTTAGATTGAAAACTTGAAATTCATTTAAGTTCTTTTAAAAACTTCTAATCATAACAAAATATTAATGCCACCAAATTGTTTCTTTTCTGAAATCTTTTTCACCTATAAAGAAAGAGTAATTTATAAGAAAAGAGTACCTCTTCAGTAATAGCTTTCTGTCCTTTTTATCCCTATAACTAAGTTTTCTGGGGAAGACACGCTGTGAAATTCATTTGTATTTTTCAAATTATACATTTTATTCCTTTTAAAAAGTTTTAAAACTATTTAATTTCTGTAAGCCTTTTTCTCAGCTATCAACCTGATATTAAAATCCTTTACTTTTCTTAAAAACACAACCGATTGGATTATTATTATTATTATTATTATTATTTTTTTTTTTTTTTTTTTGTATAAATCTAAGTTGTATTTGTAATTTTTTGAAAGTTCAATTTCGCGAATTTTCTTGTTTGTTTTATGTGTGGTATACAAAATGATATCAGTTATATTAGGGGAAAAATGGAAAACAACCCTGGCTGAGTAAAATATGCTCAAATTAAAAATAATATGAAGCCAAACTATATAGATATGACTGTTAAAATGTAAAATTTTCTATTTTAATGGTCAATTCTGTTTTGTGAATTTTAAATATTTTAACTGCGTATTTTCTTTTAAGTTTTTTAGATTCGTTTTCTATGCCACAGAATAACATTTGTATGTTTGTTACTCTTAAATATATATAGAATTCTGCGCAAATATTGGGCTTTTATTTAAATACCTACTTTATGGCTATTGAAATGACACCCGTTCAAAACTAATTATAATTATTATTATTTTGGTTAAATCTAAGTTAATTTTGCAATTGTTTGAAATGATCAATGCCGATAACTTTATTGTTTGCTTGATGTCTGATGTACCAAACAGTATCAACGATGTTCTCTTTAAAAATGGAAAACGACGCTGGCTAACTAATGAAAGCTTCTAATTTATAAAAAACGCATATGAAGACAAAGTTTATAGATATGGATACTAAAATATTCTCTATTATTTTCTACGTGTTCAATATTCGCTATTATTTTATTCGTTAAATTTGTTTTAAGAATTTTAAATGTTTTATTGGCCTTTATGTTGTCTTAACTATATTATTTTTAAAACAATTTTGTGTGATATTTTCAATTACATATTTTCTTTTCAGTTTTAAATATTCTTTTTTTATATCATAGAATAATGCTATGTTTGTTGCACTTGAATACACAGAATTCTCTGCAAATAATGGGGTTTGATTTAAATACCTTCTTGATAGTTATTGAAATGATACCTCTTCAGACTAAATATATATTTTTTTGTGTTTGGATAAATCTAAGCTATCATTATAATTCTTTGAAAAGTTCTTTCCGTTAATTTTTTGTCTGCTTTATGTTTGGTGTACAGAATGATATAATCGACATTTGTTTTAAAAATAGACATCGACGCTGTCTGACTAAAAAAACTTCTAAATTTTATAAATAACATATCAAGACAAATTATATAGATATGGCTATTAAAATATAGACTTGCTCAATATTCTCTATTTTACTGATTAATTATTTTTATTTTTATTTTTATTTTTAATTAATTAATTTTATTTATTTATTTTTTTTTTTTGGGGGGGGGGAGGGGAAGTAGGGGAGGGGGAGACTTTAAATATGTTATTAGCGTATATGTTTACTTGCATATGTTATTTTTAAAACAATTTTGTGTGATGTTTGTAATTACATTTCTTTTTATTTTCTGTTTCTCAGATTTGTTTTCTGTGTCACATAAAAGTGTTTGTATGTTTGTTATTCTTGAATACACAGAATCTCGTGCAAGTAATAGGGTTTGATTTAAATACTTTATTTATAGTTATGAAAAATGTTTTAAGTAAATATGAATAAATAAATGAATGAATATAAATAACTTCAGAGATTTCGAGAAAAATAGGGAAAAAAATCATTTTTCAAAATTATAAATTGTACCTTGCACGAGTTTGCGAATACCTAAGATTGTAAATTATGTAAACGTGTCCATTAAATAAGGACATGTTTTAGCTGATAGGTTAGCGCACTGGCTTTAACACTTTAACTGCCGATATTTTTCAGCATTTTTTTTTTTTTTCATTACAGTTGTTTTGCATATAAATGATGCAAAAACATCTTCTTTTTTTCCACAAATACTTCAAAACCTTCTCAGAAATTTTAAATTTAAGTCCTATTTCCAAATAGGGATCATGGTTGACATTATCTAGTTTCCATGCCTGCGTTCAAAGCAGTCTACGTATGAGCGACATTGTTTCCTTGCATTTCTTGTGCACACTGTACTTTTTTTTTTAATATCATTTTAGGTTCTTTCAGTATGATGATTATCAGATGTCTTCATAACAGCAGGAACGCAAATGGTTGATGCTTTAGTGAAGAAAATTCTTCGCGCATTTTTAATATCTCAGAGTTCTGAGGATAAAGCAAGTTATTCTCTAGCAACCATTCCTTTAAAATCTAGGAATGGAATTTTATCGGCTGAGATACGAAACAATACACGGACATTCACCAGAGCTACAACGATGACATCAGTAAGCAAAGTAATATACCAATTTTGCCCTTTACTTTTATTCTCTATTCTTTAATAGTCCAATCCATCTTGTTTACGCCATCTATATATTTGTTGTATTCTGATATCACTTCGGGTTGTGGTGTTTGAATATCTATAATCTCTGTTCTACTCAGTCACTTTACCTCTGATATTATTTTGATTGATTCATGATTAGGCAGAAGTCTTTTACAACCGTTGTCATTCAACATGACAGCTAAAATTTCATTGCGGGAATGAAACGTGTAGTCAAATGCCCGCATTCTTTTTTCCTTATCTCTTTGTCTGAAATAGACCATTTATTCATTTTATCGAATAAAATAGTTTCTGTTGCTCATATACATCAATCTCTTTCAATCGTTCCATCATAAAAATCCAGTAAAAAATTGTTGAAATAAACTTAATATACATCAATCTCTTGCAATCGTTTCATCAGAAAAATCCAGAAAGAAAAAATTGTTGAAATAAACTTTTTGAGCATTTGGTATCTTGAGAATAGATACCATCTAATTTACATCAGATGTCCCAGCAGATTTTTTATTTCTTTTTTGTTTCTCAGATTGGTTTTCTGTGTCCCAGAATAAAGTTTGTATATTTGTTAAATAAAGAGAATTCTGTGCAAATAATTGCAAATAATGGTGTTTGATTTAAGTACTTTTGTTATAGTTACTAAAAATGTTCTTGGTAATGAATGGTAATAAATGAATAAAGAAATAAGGAAATAAAAGTAATCCCCAAGAAAAATCGGAAAAAATTAACCATTTTTCAACATTTAAAACGTTTTTTGTAATTAGCATTAGGTTGTGAATGCCTAAGTTTTTAAGTTATGTAAACGTGTCCGTTAAATACGGACATCTTTCAGCTGAACGGTTAGCACACTGGCTTTAAGCTGCCTAATGCAATGTTCGGGTACTGGATCGGATATAGACATTTGTGATGATCCAGAATCTATATTAAGCATTGGGACCGGGCTAATAAGTTTTAGTGTGAAAAAAATGCCCACCGAGTGACAAAATAAATTTCGCTTAAATACATACCCCCCCCCCTTTTTTTTTTTTTTTTTTTTTTGAAATAAAAGGTCGGAGATTTCCAATTGGTATTTCCTTTTGATATAACATTTTTATAAAATAGAATTTTTTAATAAAATTTTTAGGTAAAATTAGATATACCCCATTAGACAACATGTCAATTAACGTGGTACTGTTACTTTCAGGCACCGCGTCGGTTACGTATGGGGAAGATACAACAGTAGCTAGATATATGATAATTTTTTTTTCAATTTTTAGGAATTTCTTATATTATTTTGGATCGACAATTCATTTTTCTTCATCTGGTAAGTATTTACAAATATGGCTTATCCATTGTTTAGTTAGTTATATAAACGGTAAAAAAATGATTCGAGTATTTAAAATTAATTTGTTTTGCTTTTCAATGAGATAATAATATATACAAAACTTTGAATAAACACAATAAAATGCAAGAACTCGCAACAATTGCTTTGGGTCGAAAGAAAACGCAACCCTTCGCTAGGCGAACTATATAGACACGAGTGCTGCAAACAAAGCAGCAACGTACCTATGAAGAGGTTCATCTGACGAAGGGTCGCGTCTTCTTTCAACCTGAAACATCTGTTGCGAGTTCTTACATTTTATGGGGTTTATTCAAATTTTTTTTTTGTATATAATTAAATGAGATAGTATTTTCCTTTAATTTTGACTATGCTAATCGTATGTATTAAAACAAATATACAATGTTTAATAATAATGTGTATTTCACTGTGAAGTCTTCCTAACCTTAAATAAACTTACCCTAATGTCGGGGTAAGATGCCGAAATGAAAGTATTCAGGAAAGCTTTTATTTCAACGTCTTTATAAAATTTCTAAAATTAAATATGTTTTTGGCTTGTACACAAAAGTGTAAATAACAAATATAATCAACAATGGGATTTTGAAGAAACATTAAGCATAAACTACGTCGTCTCTTCCTCTAGTTTTCTCTGTGTCTTTTTAATGAAATAAATGAAATAATTGCAGCATTGATTTGATTGTTATACCAAATATTAAGAATAAAGTTTCCATTTCAAAGTTTATTTAATCATACTTTCCTTGAAATATAATATATATATACATCATTTTCATTTTATATTTATATATGTATAATATTTTTGATGAAAAATAATCACTGAAAAATAATCAGATAAAATAATCAGATGAAAATAATACTATTTTATTTATTTCTATTTATTTATTTATTAAATTATTTATTTTGCTGAACTATAAGTAATCATTTTGTTTATGTTAGAAATAATTAGCAACAATGTACTTGGGAGGAGTACCATGTTGATAAATGCATTCATAAATTTCGTTGATAATAACATAATTTTCAAAATAAAAATGTGTTTTTGTTTTTCACTTATTAGCAGTGTTTAATTTTATATTTAGATTATAACATTTTCCCACCATTTGAATAACTTATATTAAAAATCTGTACAAGAAGAGTAATATTCGTAGAATCTAGCAAAGATTTCAAATTAGTTAGTATTCTGTAGGTAATCAAATTATTTTAAAACAATTTTAGAATGTTAGAATTCAATAGCAAATCTTTTTTCTAGCCAAGGTTTCATCGAATTATTAAAATATTTTTGCCAAAAAATGTAAAAAAAAAAAAAAAAGTTTTTTTTTTTTTTCCTTCTTTATGAATTAAAATTTTAGACTTTTAAAAATGTATCAAATACGACATGTTTAAAAAATTAAATAAACATCGTATTACCCTAGGGAATGGTTAATTCAAAAATCATATTAATATGTATTTCTATCGGAACGTTTAGCAGCAATGCAAAGTTTTCTTTTTTTTTCTTTTTTTTTTCTTTTAAAGAATAGCCTTAAAATATTTCTTACCTAGGTTTTTAACTATTAGCAAAATAGTAAATTCACTTTCTAAAGAACAGTTTCTTATTTACTTGCTTTAGCTACGATGTTTTAAGAGAAAAGTTTAGTTTATAAAATTTCTTTGAAACTTTATTTTCGTTTAGTGGCACTTAAAGTTCTCTTTCATTTTTTTTTTTCCTTTTAAAACTCAATTACATTTTTATACCATTTTGCTTCCATTCTTCTAATGTAATAAGGAACAAAGGTATAAAAATACTTAAGAAATTAGCATAAAGTATATTGTATTTTTCTTTGCACATGAGTGTATTTTTAGCTAATAAATCATTCATTCTGTAAAAATTGTAATGTAACATTTCATGATATGAATCCTGTTAATGAAACACATTATATATTTTTGTTTTTAAATAGCAATATTTTACCTTTAACTATAAAATATTATTAAAAAAAATATTTAATTTTAAAAAACTTGACTTTTATTGAATGCGGTCAGATAAATTTAAGATTGTACAAAATAAATAAATAGAATTGTTTCACTATTACATTAATGTAATTTCTCAACTTCCTAGATTATATTCCAAAGCAAAAACAGCATATTTCTACATATAGTTTTTCAAAAAAAAAAAATTATATATATATATATTTTTTTATTTTTATTTTATTGTTATTGTTGTTATTTTGACGAGTGCAATTTTTTTTTTATAATAGCAATAGCCGGGATTTTATTAACTAAAAAGAATCATTTCATTAAAACTAAAACAATGAATTTTATTTTAGTAAAATTTATTTTTGAAATTAGCCTTTCTTTTATAAATTTTACTCCTGAAATAACAGATTTTTTTTTCTGTTAATTTTTATAAGCTTTAAAAACACTTAAGAAGATTTGGAAAAGATTAAAAAGTTGGATATTTGTTATGCTTTTACATTATATATATATATATATATATATAATTTTGCGAAAAAATAATAATTTCTGAAGAAGCTCTAGATAATGTCTTCGGAGAACAAGAAAAAAAAAAATAAAGAAAGTTTTGTCAAGGAAAAAATTTCCATAAAATACATTTAAAAAATTATGATTAGTTAATTTTCTTAAGCTTTTAAAGTTCAAAAAAGTATTTTATAATAGAATTTCCTTTACATTTCTTATACTTTTTTTTTTTTTTTTTAATGGAAATATTTTACTTAAATTAAATATCTGTTAAAAAGATACACACAACGTCATTACAGCTTAGCCGAAATAATAATAATACAAGGCATTATACATATTTAATCTTCTTACCAAATATTATAAATTATGAGTGAATTTTAGATTCCTATGTAAATATATATATATACCTTAAGTAATTCAGATTTTAAAGCTCCAGTTTTAATTTGGTTTAACTGTTTTAAAAGTGTTTTTATTTTTTTATTAACAAATTTAGAACAAGAATTAAATGTATATATATATATATATATATATATTGTTAGACTTATAAACATATATGTCTTTAACACTTCTTTAACTTTAATATATAATCAAGTGAATAGCGTACAGAAGTTCAGTTTGCTCTACAATGTATGTTTGCACGAATGCGCTTAAAAAAAAAAAAAAAAAAAAAAAAAAAAATCTGAATCAAACAAAACAAGTTTAGTTTCGTAAATTTATATTAAAAATAATAATGTTTTACCCTAAAAAGATACAAATTAGAAATTTTAGATGCAACCAACAGTTGAAGAAATTTAGTGCTATAGGTTTCACCATTTTAGTAGTACTATATATAAGCACCATTAAAATGGTGCTTAATATTCAAATAGAACTAGTGCAACAGTGGAACACAGTGCACCAAATTTCTTAAAACTTTGGTTGCAGCTTAAGTTTTCCAATTTTCACCTTTTCTAGCGTGAAACACTGAACGATTAATTTTAACAGTATATATATATATATATATATATATATACATACCGGGTGTCTCGTTAGTCTGCAGACATTTTAAAAATTTATAAAAGTTGAAGGAATTGGTAGAATGGAACGCGGTTTACGAAAAAGTTATTGTCATGAAGGGGGATTATTATTATTAATATATATATATATATAGATTTTTTTGTGGGGGGATGAGCGGGGGAGAAATAAAAAAATAAATTATTTACATTTTTCATCAATAGAGGGCGTGGTACGTGAGAAAATCACACATTTCTGTAAATATATATATTTATCCACATGCATATGTTTACAGGCATATAAATCCTATTCTATATGCCAACCATCACCATAAATTACAGTTTGTAAATGAGTTATAACAACGCTAACAGAAGCTTCAAGTAAGCGGTTCTTACCTGAGGGAAAATATCTTCACCATTACGCTTTATCGATAAAGTCAGCATCGCAATTAAAGCTTAAGGTCTGCGTAAGTAGGAAGCAAAATAGCAAAAAAGCTAGGTTAATCGTAAAACCATGTGATTTATAGGATTCTAAATTGAATATTTTTCGGTACGCATCAGATTTGTAGTAATCTTAATCGCGTAATCGTAATCGATTGTAATCGATTACAAAAGCAACGTAATCGCTGATTAATCGTAATCAAAACAAAATATTTAAATTATAATCGTAATCTAATCGTAATAAAAAAATATTTAAATTGTAATCATAATCTAATCGTAATACAAAAAAAAAATTATTTAAATTGTAATCGTAATCTAATCGTAATCAAAAAAAAAAAATTAAATTATAATCGTAATCTGATCGTAATCTAATCGTAATCTCATTATATTTTTCTAGAGAATAATCTATATCGTGAAGCAATGTAATCGTAATCTATCGCTAAAATAAGATTGCATTATATTTTTCTTTTCTTTGCTGCCATTTTTACTCTATATTTTTTGTTATCCCTTTTTTCAAAATTTTCTAGCTTCACAAGCTAATTTTTGAACTTACCTACTCACCCTGGAATATTTCAGTGGTCATGTTTTCAGGGCCCGATTAAGCTTTGAAGCTAAGGGAAGCTCAGCATCATTTCGGGGCCACCTTTCATTTCGGAAAATCTTGTTTTCCTGTAACGTATTGTAATATAAAAATGCTATAGACCAAAAAAATAGTGTGTGTTTATTATTTTTATTTTTTTACTTTCCGAACACTATAGTGAGGAAAGTATTGTAATCGTGTCAAAAATCCGAATTTGAGATTTTGATGTTTCTATACGTTTCGAGGCCCCCTGAGTCCGTTTCCACTATTTTTATGTGTGTATGTATGTCTGTGTGTATGTATGTGTGTGTGTATGTATGTGTGTATGTATGTCTTTGAGTGAACACGCTAGCGTCTAAACGCTTTGTTCGAATAAGCTGAAAGTTGGTACGTATATTGTAAGTCACCATAATACGAACCCTATAGATTTTGGTGAATCTAGCACTTATAGTTTTTTTACAGGGACACGAGGAAAAATTCTTTATCATTATGGCCTACGGGACCAAATTTTTAAAAGTGCGATAGCGTCTAAACGCTTTATTACTCTGAGGTAAAAATTTGTATACATGTTATAGGTAACAGTTGCACGAACTGTATAGATTTTGGTGAATTTAGCACTTACAGGTTTTTTGCAGGGGCACAAAGAAAAATTCTTTATCATTATGCTTAAGACTTCGGTTCGTCTCTTCGCGCGCGCTCTAATTCCCTTAATTATTTATGGAATTTCTTGAAACTAAAATATGTTATGTTCCTCAAGTTCACTATGGAATTGTTCCCTTTTAAAAATATGGTAAATATTACCACTGGTTTGTCTACAGGGAAATTTGAAAGAATTTCAAAGCATTGCGACCTATCAAAGGTATTTCTATAGATCATATTTTAACTTTTATTTCGCACAAACCATAATGCAGTCGACATTAACAATACATATGCGCAAGAAAATGCTTCCTGCAGAATATAATGTCATTAGCAATAAGATTTAGAGAGCAACACAAAAATTTTCGCTTTCAATAACGGTTATAATTGAAAACTGCTGGAATTGGATTTTCGTTTGCCTTTATTTTTTTTTTAATACTTCCTAGCAACGTTATAGAGTGATTATTGTTTAGAATGATTGTTTCATTTTCTATATCTACAAATTTCTATGAGCTTATTGGTGTTTTTTTTTTTTTTTTTTTTTTCAGCCGGGCGGAGTAGTTTGTTACATGAAATGACGAGCAAGCCTCGTTATTTTCGATAGCGGTTATCAAAGCGATGATGTTCTTAATTGAACATCATACATTTTGCACTTTTTTAATACTCTTTTTAAAAAATTTCCTCCGAGGAGGATTGAAATCACTTTAGTATATCGCTGGATAACACCTAAAAATGAATCCCAGGTCGTCGACAATTGCTCAGTGTGTAGCAGTATTGCGACTTGACCTGAACTACTTTTTAAAAGGAAGAAAAATATGTATATAAAGATGCTTAATTCAAAAATAATGGAGACAATTATTTTCAATTAGGCAAGTTTATTTTAAATTTAAATCGCAGTAACTCAGTTTAAGTATTTTCTGACTGCACTTTTTTCCAAGATGCAGGTAGGGTCGCAGTAGAGGGGATGGCATATCACTGTGCTCGTGGCTTGAATGTTTTCACGTAACGTGATAATAATGTTGCTGGATTTATTTTAGGATTAAATCTGGGAAGCCACATCTCGGGAGTAACTCAAGGGAGGAATCGCAGACTATCGCCAGTTGCCCAATGTGTAGTTAATTGAAGGTCTACACAACCCTCACCTTTACTTCAATATCAACTCAAATTGCAAGCAATCTTGCTGCAAAACTCATTTTCGATTATTCAGGTTACTTCGTAAATTTTGAAATCGAAATCATGTTTCGTATTTAAGAAAATTTTGACGAGAATTGCACTCAATTGGACAACGATAAATATTTAATTTCTTGAAAATAAGTTTCAGATCAAATCTCAGGATTTATAGTTTGCAACCGCTTAATCCTAACGTGTCGAAAAAATAAGAACACTATTAGAATGTACAAAAGATGACCAAAATAATGACATAATTATAGAAACGTATATTCCTAAATACCTTAGAGGTTAAACAAAAGAATATTCTCATCTCTTTCTCATTTTCTGGTTATTTGTTTCGCATTTCCCATTCTTCTAACAACAAGAATGTGTGATCGCTTCGGATTCATGCAAAGATTTTATCACATGTTCACATGTTTCCATTTTTCTCTTATAATAACCCCATCCGTTTTAGTGTATAAGATATGGTTTAACTATGCTCATTTCCAAACTAGCATAAAAATTATTTAAAAAATCATACGTTAAATGATTAATTTTAATGTAAAACAAATCGTGTTTTTCAGGAGGCCGAATAATCGATGTTACTATTTTTTTCTTCTTATGAAATATTGTCTGTCAATATTGTGAGTAACTGTGTAAATTACAATTTCTCCTCTCACCAGATTGCAGGACGAAAAGGGAGAATTTAGGCTATTTTCTTTTAATTAATTATAAAAACGTGCATGTTGTAATTAAAAAAAGAAAAAATCATTGTGAGAACACTTATTGTGTGTGATGAATTCGAGTTGTCAGTTTGATACGGCTCATATCGATTTATTATCCAATTATTCGGTATCTTGATGATGCTTAAATTTAATGTAAATTAATCTTTAATTAAAACAAGAATCGAGGCAAAATTCATTAGCGATCCAATGAATGTTAAATAAAAAAAAAAGTTTAATTTAAATATTTTTTTATGTAGATAGCATATAAAAAGACATATAAGTTAGATAATTATTTGTGAAAAGAGTAGAAAAATGCAAATAAATTAATATATTTTTATGAAGTTGAATTATTTTTAGTAAAGTTAATATTCATTTTTATTTTCTCTTACCCATATAGTACAGAAAGTGCTGTTTTTTAATAAAATTTTTGAAATTGAGATTTTGTTACATGTACACGTTTTAAGGTTTCCTGTATCCGAAAAACATGTTTTTAGCGGTTTGTCTGTGAGTCTGCTAAAATAATATTTCATGAACAAATAAGTGCAGGAAGTTCAAACTCGGTATTCTTAATCTGTATCATATACAAATGGTACACTAATCTTTTCGTTGAGATTAAGCAAATGCTTCGTGTACAGGGACATCCAAGAGCATTCAGATACATTACGTCTATGAGAGAAATTGCAGAAAAGTACAGTTTAACATCTATGGGTTACACTAAACCAAATGAAATGAATATGTATATATATATATATATTATGTATAAAAGCATGTTTCAAGTAGGATATGACATGAAAATCCTTCACCGTTCGTTTACAGATCTATTAAAAAAAAAAAAAAAAAAATAGACTAGTGGATCTGCAGATCAGGAAACTCAACGTTCTATTTGCATCAGACATACTTCAATAGGTCATTTTTATTTTATCCTTATTATAGTATATATTGATTCGATCGACTTGTTACCATAATCAGATACATTCCTGAGGGGGACTGCCGCCCCCCTCAACCCCCTACTGTATCTCGCTTTCCATACCTATTTGTATATCATATAAAGTATATCATATTTGTATATCATACAAAATTGTAAATAATTGCATTTATTTTTGTATAAATTCTTTAAAAGAGGTTTAGTAAAGTTGATAAAATGCTAATTTTGTGCATTTCTAGTCGTTTTAGCGTTAAAATAGCCTAGTTTTCCCTTAAAAACACTTAAAAAAGCTCCAAAAAGGGAAGAAATTGATTTGGCGCCAAATTTGGCGACTGTTTCCCTCCTTGGCGAATTTTTTGGCGACCTTGGCGAGAAAATCATTTTTAGGGAAATACCAAACATGGAAGCTTTAATCTCATTGGCTGATGATATACGAGAAATTTCCAGAACAGTCTTGGTTCGATAAAAAAGTATAAAAGGTCCGTCTCAGATCTCTATCAGTTTCAGCAAATGCTTGCTTTGTTTGAGCCTCTTTGGATGAGACATGCTTTATGTGTTATTGCTAAACAGTTTGTGATGTTAGTTTACTGTTAACGGATGTTGTTTAAGCTGTGTTTACTGGCTGAATTGAAGCTGATACTTGGTTTATAGACCTGTATTTTTCTGGAACTTTCTGTGAATAAATCACTGAATTTTTGCAAGTTTCCCCTTTCATTCTCGGACAACCCCCCAAGTACGCAACAATATGTATTCTTAACAAACGACGGTCTTACATTATTTCCTTGAAATTCATAAATACCAAATTTCATAACTACCAAATTTCATACAAAAAAAATTACATAGCATATCGGAAATATTTCGCGTAACCTTTAAACTAATTTCAAATTCTATGCCCACAATTTTCAACAGGAAAACATGCTTTTAAAATTCTAATAAAATTTCATTATATTTGATGGGGTGTAACCATGTTAAAATAAACGTTTAAGAAATACTGACTATAGACCGTAATAGTACGAAATTCTTTTATGTATCCCGGAAAAGTAGCCACATTCATTATAAACGCCAATAATAAGAATAAACCTAATTAATTATAACTCATTAATTTTTCAAACTAATTTGACATCATTTGGATGATTACAGTACATACTCGAAATTGGTCCCATAAATTATTTAGTCTATACATAACCTTTTTTAAGAGTAAACATGATTTTAAGCATCTTTATAATGTATGTTAATTTTATTAAGTTCAATTCAGCAGAAACGCATTAAAGTGCGCGCTTAAATAAAAATTTGTCCATAGCCTCTAATGTTACGAAATTCTTTCTTGTGTCTCTGTAAACAAACCATAAACATTGTATACACCAGTAAAAACTATTCAGCTTAATTTGCGTTTAAAATTAATAATTGTTCCAAATTTAACATCGTTTGGATGACTACGTGACATTGTCAGAACACTTTTGTAAGGTCCTGTACATTAATTAGAAAGCTTAAGAGCACATATTTTCTTCAAACAACAAAAGTTTAAAAGCATCTTACTCACGTACGCTAGTTTCATTTTCTTCATTGTAAAGTAATGATATTAAAATGCGTTTAAATGAAATTCATCCCATACACCGTAATGTTAAAAATTTTGGCGTGTCCCTATATACACAGTTTATAAACAATATAGCAATAAAAATTATAAAGCTACTTATATGCAAAGTTGTAACATTGTAAGCAAACATTTGTAAGCCAATCGAAGGACTTTTGCGGCCGCTATTGCGGTGCATACAAATTCTTCCCATAGGCCGTAAGGATAAGAAACACTTTGGCGTGTCCCTGTACACGAACGTCAAATGGAATACACACCTAACACTATTCCGTTGGGCCCATGAATATATGTACCAAATTTCAAGTCAATAGCGTGATTTTTGCGGCCACTGTCGCCCGACAGACCGACAGACAGACGAACAGACCGAACCCAAAATCCTTTTGAGTCTCAACAGAGGGCCTCCACTTACGATCCGGCAAAAATTGGAAGTCAATAGCTTGATTTTTGCGGTGGCTATCGCGGTACACACATATTCTTCCCATAGGCCGTAATGATAGGAAAACTTTGGCGTGTCCCTGTACACGAACTACAAATGGAATACACACCTAAAACTATACACCTAATTCCGTTGGGCTTATAAATATGTGTACCAAATTGCAAGTCAATAGCGTGATTTTTGTGGCCGCTATCGTGATACATACAAATTCCTCCCATAGGCCGTAATGATAAGAAAAACTTTGGCGTATCCCTGTATACGAACTACAAATGGAATGCATATCAAAAACTATACAGCTGATTTCGTGGGGCTCATGAACATGTATACCAAATGTCAAGTCAATAGCGCTATTTTACCGGCCGCTATCACGCGACAGACAGACACACAGACAGAGCCCAAAACCGTTTTGAGTCTTAACACAGGGCCTCCACTGACGTTTCGGCAAATACAGCGGAACAGTCTTAGAAATTGATGCAAGTACATTTCAGATTGTGATGCGTGTTACTAATATAGGATTATATAAGGTATCTGCCTACTTTAAAATGACCATTTTTGACGAAAATATCTATTTTCTGTTTTAGTTTTAGTTTTAAAGAATAGACTTTTAACTTTCCAAAACAACTTTACTTTTGTTTGTACGCTAATTAGAACCGAAGTTATAGCCAATTAAGTAAACCGGAAGTGAGATTCTTTAAGACAGGATGTTTTGAAGTTTTTTCAGAAAAATGGCATTCACATGCCTCTGTAAAAATTGATTGAAAAAAAAATTGACAAGTCAAAAAGTTAAAGTTGTTGCACTGTGACATAAAGAAATGCTTGTCTTATAAATGTGTGAAATTTTGAAAGTGTGAAATGAAGTAAATTTCAAAGTATATTCTTTAAATGCGTTTTCTGAAAAACTATATTTTTCGATTTTGGTGTATGCGATAAACATGATTTCACCAAAAGTTTTCAAGATATTTCTATGAAATTATTTCACAGTACATAACAAATTTGCAGTCACGCAATGAACTAAAAGCTAAGTTCTATATACTATTTTGAAGATTTACATGTGTTTATTTTCTAAAAAACAGATTTTTTTTAGGAAAATTCTGTATTTTTCTCTGTTAGTTACCATATTTCAGTCAATTTTAAGAATTTTTCTTAACTTTTAGTTCAATGCACAGATAAGGGTCATATCATTATGTATTTTAATGGATATTGAATTATGTTAATTTTTATTGAGTATATGAGGTTTGGCGTAAATGTGAAATTTTGCTCATTTTTTACACAAAATAACCTACTTCTTTGCAAAATAAAGAAATTTTTGTTTAAAATGTACTATTTTTCATCATTCTATGTCCGTTTATAAGTAAAAATATAATTACTTAATGCTTAGTCTGTTTTTTAAGAAAAAAGTGATCCGTAAGTAGGCAGATACCTTAAGTGTACAATGTCGTGTGTACATAATTTTTAGAAAATATACAGGACTGCCAAAAATTAGGCTAAATCATTCTTTTTTATTAAAAGTAAATAGAGAAAGTGCTTTAATATCATGTTTTACTATATCCAGGAAAACTGCCCAGAAATTATAATTTATTCCTCAAACCAATACAGTAAATGAAGTACTTTTAAGCTAAATATTCAGTGTTTGTTTTATGGAGCTGTTCTGAAGCTCAATTTGAATTCTTTTTTACGTAGATTTGTATACCAGTACTCGTTATCTTACTCTTTACTCTTCATTGAATTTCAGGTAAGAGAATGTCGTATGCGTGCCAAAAATTTTTAATAATAATTCAAATAATTTCTAAAATTTTATTAAGCTTGTACTTTCTGATTTTTTTCTGAATTGTAATTCTTGGATTGTAATTGTAATGCTTGTAATTCTTGGATTTTTTTCTGAACGAAGAGAAAAAAAATGTTATTTTTTAACAAATTTCATTTGACAAAAAATCCTCCAAAATAATATTTGAATAAGCACCAGTCACTGCTGCCATAGTTGCTCAAATTTCTCTTATAAATAACGCAATATATTTTTCGTAATTTTAAGAAACCAGAAAAAGAAACTGTAAGATAATCCTAGGGAAGCATACACACTCACTTTGAGTTTTACTTTTTACAGAGAATTTATCTTAACAAAGCAAATAACTGGAGAATTGTCAAAATTTTAGGGAATTGTTTTTAGAAAAAACGTACTTTTATATTATACGAGAAAGCAATACTTCATTATTTCCCTTTTTTTTTTTGTCTTGCACTGATATTTGAATTCAAATGTAGAATCCATTTACAGCTTTATTATGCATGCTTTGTATTACTTGCATGTTTAACATGGTGGTACAAACATAATTTCCTAAAATACTACTTTTGTATAAGATATCAATAAATTTAATTATGTACGTGTATTAGACAGCACAAATATTTCGTTTATACATTGCCCGTAATGCAATTCAATAAGCTTTTAAAATCTTATGTTAAAAGTCACATTTACAATGATCATTTCTTTTATTTCAAATCTGATTTAATAAGTAATTGTGTAATTAAATTTATATATATATCTGAATCTATAACACATCTATTTATTTTTGTAAATTAAAGAATAATCGTAAACTTACACCGCATTTTAATTGTCAGTAGAATATCTAAAAAGTATATGAAAATATTATTACTATTACTTACTATTAATATATTACTTACTATTTTAACCTTTTAATGCAAGTTACGTTTTTAAAATGTAATGTTGTGATCGGTGTACTTAAATCTTTTTCGAATAATAGACATAGCATATCGAAGACAAGAACGATAGAAAAATAACTTTTAATTTACATAAGAAGTTAATAGTATTACATATCTACTTATGGATATATATATATATATATATATAACGGAAGATGAAATTTCAGCAAAGAGTACCCCCTGATTATCGTATAAATGAATAAATCGAACATTTATAAAAAAAAGATATACGAATCAAATTAGAATTATCATAAAATATATAATATTCATATATTTGCATATGCTAAAAGAAGACAAATTATTAAAAATAAATACTAAATTTTATTTTCAATTTACGTAATCTTCAGAATAAAACAGAACCTTTTTTAGAACTTGAAATATTTCAAACAAAAATCTTCCGTTTTGTTATTATCTTCTTATTATATTTCAAATAATTCTTATTTGTAATATTGATTGTATTATGTTATCAACTTTGGTTATTACGAAAAGAGTTATTCAATTTAATATAAAAACATCATAACTGTTTTCACAATAAATTAGATCAATCTTTAATCTCTTATTTAGTTTAGCATATTTCCTCCCAGTGAACCATCTAAAAAGCGGATTATTATTTTATATTTCATATCTCTGATTATTTTCAAAGTATTTTATTTTCTAATCCAATAAATTAAATTGTCGAATAGCATATCGCATTTATTGCGCATAAAATTTTTCGAAAATGCAAACAATAATTTTGTTTTAAAAGAATTTTTGGTAGATTTTTATTATTATATATACAATATTTGAGCATTATAAAGAAATAGAAAGGTTTAAAAAAATCATGACTGAATGAGATTAATTAGCGGATAATAGGAAATATATGAAGAAAAATTTTAAACCTTTTTGAAATACAACATTATAAATGTTATATTGAAATCTTAATACTTTCAAATTATACCTATTTCGGTATATTTAGTATTATGTTATTTGTTTCAGTAATATTATAACAATATCCATATTAGTTACCCCATTATAAAAGCATATATCATCATACCACGCACTTTCTCTGGTAGCATTTATAAATATAGAATTCATAAATTTATATTATAGATTATAATTTTATGGAATTTATTATCTTATGTACAAAAATATATTCAAAAAAACTAATGCATGTTGTGTCATTAATCCAATATATTAATTAAAAAAATAAGATTTTAAGGAAGTATAGTACCATATCCGGGTTCAGGTTATGATAGTATACAATATTCCAGCGTGTTATTAATTTTATATAACAAAATTCAAATAACATTACAACATTTATTCTAAATTTACTAGCATAATCTGAATAAAATGTGTAATTTATTATTTCTTTTTTGTTAAAATGTATAATATATGTTTAAATTTGATTAAAATATAAAGTATTATATATATATATATATATATTACGCTGATTAAAAGAAAATATTACGAGACGCTTCTGCCCTTCATGAGTGTACAAAAATTGCATTTTTGTCGAAAAGGTTCTGCATAACCTATGAAGATTTCCTTTATTTTTTTTTTTGCAAATTAAGCTGGTTGTGCATTATTTTGTAAAATTCTTAATTGAGAAATAATAGAGTATATATATATATATATATATATATAATCTTAATAAAAATTCATTTTAAATTGAATTATACTTAATTGTAAATTTAAAAAAATTAATTTTTTTCACAGGATTGCTTTTTCTGCTGTGTGAGCAAAGCACTTTGTATTGTAAAAACATAATTTGTATAAATATAAAAAACTTTAATTTTTATTCAAAAATTATAATAAACTGTTTATTTTTTCTACTTTTCTGTATTAAATAATTTTAAGGTAATAGAATGATTAATTAACAGAAAAATGTGCTGTTCCTATTCCTTTTTTTTTTTTTTATGTTTACGAAATAAATGCATATATACATATGCCAACCACCGTAAGCCATGGTGGCCTCTGCTCCTTCTTTTTGTCATTTCAGTTTCCTTTCATTGGATATAGCCCTTGTTTACTATCGTTTTCAGTCCTTATAATTATTAAATGCACATATTCCTTATGTCATATACAGGGTGGCTATAATTAAACTTCCCCTATAAACATCATACTACAGCGCAAACGGGTGAACGGAATGCAACGAAAATTTGTACATGGACTATACACGAGATTCGCCCACGGAATTTGCAAAAAAAAAGTTCAGTTCCAAAATGTCCACCAGAGGGCACCTTTTTCGAAAAAAAACATTAACACAATAAACGACCAAAACAGAATACAGAAACAATATTAACATTTATTGACTAGTTTCTGACCAACTTGTCATCAAACCACATTAATTAAAGGTAAGGAAGAAATAACAGTACGCTGTTTGAGGAAAAAATCAAAAATCAGTTCAGTTTGCAAAAACATAAACAGATTAAGACGAAATTACACAAGAGGAGGAGTTGTTAATCGTGTCCAGGACAATGTATAGTCGATGCTCCATGTGACCACCATGATTCACCTGCAAAATTCCAAGTCGATGGACAGTGTGTTCAACAGAAGATCGCAACTGATCATTTGTGATGCTCAGTACATGCGATATGGAGTTCTTTAAGTCATTCAACGTCGCAAGACCTCCACGATACACCACACTTCTTAAGGTGATGATAAACTAGTCAATAAATGTTAATATTTTTTCTGTATCCCGTTTTGGTCGTTTATTGTGTTAAATTTAATGTTTTTCCGGAAAAAGCGCCCTCTGGTGGACATTTTGAAAGTAATTGTGTTTTTTTTTTCATAAATCCGTGAGCGCATCTCGTCCATAGTCTATATACTAAATATCGTTAAATTCCGTTCACCCGTTTGCACTGCAGGATGCTGTTTATAGGGGAGGTTTAGTTATAACCACGCTGACATATTTCCTACTGAATTCTTTTATGAAATAATTTACTGATAGTTCCATATATACCACATTTTACTTGGCACATTTTATGATAAATGTGTCTAACAACTTTTATTTATTTATTTATTATTATTTTTTTTTTTTTTTTTTATTGAAAGCAACGTAATACTTTCCACAAGTCAACATTAAGTTTAAATTTTTTAACCCATGGAATTAAATTGGCCTTATCCTTAGAACTCGAAATTTTCCTATTATAATTTCTTTAACGACATTATATTTGGAAGTTTGATTAATTTCATAATGTCGAGAAAGGGTACAAAATTACAAATACAACAATTTGTGTTGGGGAATAATAAAGATGATGGTATTTTAATATAATATCTAATATCAATATGTGATTGTAACTAATTTAATAAATTTTTAATACAGATTATGCATGTTAAACATTGATCACTGACAATGTGTAATGCGTGCAAAATATATAAGCACATGTAAATTTTAGAGAAACATTGTATTGTTATTATTACTTTATCTAAGAATATATCGACATGGTTATCTATGAATTTTAAAACATATAATCTTTTCATATACATATATATATATAATACCAAACATACGACTGTATAAAATGTTCAATACCTCAAAATAGCATATTTTCAACAAAATAAAAATCAAAATTTATTAAAGTATATGATACATTATATAAATGATGTAACTTGTTTCATAAAGAATGATTAAGGAAAATATTGAAAAGTTATGTAATATTTATCCATTTGTGAATTAATTTCTTTTTCGCGTTATGCTCTGTGTGTAATGGACACAATAAAAAGAAAAACAAATGTACAAATATAAGTAGGATAAGCGACTTATGATATTAAATAATAATTTGACAGATTTATACGTATGAGATTTACAAATAACTGGAGATTACTTTTGTAATTAATTAACTCGCGTTGTTATTTATCTAGTATTTATTGCAATCGACTGAAGATCAATACTTCAGCATGATTTTTTGTCCTCACTCGAAGGGCGTTTGAGTCAATTTTTTTTTCTGTTATGTTTTGGTTTTACATAACATTTGAAATAAATTATAATTTTAGAGAGAAAAAATTGCGATAATTTTATAGTATTTTTGAATAATATGCTAACGAACCTTTTCCGACTTTAGAATTTTTTATTTTATATTCCTCTTCCATACTGTAAAAAATTTATTTAATTTTCAATTTATTAGTTTTAACATTTTATTATAGAATATGCTTAGAGAGCTTATAAATATGCATTAATTAATAACATTTTACATTGTTAATGTTATATACATGTATTTAATATACCCTAAACCCAGGATACATAATTAAGTATATTTATCCTTCATATTTTGTATAATCACAGTATTACTTTTCCATGCAAACAATTATAACTGAAATATATATATATATATATATATATATATATATATATATATATATATATATATATATATATATATATGTATATATATATAGTCTGTAACAGAAGTGTCCGAACACTAGCAAAAATTCCTATATAAAAAAAGTACGCTTAATACAGTTTTGCTAAATAAATCCTTGTCGAACCCTGTTCTTAGACTGTCTAAGAACAGGATTCGATAAGGATTTATTTAGCAAAACAGTATTAAGAGTATTTATTTTACATAGGAATTTTAGCTAGTGTTCGGACACTTTTGTTACCGACTGTATATATATATATAATAGGGAAATGAAATTTGTATATGCAATAAATCCTATTAAGTCTTATAATAATAAATAAGAAAAAACTTTTTCTACGATACATTTTAATAGTATTGGTGGTCTATCATTTATAAATTAAGTAGATCATGAAAAATCAGACATTATTTTTGAACTTTAAAAATTTAGAAAAAAAAAAAAAATAAAAAAAAAGTTTTAAAAAAATTATGGTTTATGAAAAAATAAATAAATAAATAAATAAATAAAAATAACAAATAGCGCTTTAGTATACATATATTGCATACCCAGGTAGTACACTGTGGTATTTTAAACGTTGAACAAACGACAGGGCATTCCATTGAACGATCGTTTTCCTGTAACGTTAATAATCTGAAAATATGTCTCGTTGGTTTCCTCATATTTTAACGGTTGTTTTAACACATTTTACAACCTAAAAAACTGTTGTAAAAGCGTTGTTCGGAGTAGCAACACTGTCTCGTTTTTTTATATCAGTTTTCAACGCGTTTTTTATGTCTTATAAACGTTGAAATCAAAGAAAAAGAACTTGCTCTATATCCGTTAAATTTTATTTTTTTAAACATTGCTAATCATAAAAAAAAAACCCTTAATAAAAGAGTTTTTTCAACAAACACTTTTACTTAATTTTTAGACTTTCTTTAATGAATAATTTTATTACTTATTTCTGTATTCAATAAAAGAAAATATTGGATTCGTAAAAATTTTCGATTTCCGTTTTTTGAGGGGTTTACACGTTGTGAACTAAGATAAAAAGTGGAGTGACTCCACTTGACTTTCCGAACATTAAGTAATTAACGGTTGTATAATTAAATCAAGATAGGGCAAGTAGTTAAATAAACAAAAGTAAAAACTATTAGAAGGTGTTAGAGTATTTTTCTCCATTCCTCAATTTTACGCTATTGCATTTCAAATAATTTGAGCCCATACATCGTAACGATAAAGAATTTTTCTTTGTGTCCATGTAATATATATATATATATATATATATATATATAAATTTTCAGTTTATTTGAATTAGTAGTTTGGATACTATCACACATTAAATATTTTAAGTCAATAATAATAAAGACACTCACACGCATACATAACTCACACACATACATACATAAACGTAAGACTAGCATCGTAAAACTGTGAAAAACGAACTCAGGGGACCTCAAAACGTATACTTACACCATAATCTCAAAGACGAATTTTTCTCATGATCAGAATATTTTCTTTACATATGTATGTTCGGAAAGTAAAAATATGCATACACATATTTCAAAAATTCATAGATCCTCAGTAAACTGACGATTTTGTTTAAAATAATCTATCATAAGTTGCCAATGTGAAGTTAGTTCATATTCATAACAAATTATAGCGTGATAAATTATGTAAAATGTTTTATTGAATGTCGTTCATAAAAATTTACAGCAGACATTTTTTACGGCAGCTTAGTTGAAATTATTATTGTACAAAACAGCAGAAAGTAAAGTATAATCCACTTCCCACTACTTTAATTTTGTTGTTTGCAAATATGTAGTAAGTAGGACAGTTTTAAGGAAACTTATTCTATATTGAAGAATGATTTTATGCAGTTTATCACTTACATGTTTATTCTTCTAAGAGGTTTAAATCTTCACTGGATCAGCAAATAAATATTTTACCATAAATAAAATTGTAAATTTAGGCATGAAATAAACTAGCATAGAATACTAAATAAATTTATATGGATAAAATTTTCTTGTTAAGTGATACACATCTGTAATAAATATTAATCTCTGAAACAAAGTAACATAAAATATGTATATAAGTCCCCCCCCCCCCCGAAAAGAAAAAAAAAAAAAAAAAAAAAGAAGAAGAAAATGGCTTTTTTTTGGATTTGTGAAGAAATATGAGTTGCTGAATATCATAAAAATTGAGAAAAGCCATAATGAGATATATGAAACTTTATTTAATCAATAATAATAATAATAGTTATAGAAGCCTGTACTAGATACTGCATGACAGTTTTATACAAGATTTTATACAGGTGCCAAAATCCAACAGAGTTCTTTTAAGTTTGTTAATTAATGGTGAGAAAGCGTGCTGAAAATTCTGGCTACTAATGTCGATTAATATCTAAAAGCATAAATTATATGGCCGATGGTTGAAAGTACTATATGTTATTTAACACGTTAAGCGCCACGCAAATTCTCAAAATCCATTGAAATTCCATAATGATTCTTCCTGTAATAAATAAACGTTAAGCACATTTTTAATACACTTTCAATCCTTAAATGTATTTTTTTAGTTTTATATATATTTTATATCCGCCACCGATGGTTGACGCGGCTTTATATCATATTTCACACTGTCAGCCACCGATGGCTGACACAGCGCTCAACGTTTTAATTTTTTATTGGTACCGCTTTTACTTTCGGGGTAAAACTTTTACTGAACTGTTTGAAGTATAACATGTTCTGCACACTCCTAAAGTTTCAAGGTGATTCCTTCAGTACTCAGAGATATATGACAAAATGTCTAGAATCTAGAATGGCTGACATGGCGCTCAAAGTGTTAATATGATAGACACAATATGTTTTGGTGGCTATTTGTAAAAAAAAAAAAAAAAAAAGCGTGACAGGATAAAAATAGACGGAATCATTTGGACAAACAAATGCAAAAAATTTAGCTTTGAGATTTATTTTGCATACATATATTAATATACTTTGCTTCATCACCCTAATTAAAAAAGAAAAGAAAAAAAGAAAGAAGGAAAGAAAGAAAAAGAAAAACTTTCACAAATTTGCCGAAGCACAATCATCCTTTTTACTGCATAGTCATTACTGACTGCAGTACTGACATACTCATACTGTCATACCTTTTCTGCACAGTCATATTTATCTCCTTCGACGTGGAAATCTGTCTAACTTTGTATCATATTCCCCAAGTATATAATAATTACAGTTACGACATTTGTACATGCCTTTTATCGCTTTGTATAGCAGCACATAGTAATCAGTTTAGGACTAATAATGAATGTATAATGTTCCAATTTACGTTATTTCATTAATGTTATTATAAATTGTTATGTCATTTTGTATATATTAATATTTTTAGTACTTCTACACTAAATATCAATATTAATAAACATGTCGAAATTTACTAAGCAGTAAGTTTCATTTAATATATATAATGCTTTAATTTTTATCAACATTTTGAGTTATCTTTCATATAAAATAAGTAGTACATTTTATTGCTAAAATTTCAGCATTTTTTCGTTTATCTGAAAGTCTGTCATGATTTATGATTTATAAGTGACCTATTTAAATCAATAGATCTTTTTTGCATATTTATTCACTGAAAAAAAAAAAAAAAAAAAAAAAGAATGCATTTTATAATATAGACATAATATAGACATATAAAATGCTGGTATATTCATTGCTAAAAACATAATTTCATTTTTCATTAACGAATTCAAATAGGTTATAACTATTGAAATCCTTTGTATCAATTTTATTGAAATATCTTACTACTTTTAAAAGTCAATTACTTATGTATTCCTACTACAATTATTTACTGAAATGATAAGAATTTGAAATTTAAATCAATTGTGTAATTCTTTTTTTTATTATTCTTTTAAGTTTAATCTTTTATGTTTATTAATTATTCTTATTTGATTTCTATGACATGGAATTTGTAGGGTATAAACATTTATTCTTCAATATCATTGCATAAATAATAGCAATCTACACACACACACACATATATATATATATATATATATATATATATATATATGTAAGATATATATATATATCTTAAAAGATATATATATATATATATATCTTTTAGATGAAGACTGGGTATACCTAGTAAAATTCTATTTTTAGAAAACAACTCTATGAAAAAAATCTCACTGGTTCTAAATAGTTTAGATCTACTGTTATTTTGCATAGTTATTTAATACAACTACAATTTTATTTTCCGAAATATAGATTTAAATCTCCATATACAGTTTTAACATTTAAAATTAGATTAGTAGTTTAAACTCCATAAAAAATATTATTGAATATATATGATTTCTTATTATTTCAAATAAATGTGTACTACAATAAAAATAGATAAACAGAACAATTATCACTGCAAAAATATCTAGAGAGGCATTCATTTTAGAAGATTTTAAAATACAAATCTTATCAGAATACAATTTAATAATTATCAATTAAATTGCATAATTTAGTAAAATAATAGACCACATTTAATGAATTATAAAACTGCCGAAAGCATAAACAAAATATAATAACATAACATAACATGCGAACTAAATGCATTTCGCTCAATGAAGAAATATTTATGTATTATTCTAAAAATTATCCGTATTGTATTACATAAAACTTGAGGCGACAAGAACAAATTATGGACATGAATTAAATTTGCTATTTGTAAATCGAAGGATTATTATTTAGATAATAACCCTGGAAAACATCACATACCAAATAAAAGTAATAGGACGAGATAAAAGAAATTTGTTTATATATGTATACATTTGATACAAAGCACAATAGTATAAAACTTTGTGTTTTATATAGACTATTACTTTACGAACAAGATTTTACGAAATTTCTTGCCATTTCTCCCTGGAGCAGGTGGCAGAAACACGCTTGTATCATAAATCGGCTTCAAGCTTTATGGTGAAAAAATATTAAAAGGAAATATTAAACTAGTAATAATAATAATAATAATAATAATAAAGCGATTTTGGAAGCTTTGATTGAAACAAGGGACAAAGCGACTTTCGGGAATAGGGAAATTTCGCATAATATGGACTTTTAAATAAAATTCTAACAAAAATGTTTGTACGTCTTCAAGAAGATATTTCCAAAAAACCTGTTTTGTGTTTTAGACAATTTTCGATTCTTTTTTTTTTTTTTTTTTTTTTTTTTTTTTTGATAAGTGGCAGGTACGAAGCGCCAAATTCGAAATCACTCTTTATGCGTTAAATTTATCTTGTGGAGTGTATCGGAGCTGCGTAGTCACTAATTTTGATGTGTGTGTGGGTTAATTATGTGCATCATCCGTCACCCACTTTCACAATTTTTTACAAAAAATTCCTTATCTCAGCCTTTAATAAGGAGACAAAAACACGTTTCCTTAAGTAACTGTGCTCCTATTTATAACAATATGCAATTTTTTGTGTGTGGGTTGGTTATCTAAAACCAAGGAACAGTATAAAATTATTTTGTGATACTTCCCACTTTCCTATTTTTAGATGTGGGTGCGGTCAAAACACACGTTTTCAAACATAACTTTACCCAAAATTATGCAACAAAGGCGATTTTTGATGTGTGAGTTAGTCACTTGTGTACCTATAAAATCCTATAAGTAAATTTTGGAAATTCCTTCTTGCTGTTTTGGGGGTCAGAAGGAGGTAAATGTACTACCTTTCAAGCATAATTTTGCTCTAAATTATTTCAATATGATTTTTTTTTTTTTTATGGGTTGGTTTTTGGATCTGGGAATTGGTTCAACTTACTTTTGTGGAAGTAAAATTAAAATGTAAAAAAAGAAGACGGCGTACGTGAGTATGGCTCTATCGCCTGAAATGGGAACTGGGAATTGCTAAAGTGCATGTGAGAACCTTTGGAACCAAGAGAAGTCCATGTGTAATACGTTTGTTTCTGCACGAAAGCTCGAGTAAGGCGCCACTGAGAGAATATAGAGAGGGCGGGAATACCCTACCGTCAGCGAGAGCGCAAAACCCAAGATAAATTTGACTGATTTTAATGATTTATGTATATATATATATATATATATATATATACATATATAGGGGAGAGTCGGGAGCGATGGGACACCTTATATTATTCTTAAAATAAAGATTGTTTTTATTTTCTGACATTTCCACCAGGTGAAGGAACTACAGCCCCATATTTGTTGCTATGTATCATTTTAGTTGGAGAATTCTGTAAGTTTATGTAACAAAAACACTGTTTTATAACATCAAAAGTAAACAATAGCTTAATTTTCAAGGCATGTTTTCAACGTCACTCACTGATGTTAGCATAATTACTTTTCATATTTTATATACCTAATAACTTCTATTTTGAAAAATAATAAAAGGGGAGGGATAGGACATGTAAGAAAAGGAAGAAGAATGAAGATTCTGATACTCCTTAAACAGAGAATTTTAAGAGGCAAATGAATGAATAGATGGAAGAGAAAATGCACGTAACATACAAAACCATGGAAAATAACTGGTGTGGCACTCACATGACTTTTGTTTACATTTGGAATTTCTGCTACTATTTGTTCTTCAGATATGCTGAAGACAGAAACACAGACAGACAGACACACACAGAGACCATTCGCTAAAAACATGATTTTTCGTATTCAGGGATCCTAAGAACATGTAAATATAACAAGAACTCACTTTCGAAAATTTGACCCTAAAACAATATTTTATTTACCTTACAGGTAAGAGAAAGCAAAAATGGAAAATTTCAAAATAATTGCCGAAATGGCGGTCATTTATCATACATGTATGAGGAATTACTTTTCATTCCTGAGCAGTTTTCCTGGACATGGTAAAATGTTATACACAGACTAGCCACTAGAAATCTCATTAATATTAAGGGAACCACAAAACGTGTAAATATAACAAAAACTTAATTTTGAATATTTGAACTAAAAAACAATACTTTCTCTGCTCGAAGTAAAAAAAAAAAAAAAAAAAAAAAAAAGGAAAAAAGAACTAATTGAGCATTTGAAAATTTCTATTTAAGTGATACTTTATATTCTAATGTTGGATAAAATAGATATTATTAGTAATTGATTAACCTTACATACATAGTGACCCACTGTTATAGTCATTTTTCATAGTATGTCTGTATATTATGTATTTATTTTAACTTTATAAACATGTCCCATCCCTCCCTCATATAAGGGAGGAATGGGACATTTTTATGACTATGTTATTTGGCTTATAAAATTAATATTTTAATAATTACCATCAAATTTATATTTTTAAAAAATGTTCAAATGTTTCAATTTGTTTCTCTGAAACTTACAGTGTTGTACCAGTAAAAGTAAATTTGAAAAAAATATTTTTGTCAAAACTGTCCCATCCCTCCCTGCTCAACCCAATATATATATATATATATATATATATATATGTATATATTATATTATTCATTGATATGGGATTCTAAGTATTTATTTATACATACTGATGAGTAAAGCGGGTAACGCCCTCTTGTATTTTCTAAAATTAATAGACACAATATTTGAACATAAAGACCGTAATATTAAGTGTTAAAGAAATAATTGTCCGATCGATGATTCAACACACACACACGCACAAAAAAAAAAAAAAAAAAAAAAAACAGAAATCTTTAGGCAGCAACGCATGTTTCATTTCAACTTTAAAGCGTGTGAAGTTTCCTTTCTAAAGAAAGGAAACTTCATAAATGATAGGATAAGTAGCGTTAAATTGGGATATTTTGGTAAATTTAGAAGTTCAATTTCGTACAAAAACCTTCACATATCTTATATTATCTAACTCATTTTTTTAAATAAAAAAAATAATACAAGAAACATCATTCAGCAGATATATTTCTAGTTTTGAAAATTTTAATGTCTTAGAAACGTATGTTAAAGTATTTTTACTTGTACATTCCCTTAGTCTATTATGATCGTTTATAAAAAATATTTGTCTTTCAATCTATGATAGTATGTTAATCATGTAATTTATTTTGATTGAAAGATTTAATTTCAGATGCGTTTAAAGACACCTCCTTAGTAATTAATTCTTTAATATGTTCATATATTTCAAATATTTGCATATAATATTCGTAAGTGTTTAAAGCCGTTTTAATAACAAAGTGTAAAACTTTGCAGCTTTTCATTAAATTAACTTAATTAAAATCATGGTTGCAAAATTTCAGTAGTCACCGAGGTTTTAATGAAAATTTTGAAATTTAAGCTTTTAAAAGCTTAAGAAGAATGAAACTGACTGCAATAAGCAAACAATAATCAATTAATTTTACTTTCTTCAATGTAAAATAGAATACGGTGTTATGTTTATAAAAAAATTATACTCAATAAATTTACAAGTTTTAAAATGTTCAGAACACGATTTGTCTATTTTTAGAAAATGTCTGTTTGTCTGTGTTCGTATAAACAATTTTGTGCAAACTGTATCTCAGGAACAAATGCACAGAATTCCATGTAAATCTATATGTAATTGAACTTAGACCTAGATTATACCTATGAAAGTTTGGTGCAAATCGCTCAATAGGTAACGCTGCTATACAGCGGTATTTTATTATATATATTTTTTTTTATTAAGGGAAGGCTATGGCCAAGGTTCTGCTGTGTATAACAGAATAATAATTGTGTATAATAGAATGTTGTGTATTTATGACATACTATGCCCATCGAATATGGGTGCATTTCGGCTGATACGTGGCGTGGCTATACCGCAACTTTCCCCGTGAACGGGCGGGGAAGGCTTTATCTCCGATTTCTTTGCATAAAAATGCACAAAATATATTATATAAGAGAGAATTAATAAAACACTATGTTGATTCAATTCGTAATACATAATAGCCAACAAGTAGCGCTGCTGCATTGCAATTTGCTCCGTGAGTAGGAAAGAATAGAAATAAATGTTAATTTCTATAGTATATGAATGCACCAAACATTATTTGTAAGGTAACCTTTATGAAAACAAACGCTGACTGATTTTAGGTATATATCGACCGACTTGTCGCGCTACTGTTGCTTTATTTGCGTGGTTTTCCGCATAGAATCTGTTAATTTAAATTACATCAACCTCCTTAAGAAAATGTTTATATTGTCAGAAATTATGATTAAACACTTGAATGTTAAAGTGTAAATACCGCTGTTTCATGGAATAAAGTTTTGTGATGGCAACAACGTACTTGTTTGTAACTCTGAGGGGTGATTTTCGTTTAGAAATTTTTACTGTCTAATACTAATTAAACAATTGATTAGTTCTTGTTTTGGTTTAATTTTAATTTATTTTGTTCTCAAGATTAAATATAAAAATCTTTTTAAGTTTAAATATTTAAGTTTAATTATTTGTTACAGTAAGTACATTATATTAACACCAATCATCCGTTATATTATATTTATCAATAGCTAATTAAAAAAATATATAAATTAAAATCTTTGTAAAAAATCAAACAAATTATTAAAACATGAGAAATTTATATATTTATTATCATGATATATTTCATTTTTATTACATATTTTTAAAGAATGTTCGAACTATCATAAGAGTATTCGGCTATTTATGTAACAAGAATAAGCGTATAACGTAACATTTTCAGAAAACATTGTATATCTATCGCACAAACTTTTTTAATTGAATCATTATCAAAAAGTACATCATTCTGAAACCATACAAGTCGGTGTAACATGAACCTCAGCCAAAGTTAGAAAAAATAATCTTCTTAGGCATTTAAACAACTTTCTTTACCCAACATTTCTTACAAAAGGAAATTACTACTTCAGTTTATTTTGTATTTAATTCCTTAATATGTACTTCAAATTAACTTGCTTTAAATAGTAAACTTCTATTAAAAGCAAATGAAAATAGTTTGAGAAATGGTTTTGTTAAAAAAAAAAAAAAAACTGTGTAAGGGGGAAATACCACTCGCAACTACTGTTTAAAAATTTTTGATGCATTAATAAAAAGATTAAAATAATTAATAACTAATAAGAACTTTAAATTATTTGGAATACTTTTGCTCGGTACACTTTTGAATATTACTCAACTAATTTTGTTTAGAACTGTATATAAACTAAAAACTGTACACACATTACATATGGTACTTAAAGTAGGTACAGTCACCCAAAAAAAAAAACGCCACCCCCCTACCTAATTTCGACGTAAATTATCGTAGAAACATTTCACTGGTACCGATCGATTTGTAATAACGTCTAGTTTATAACGGTATAGTTAAATTTTGCCTAAGGGGTCGTCTACATATTAAAACTGGCATTAACTTCATTTTCTTCAATGGCAAACCCTATTTTTGACTTCATATTCAGATTTCTGAGATCAAGGCGGTTCGAAGAACATACCTATTTATATACCTTAAATCAATTTTAAATAGAGTTACACGTGAAAATGTATTAGGGGTCCGTATATATATTCAGAAAATAAAAATCACGATCTACCACCCAATATGCATTATTTATTAAGTTTCACACCGGAAAAAAATTTTAGAAATGTTAAATATAAAATAAAAAAAATGACTAATTCACAGAACTTTCTGAGTTTGTTTATGAATTAAAAGATTTTTTTTGGTTTCTATTGATTAAACATCAAATAGTTCACTTCATACGAAGAAAATTAAATAGCTTGAATAGATATTAAAATATCTATCAAAAAAAAAAAGATGAATGGTTTTAAATTTGTTTGAAAATTCAAAATTATTTTAACTCAAGCTGCCGTATAATTGTCTGAAACGGCGGCACTCAACCTGGTTCCCACGGCCGTTTCACACTGACAATGGGAGTTTGTTCTGATACTGCAGTACTTTCATTTTCTTTAATTGACTTTTTTTAAATATTAAAACAGATTTTTTTATTTTTATTTATTTATTTTTTTTATTAATTATTATTATTTTTTTTTCATGACATTATCAGGGATGGAACACGGGCGCAGAATTCATACCACTATCAATGTAAGAAAATATTCTACTTCTTTAATCAACGATATTATAGGTAGAGAAATTTCTTAAACGGATTCCGGTATGAATTCTGCGCCGTGTTCCATCCCTGCATTATTAAAAACTTTTACATAAATCTCCACAATATTCTTTTGCTTTTATATTTTATAATGTGTAACAAATTAATATGCAAAATAATAAATCCTACTACTTAATGGGATGTTCTAAAATTCTACACTTTAACACAGATACCGAAGTGGACGGTGGGTGTAGAAGGCTGACTACCCTTAATCTAAATCTTCACTTGAAAAGGTCAAAATGTTACATAACTCTTTTTTTTTTAAGGAAAAAAGAAGAAGATAAGGAGGAGAAGGAAAGATCAAAACGAATATAAAGCATATTAAACGTTAATACCCTTTATACACTGGGAAAAGGCGGGTTTCGTATTGTGTGTCATTTGGGAGCTGTAGAGTGCCAGAAAATTACTTTATGTAATAAAACTTTTCATTTAAAGGGTATTTAAAGCAGCATTATATTTAATACATAGACTATTCAGAAAAAAAGTACCATTCATCTGGTTCATGAAAAATAAAGAACATTTTCTGGCATTGCTCTATGTATATACATTCTTGTCAACCTATCTCGGAAGATTACTGGTCCCGCCCCTTTCCGTACATTTTTTTTTACATCAGTCTTTTTAGAGCCGTGTCAGCCATCGGTGGCTGACACTGATTTTTCCATTTAGGCTAAGTCAGCCGGCAGTGTAAAATATGATATAAAACTACAGAACTTACATAGTTTTAAGTAATTACTGACAATTTATTTAAAATTTACTTCATGTGTTTTTCTTTTTTTTTTAATAGGATTTTTATAGGATTATATCGTTAAGGCCTAATGGGGTTTATTGAAACTCGATAAACATAACACGCTTTTAAGCAGCACGTGTGGCCTGAATGGGATTTCCATAAGAATTCACGTGGCGCTCAATGAGTTAATCGTAAATGTATTTGAAGTTAATTACTCTAAAAATTAAATTGTGTACACAGGGGCGGGAACTAACAATGTTACGGGTAAGGTTGGCAAGTATGCATATATATTTCGCTTGATTTATAAAAATTTATAACACATTTTCTTCTTTTTTTTTTAGTATTTTCTGTTTATATCTCTCATTAAAAATAAATACAATATTCATATATAAACATATCTATACAGTAATGTATATAAACATATTGATTAAAGAAGATTTGTTGATATTACAAAATTATTCTTCTATCTGTATAGTATATTAACATAAATATATTTTGTAAATTTCGCAGCATCGAAAAACAGCAACATAGCTTCCATATCAAGGCTTAATGTAAATAGGACGTAAGCGTACTGTAGCTAGTTTTGAAATTTAAAAAAAAAATAAAAAAATAAAAAAAGAATAACAGTGGGCTAAAAATATGCCGGAATAAATTAAAATGTTGTTTATTCTGGTTTTAGTCAGGTGATATCACTCGTGCTAAATAGCTGGATCCGCCCTCTCTTAAGCTCAGGTTCAGCTCATCATAAAAATATTGTTTTTAATATCTGCCGCACCAAAATGTTCAAAACACAAATGCCAATTTTCATTTATTTTGAAATCTTCCCGTTTCAACTTTAAAAGCATTTAGATTAATTAATTTTATTTTGAATTTTTAAATTTAGACGTTTAAAGTCTTTTAAATGAAATTTCAGAATTCTGTAAGATCAATATCTATATATTTGAAAGTAATAAGACAATTCCTTTGTTTTAAATTTTTATTCCATAATAACTGTGACTTTGATTTCGTGATTGGGAAATTGAAAATAAATACTATTGAGCTATGTTCCAATAATAGATCTTATAAACTTAAAAAAAAAAAAATAATAATAAAGCAATTTTTCACTATTTGATTCTGTATTAAAAAACTTTTAATAGAAATTTGATATTTTATTATGTTACATTATGGGATAAATTTTAAATAACACAAAGCTTACAAACGGTACAGTAACCAAATGCAAATATGTCACAACAAAATTTAAACAGAAAATTTATGGTAAAAAATCTTTTTAAAATTATTAAATATTCATAATAATAATAATAAAACGATTGTCGAATGCATAATTGCTGTTTCATGCAATCAGTTTCGCTGTACCGTGTTTTCTAAAACATGTTATTTAACTAGAGGTGTACGTACTCTTGAATATTGAAACGCGAAAAAAAGTGTAACAGGGTTAAAATAGAATTTTAGCAGTGAAAAATTAGAAAAAGATATTTAATACTTTTCGGATATATTCTTCTCTTGTACCGTAAGCCACGCCTTTTCACAAATTTTCTAAAACTTTATAATATAAAGCAAAATAATTTTGCATATTTGTAAATAAATCATTTAAGTTTTGTCTTCAATAATCGATGTAGTAAATACCATTGTGATTTATGCATACCAGCGTCACATATAGAGCCAAATAGGAATATGCAAATTTGTCTTTTTTTTAAAATAGTGTTTCAGCGAATCAGACGCGGGGCTTCTTTTCTTTTGAAATTCTTTCACAATCCCTCGCCTACATTGTGATAACTTTACAAAAATATGCCAATTTGTATAATAAACATCGAAATATTGCGTAGGAAACAATAAAAATAACATAAAGGTAAATTAAAATAGTTTTCCGTCAAATTATATACAAACATTTACTTATAGAGGATACAGATTATAACAAGTGACGGCCCCCTAACAGGAATAAAAAGTGAAATATCACTGTAACTCAAAAAATAATGTTAGGAACGAGCTGTAAATTTGGAAACCCATGTTTTTGATGATGCCCGTTCTATTCGTGCAAAAATTAACATAGGTCATAATTCATAATTTTTTCAAATATGAATTTATTAATAATTTTCATAATTCAAAAAATGTTTTTTTAGCAAAAATTTGCATGGAATGTGTTTGGGTCACTTCATTCTAACGAATAAAAAAAACAGAATTTAAATATCATAATTATTTCGGAAGATATGATTTAATGTTTGTCACATTCATTTAACATTAGCATCCCCAAACTTTGACAGCTTATAACTCTATGAAAAATTGAGCGAAATATATAAACTATACCATTTTCCGTGATGATTTGATCCAAAGAATTCAAATAAATTATAAAAAATGGGGGTTACCATTGAAAAAAATGAAGTTGATGTCAGTTTTAATATGTAGACGACCCCCTAAGTAAAATCTAACTATAACATTATAAACTAGACGTTATTACAAACTGATTGGTACCAGTCGCATGTTTCTACGATAATTTACGGCAAAATTAGGTGGGGGGGGTGGCGTTTTTTTTGGGGGTGACTGTACTTTAAAAATTACAAACTTAAATTTACTCGATACAACTCATTCTATACCATTAATATAACCAAATTCTGGCACAGGTTTTTCATCTTGTATTCTACATAAATTTATTTTTTAGCATGTAAAAAGTACATGTTAATTTAATTATGTTTAGAGCAGACTGTAAACATTAAAATTTAAAAACGAGAAATTTTGCTTACAGGCACATTGTATTTAAAATATTTTGGATGTATATACACAGCAACTATTGGTACTATTTGAATAAAAGGTTTTCAACAGTATATCCATTTTATAAAGATTTATAATACCAGACAGAAAAAAACTCATAAACACAAACACACTGAGAGAGAGAGAGAGAGATGCAGACATACAAGCACATAGAACAATACATAAAAAACACAATTGCTAGATTCAAAGTATATAAAACTTGCAATTATCCAAATATACCCAGTTTAAAAAAACTCGGTTCCGAAATTTTGACAAAAAACACTACTTTCCCTGCCATATATTTGTAAGATAATATAAAAATGAATCAAATAAATATTGTTTTGTTTATTCACGATTCTAACTGTAGTTACGACATTGAAAATGTTTAGTATAATTATATATTTTTAGAATCCTGTATACATTACGCATGGCAAGCATTTTTATAACCAAAGTTTGATGCTCACTTGACATGTTTCTAGAGTCTTTTCCATGCAACATAAATAATTAAATAAATATCAGAAACAAACAAATTTATAAACGTTCCCATTATGAAATATCTTTTAAACACATTCTGTAGTTATTTTGGCAAAATGAAACCCTGAATAGTGACAGCTATGTAAATGTAAACGTGAGAAATAATAGAATCACAATCGATTAAGAGGGCTTTTCTGCTTATTATTTTTTTCTGCTTATTATTTAAAGGGCTATTCTGCCTGCTATTTCTGCTTATTATTAAAAGACACAACAATTGATAAATGGGAAAAAATAAAAAAATAATTTTTTTTTGTCTGTTTCACTATAAAAATATTTAAAAAATAAAAATAAAAATTTCGATTTCGATTTCGCTTCCTTCTTCAATTTGGCAGTTATTCTTATTAATCTTCACCGGCTGGAGTAGAAATCTGAGTCATACATTTTCTTACTTTCGTCGCCTCCTATTCTATCAAAAGCACTTCCGAGATTAAATTTGCAATCTACTTTTAGTTTTGAATTTCATAATGATAATTTTTTTCTTACTGTGTAAATGTTTCTTGTAAAGAGATATCTATTTCTCTTTAACTAACTTTTTATTTATTTTATTTTTTTTAATTCTGCTTATTACCTGCCAACTTAATGGAACAGTGGCAAAAGTATAAATTAAACGATATAGTGAAATAGCTCCTAGAAGAAAAAGGACCAATTTCATTTGTTGTTTGTCAAATACTTAATTTCTAAAAATACATTTTTAGTTAAAAATAGATAACTTTTCCAGGAACGATTGATTTATAGTGAGAAAAAAGCGACTTAATATTTTGTTTTATTACGGATTATTCATTTAGTATTCTTAAGAATTCGGGGGACGGAAATAATGCACAAAAAAAAAAAAAATAATAATGTCTACGTTTTTTGCCGCTAAAAGTTAATAGTAATTAATAAGTAAAATGACTTCATGTATTTCAGGCACACTACATCTTCCAAATGCTCGCAAATGTAAAGAGTTCGTTTTGCACAATTTTTGTCGTCCAATCTTGGGGGATTTTTCATTATTTATTTATTTATCTATTTATTTAGGATGTTGAGCTTTACTTTCCAATCTAATTTAGAGTCTTATTTATGCCAGCTTTTGGATTTTTTAGGATATTACTGTAACCGAACACCAAGATTGGTATTTTTCTTGTTTAGATATTTTGCAGTGAATAATTCTTTATAAAATTTTTGTTACTTTTATTAATCACATGAATTATAAACAAGTCCTTCTGACTCATACGGAAGGGTAGGTTGATTTCATTTCTCTTATCAAGTAGCCACCTTCTTCTTCCAAAATTGCGGCTGCAAATTATTAATGGACTTGGTAGAAATTCTGATGAAGGCTAAGTACATATGGAGTTTTAAGCAAATCAATTCGTAAATACCTTTTAACACGTTGCGTGCCATGCCACCCATCGGAGGCTGACACTGAACTTTCCGTTTAGGCCGCGTCAACCACCGGTGGCTGACAGTGTCAAATATGATATAAATCCACATTAACCACCGTTGGCTGACAGAGTAAAATATAATATAAAGCTAAAAAAAAAAAAAAAACATTGTTTTAAGTAATTATTGAAAATTTATTACTTAATTTTTATATATTATAGGATTATATCATTAAGGAATTTTAATGGATTTTATTGAAACCTAGTAAACATAACGCGCTTCTAAGCAACACGTGGGGCCTGACGGGGATTTCCTTAAAATTTAGCCTGGTGCTCAACGTGTTAATGTGAATTTAAAATTTTCAAGTGCTGGGCACTTGAAAACAAATTGGTAGGAGAAGATGACAAGCATATATATAAAATGCACTTGTAAGATAAGTCTACTGAACAAATTTAGTTCGAATTAATTTAGTATCTCAAAAGTCATCGTGCTTAAAAAGTAAGTGGCCGCCACTTGGATTAAAAGGGCAGACGAAGTTGCTCGGTGATGCTTGTAAATAATGCTTGTAAAATAAGTCCACTGCCCAACTTCTGTTCGAAAAAATTCAGAATTTCAATAGTTATCGCGATAATAAAGGCTCAAGTGGCAGCGTGCAAATGGACGCAACTTGGAAACAAAATCGCGGAGAAAATTGCCCACAAACCTCAGATATTTAAATGATAAATCTATTTTTCAATTTTGGTGCGAATTGATTAATGATTTTAAAAGTTATCGTAAGTTATCTGAGTTATCTAAAGTTATCTGAGATATTTGAATGATAAATACACTATCCAAATTTGAGACGAATTGGATATCAGAATTGGAATTAGTATTACAAAAATTATCATAATGACAAATTTTCAAGTGACAATCACTTGGAAATTAAATAGCAGATCAAGTTAGCAAGCGAAATAATCCAAGATATTTGAACAATAAGTTCAATATCCAACTTTTGTTTGAAATAGTTTAGTATTTTAAAAGTTATCGTGATGACACATTTTCAAGTGGCAGCGTGATTTCAAGTGGCCGTAACTTGGAAACAAAATGTCGGAACATGCTACACAGTGAACTCATCCAAGATAATTTTAGGATAAGATCACTGTCCAACTTTAGTTCGAATTGAATCAGAATTTAAAAAAATATCACGTTTACAAATTTTCAAGTGGTAGCCTAAATTCAAGTTGCCTCGCTTAGTTTATAACATCCGAATTTTGTTAAAAAGGGCGGATAAAGTTCATTAATAAGCTTGGTTGTGACCCTTATATAGTCTATTCAAGAAAATCCGGTCTAAAGTGCGCTTTTTAGAGTGTGAATTTGAAAATTGCAAGTGGTCCCCACTTGAAAAAAAAACGGCGGATTAATTTAGTTAACAAACTCATCAAAGACATTATAAGATAAGTTCACTGTCCAAATTTGGTTCGATTTGGTGTAGTATTTCCGAAGTTATCGTGATTTTAATTTTCAAGTGGTAGCCTTTCAAGTGACCCCGCTTAACTTAAGAAATCTGCCACTTTGATAAAAATGACGGATAAATTCATTAGTAAACTTGATCGAGACACTTATGAGGTCTATATTTACATCAAAATAAAAAAAAAATCCGGCATTAAAAACGCTTTTTAGAATGTGGATTTGAAATTTTTAAGTAGTCTTCACATGAAAACTAGAAGGCGGAGCAACTTGGTTAACGAACGCATCCAATATATTATAAGATACGTTTACTGTCCAATTTTGGTTAGATTTGGAGTATTATTTCGGGAGTTACCGTGATGAAAAATTTTCATTATGTATATATATAGAAAGATAGATAGATAGAGAAAGAGAGAAAGATGGAGAGAGAAAGAGAGAGAGAGAGAGAGAGACGAAGTGATTGCAATAGGTCGATTTCTAAAGAAATCAACCTAAAACGCTACACATCCACAAGGGCGTCAAGAGGTTAAGTTAAAAATAATTAAGTAGTCATAACAATGTATAAATATTATGCAAAGACAGTTTTTTTTCTCTCGGCAACTGATAAATTAAAAAAAAAAAAAAAATCTATATTAGGTTGATTTCTTTAGAAATCGACTTATTGCAATCACTTCGTTTACCTACATACATATCTATCTATCTATCTATATATATAATGAAAATTTTGTCATCACGATAACTCCCGAAATAATACTCCGAATCGAACTAAATTTGGACAGCGTAATTATCTTATCAATATCTTGGATGAGTTCGTTAACCAAGTTGCTCCGATGTTTTGCTTTCAAATGGCGGCCACTTGAAAATTTCCAATCCACATGGTATTTAAGGCCGGATTCGCTTGAATTTTGATGTATATATAGACCACATAGGAGTCTCAATCAAGTTTATAATGAACTCTATCCACCATTTTAAACAAAGTGGCGGATAACTTAAGTAAAGTGGGGCTATATGAAAGCTGGCTACTACTTGAAAATTTAAAAACACGATAACTTCTGAAATAATACATCAAATCGGACCAAATTTGGATAGTGAACTTATCTTAGATGCTTTTGTTAAACACGTTGCTCCGCCATTTTGTTTTCAAGTGGAAACCACTTGAAAATTTCAAATTTACATTGTAAAAAGCGTATTCTGAATTTGTTTGAATTTCGATGTATGCTTAGACCATATAAGTGTCTCAATCAAGTTTATCTTTCTCCGCCATTTTTAACAAAGTGGCGGTTATCTTAAGTTAACCCATTAACCGCCAAAACTAGAAATAATGATTTTTTTATCTAAATACAAACAGTAACACACATTATTTAGATCATATATAACAATAATTTAAAAAAAAAAGTATGAAAATTGGTCTTACCTTACTAAAAATAGAGTGTTGTGTTTGTACAACTTCAGAGGAAGAAGAGTATAAAATGAATACAAATAAATGTATATGAAAATTTCCTTGATGGAGCATGAAACAGCAAAAACTACAGATGTTTTCAAAAGTAATTATTTTATTATGAAAAATGTTTATTACAAGTTATGTAAACTCATTGAAATATGAAAATTGTCGAAAGTTTTCGTTTGAAAAGTGCTTCCAGTTTGAAATTCATTTTTAAATATAAATTTATTTTTCAGATCATATTTTTTTTTGTAATAAAATAAACATCTGCTATTATCTTACTTAAAAACAATATTTAATTAAAAATATCTTGTATAATAATAGTAAACGGAATTTGTATAATCGCATCATTTGTATTACGCATCTTGTATAATAATGGTAAACGCAATTATTTCTGGTATTGCGTTCATGCAACACCAGCGCTTAATGTGTTAAGTGGGGCCACTTGAAATCAGGCTACCACTTCAAAATTTAAAATAATGATAACTTCCGAAATAATACCCCCAATCGAGCAAGATTCGGACAGTGAACGTATCTTATAAATATCTTGAATGAGTCTGTTATTCAAATTGCTCTGCCATTTGATTTTCAAGTGGAAACCACTTAAAAATTTCAAATTTACACTGTAAAAGCGCATTTAAGACCGCGTTTGCTTGAATCCTCTTGTATACATAGATTATATATAAATAAGTTTATTAATGAAATTTATTCGCTATTCTTAACAAAGTGCGGATGCTTATAAACTAAGTTAGACAACTTAAAAATAAGGCTACCACTTGAAAGATTATAAACATGATAACTTTTTAAATTCTGATTGAATTCGAACTGACGTTACACAGTGATCTTCTCATATAACTAACTTGGATGATTTCACTGGGCAACCTGTCCCGACATCTTGTTTCCAAGTTGCGGCCACTTGAATTTGCGCTGCCAATTGAAAATGTGCCATCACGATTAATGTTAAAATACTAAACTGATTCAAACAAAAGTTGAATAGTGAAATTATGGCTCAAATATCTTGGATAAGTTCGCTTGGTAACTTGATCCGCAATTTTATTTTCATGTGTCGGCCACTTGAAAATTTGCCATTATGATAACTTTTGTAATACTGAACCAATTCGCCTCAAATTTGGTTGGTGGATTTATTATTGAAATATCTCAGATAAGTTTGCTGGGCATCTCACTTCGCTTTTTTTCCAAGTCGTAGCCACTTGAAATCACAGTGTCACTTGAAAGTTTCTTATTACTATAATTTTTGAAAGACTGATTTAGTTTGAACTAAAGTTGGGCAATGACCTTATCATACAAATATCTTAGTTGATTTCGATGGACAAGTTACTTTGCCATTTTGTTTTGAAATTTCAGCCACCTAAACAGCCACTTGAAAATATGTCATAGCAATAACTTTTGATGCAGTGAACTGATTCGAACAAAAGTTGGAGAATGAACTTTTGTTTCAAATATCTTGAAGGAGTTTGCTGGGCAACTTGCTCCATTATATTGTTTCCAAGTGGAGGCCACGTGAAAATTTGCTATCACTGTAACTTTTGAAATACTTAATAGATTCAAAACAAAGTTGAAAAATGGATTTATCATTCAAATATCTATGATTTCCTAGGGCAATTTTCTCTGCAATTTTTTTTCCAAGCTGCGTCCACGTGAACGATGCCATTTGAGACATTTTTATCGCAATAACTTTTGAAATGCTGAAATTATTCAAACCAAAGTTGGACAGTGGACTTATATTCTAAATATCTTGGATTAGTTCGCTGAGCAACTTGCTCCGCGATTTTGATAGAAATGGCGGCCACTTAATTATTCAGGACGATATTTTTGGAGATTTTGAATTAATTTAAACTAAATTTGTACAATAGACTTATCTCACAAATGCATTTGATATATTTGTTTGTCAAATCGGCCCGCCATCTTGTTTCCAAGTGCCGGCAACTTGAAAATTTTAAATTCACATAAAAAGGTATTTATGAACCGGTTTGCTTAAAACTTACATATGTACATAGTCTACAACAATATTTCTACCAAGTACATTGATAATTTGTAGCTTCTCTTTGTTTCAAAACTGTGGCTACTTGATAAGGAGAAATAAATCAACCTTTCCTTCCGAATGAGCCGAAAAGAATTGTTTAATAATATAGAAACTCTTGAGTTGTTGAAACATTAATATTAATTATAATAACAAGTTTTTCGTGGAAATAAGGCCATTTAATATAATATGCTTCTAAAAGTTACTTCAGAAACAGCTTACTCTAGAATTTTTGAAAACAGTAAAAAAATAATGTGATGTGTCCCTCATACTACTTTCTCTTACCCTGAAATTTAATACTATAAATATATGTTGAAGATTAAGAGGTAAGATAGTCAGTACTGTTATGTAAACCTATGTTAAACAATTCAAATTAGGCTTAGGAAGAGTTTTGTATGATAATTAGTTCTGTGTGAGGGGGCTACCTCCCCCCTCAACCCCCAGTTTCATTAATGAACAAAAAACAAGCAATGAATATTTAGCTTAAAGTATGCATTATTTACCATATCTCTATGAGGAATTTATTTCAATTCCTAACAGCTCTCCTCCAAATGGTAAAATATTATTAGTAAAGCACATCCACTAACAAGAAATAACTAGTGCGTTGTGGCCACCACACGACTTTCTTCTATATTTTCCTATACAAATTCACTCAGTAAAAACAATTTATTAAAATTATTATTTAAAAAAATTATCTTCCATGATAATGCACACGGTTTCAAAAATAGAGAAGTAGTATAACACTGAATATATATATATATATATATAAAGTTGAATGTATTCTCAGTATTACATAATTATTTTTATTTATTTATTTATTTTATTTATTATTATTATTATTATTTACTTTTTTATGAAAAAAATCGATAACTTTATTTTAAATTATCGCAGATCGATGGTTCAACCACTCGTTTTAAAGGTATTGGCGAGCTCTCGAGGGGGGACTTTCCCCCAGGGGGAAGCGAGGCTCCTCCGTACACAATTTTTTTTTCTCAGTTGACTATCTCTTTACACAAAATATATATTCGTTTCATTTGGTTTAGTGCAGTCTATAGATTTTAAACTCTACTTACCTGCAATTTCCCCCCGCAGAGGTAATGTATTTGAATACTTTTAAGTGTCCCTGTACACGAACCATTGGCTTCATCTCAACGAAAAGCTTAGTGTAGCATCCCTATATGATACGCATTTAGAATACCGAGTTTGGAATTTCTGCTACTATTTGTTCTTGAGATGTGCTGATAACAGACACACAGACCATTCGCTAAAAACAGGATTTTCGTATTCAGGGGACCTCAGAACATATAAATATAACAAAAACTCACGTTCGAAAATTTGACCCTAAAACAATACTTTCTCGACCCTATGGGTAAGAGAAAGTAATAAAAAATAAAAATAGAAAGGTAGTTTAAAGTTTCAAATTATCTTTTTAAAGCATTTAAAATAATGGCACAATTACTTCATTTTGACGTGAAAAAATCTAAACAGATTTTGAGAAATTCATAAATTTTGGTAAAACAAATATAAAATTTAGTTAATCAGTTAAAATATTTTTTATTGTACAACTGATAATATATTATATAACTCAGTTTGTCGTCAATAAATCTGTTCATTTTTGAGAAATTTATAATTTTTCTTTCATAGCAATTATAAAATGTATTTCTCTAGATATTTCATTTCGTAACATTATTTAATTGGTACAACATAAAAGAAAGCAAGTTGTAAGCAGATACTAAACATAAAAAGTATGCTGTAGAATTTTATTTTTTGCGTAATATTGTAAAATAAATCTCTAAAAAGATATTTTTTCAAAAAAAAAAAAAAAAAAAAAATCTGTAGTTATGTTGCTGAAGTTTTTTTGTATTTAGATCGTAAGTTTGGAAGACAAAAGTTAATCTATATAAATAATTAGAAGATAAAAATAACTTTTATATGCAATTTATATATACTTTTTATGTGACATGTTTTAAATTTTTCTGTTGAATCATATAAACGCTACCAAAGGCAGAAGGAACTTGGAACAATTGGCTAAAAGTATAAAAAAAGAGTTATTGCTATCGTGCTTTGAGCTATTGTAAAAGTTTCAAATGGCTTTGTAGCCGGGAAGAAAGCTAGAAATCGATTGCATGCTTTGTACTGGTAACGCTGCCGGTGGCAGCAGTGTCCCGAAGCCATTGGATAAAAATATTTTAAAAATGCATTTTCACCGTGTTTTCAACTATTCTGAAAGTTTCAAATGTCTAGCTAGTCGGGAAGTTAGTTAATCAAATTTTCTGTTCAATCATATAAACGCTACCGAAGTCAGTGGGAACCCGGAACAATTGCTTAAAAGTATTAAAAAAATTCATTGTTATCGTGTTTTGAGGTATTATAAAAGTTTCAAATGGCCGGGAAGTTAGTTAAATTCTATTGCAAATTTTGTACTGGTAACGCTGCCGAAGGCAGTAGGGATCCAAAAAAAGTTGGTTAAAAGTGTTTAAAAAATGCATTCTTACCGTATTCTGAACTTTCCTGAAAGTTTCAAATGTCTAGTTAGTCGGAAAGTTAGTTAAATAAATTCTCTGTTGACTCATATAAACGCTGCCGAAGGCAGTAGGGGACTTTAAACAGTTTACTAAAAGTATTAAAAAATGTATTGTCACCGTGTGCTGAGCTATCCTGATAGTTTCAAATGCCTAGCTAGTCAAAAAATTAGTTAAAATCGATTGCGAGCATTGTATTGATAACGCTGCCGAAGTCAGCAGGAACCAGAAACAGTTGGCTAAAAGTATTAAACAAATGTTTTTTCAACGTGTTCTCAAAAATTCTGAAAGTTTCAAATGTCTAGCTTGTAGGGAAGTTAGTTAAAAATCGATTGCAAGATTTGTACTGGACAAACAAACAAACAAGAATCGAAGTTAATAAATACAAGGTAATAATGAGAAGTATCTGCGTCCTAGACACCACTCTACGAAGACTACTGATTCAGGCTGATCGCGTAGCTACAAAACTTAGCAGAGGGGTAGGTTAGACCCTGCAAAGGTGCACTTCATCCAATTTTTTCGATTATCGATTTTTTTTTTAAAGGACTGAGAACTATTCGTTTCAATCTGGGATTTTTGCGGCGTCATTTTTCGATAGTTGGACTTTTATCAAAATCTAAAATTTATCTAAAATACACTCCTTCTCATATTTATAAGGACACTTTATATTTTGAAATAACTAATTTAAAAATAATTGTGAACTAAGTGCACTTAATATATCTAGTATTCTAAAAACCAAAATTGCTATAATGTTTTTAATATGAAACAAAATTAATAAAAAATAATGTAAAATGTGTTTTTCTCCAGGTTTTTAGATGTTCATAATTATAGGGACAATCCAGATTTTTTCGTTTAACTTACTAACGGATAAATTACAGTTGACATGCGAATTCGTTAACTACTGGGCTAGATTAATTCATATATAAGCCTTCAATTTTTCTTGGACAGACATTACTGATAATTCCTCGAAAAAAAGAACGTTCATGTAGAGTAGTATGATAAATGTGTTTTTTAAGTGGGAGGATAATTTCAATCCGCCGAATTTCTAATGAAATTTGAAGGTCTAAAATTACTGAATTAAATGTGATCAAACGTTGAACTGCTGGTTCCATAGGAGAGAGATCTGATGCAAAATCAGAGTTGTTTTATAGAGATCGAAGACTCATAATTCCTCTAACTATTCTACTCATAATCACTACTGCTGAATTTGCTCGTAATTTTTAACGAAAGGTTAGGATCCACATTTATGCATGTTTAAAATAATTAATAATATGTTAAAAGGAATAGAAAACCTGTAATAACCAATCAGCATTTAATGGGGGAAAGAACGTCTGTGTTAAAGTTGAATAAAGACAATATTAAATGGTAAAATGTTGCATTTTCGGATGAATAACATTTTATTCTTGATTAACCAAATGGTTTTAACAGTTACTGGCACGATCTGAAGATAGCGAAAGACAGAGCAGATTTTTTAAAGGCAAATATGAATCGGGCATTTTAAAGGTGGATCTATGGTGCTCTGGGGAGCTGTTTCTACTGAAGGCAGAATAAATTTATCAAGAAATTAAAACTTCTTCACACACCATAAATTTTAAATCAGCACAACCGGTTTCGAACGGACGTAGCCTTTCTTCATCAGGTGCAAACACGTGCAACTGCCTTGGAGGCAAAAGCAAGACTGAAAGCAGGACAAAATCCAGAGAGGGAGGAGCAACACAAACAACCAATAGGAAGCAACATGCAGGGCAGGACCAATCAGAGAGGAACACACGTACACACACACCACAAAAAGAGGAGGGAGGAAAGGAGTAAACAATTAATTTTTTTTTTCAATAATATTAAACTAATAAATAAATTTAATAAAATTTATCCATTAATTATTATAATTTTTATTTTTATTAGAATTATTTTAAATATTAAAATATTATTTTAATTATTAAAATAATTCTAATAAAAATAAAAATAATAATAATTAAGGGATAAATTTTATTAAATTTACTTATTAGTTTAATATTATTGAAAAAAAATAATTGATTACTCCTTTCCTCCCTCCTCTTTTTGTGGTGTGTGTGTACGTGTGTTCCTCTCTGATTGGTCCTGCCCTGCATGTTGCTTCCGATTGGTTGTTTGTGTTGCTCCTCCCCCTCTGGATTTTGTCCTGCTTTCAGTCTTGCTTTTGCCTCCAAGGCAGTTGCACGTGTTTGCACCTGATGAAGAAAGGCTACGAAACCGGTTGTGCTGAATTAAAATTTATGGTGTGTGAAGAAGTTTTAATTTCTTGCTATTGTCTGTACGCCAGTTTTTGAATTAATTTTCTTAGAAAAAATTTAATATTTTTTTCTATTATTATGTACATCAAGAGAATATCCGCAAATTTTAAACGTGGAGTTATCAGATTTTTGTTAGATTTTGGGGGGTAATAATATATTTTTCAACAAGACTTACATTTTTGCTCTACTTTTAGAGCAATAGGAAATAGTTTAAAGAAAGAAACTTCTGTATTATTGCCTTTCCCATGGCCTTAAATTTGAAAAAAACCTTAACCTATGATATTAGAAAAGTGCATGCAAGTGGAAAGTAATTTTAAATAGTTTAAATGCATTAAGAATATCATATATGCTATACGAAATTGTATTGAAACTGAATATTTTAAAAAAAAATGTATATATATATATATATATATATATATATATATATATACTAGCTGACCCGACAAACGTTGTTTTGTCATATAAATTATTTCTAGAGAATATTTTGCTAGAAAAAAATAACTAACTTATTGTAAGTGTGTAAGGATGTGGTGTATAAGTGAAACAGGTATGGAGCGCTGTGAACGGTGACTGTGAATTCCGATTATAACGTAAAAGACATAATTACAGAAATTTTTGCTACTTGGTACTTTCTACTTGCTACTTGTTATTTAAAACCTCCGCTGAATGTCGAACAGCACAAAATTTTATTTCATGCGGCAAATATTTCAATTTATGAGAGAATCTCTGATAGCAACGAATTTCTGTAACGAATAAGCTGTAACGAATAAGCTGTAACAATCTGGACCGATTTTATGAAAAAATTTATCAAAAAGTTATTACAATATCTAACATCATTACATGTACATTTATCACAATTCAATCAATCGATGCAAGTGAGTATGTGTATAGTATGAGCGAAGTGAAATGTAGAGTTCGTATTAAATAAAAACTTAAACTCGTTTTAATTAAAGGTGAAAAAGTTGAAACTCAATTTATTTTATAACATGTATATTTTTTTAATCTACAAAAACTTAATTTATAGTAATGCCATTGGATGTACAATATTTTTGGTTAATCCTTGAGGAGTATACACAAACAAATTCGAAGGTTTTCCAACCCTGGAACACGCAACATATAATTGGCCGTGAGAAAAGCACGGATTTTCTAAATCTAAGCCACAAATTGGGACCCCTTTGGTGATTTTAAATATTTTAAGTCATTTTTGGGATGAATTGAAATGGCTATCTCAATTGTGGAACTAAAGATCTTGGCGAGAAGCGTCCGAGCTACCTCGGTGCCAAATTTTCCATAAAAAAAAAATAAATAAAATATCAGTGACATACACACGCACAAAAGTATGGGACCCCTTTGGTGACTTTAAATATTTTAAGCCATTTTTGCGACGAATTGAAATGGCTATCTCAATTGTGGAACTAAAGATCTTGGCGAGAAGCGTCCGAGCTACCTCGGTGCCAAATTTTCCATACAAAAAAAAAATAAATAAAATATCATTGACATGCACACGCACAAAAGTATGGGACCCCTTTCATGACATTAAATATATTAAGCCATTTTTGCGATGAATTGAAATGGCTATCTCAATTGTGGAACTAAAGATCTTGGCGAGAAGCGTCCGAGCTACTTCGGTGCCAAATTTCAAATTTTAACAAAGGGATCCGATACTAAAGGTGTTCCATTCAAAAAATAAACAAATAAAATATAATAAATTAGCTACACAAATAAATTTGTAGGTTAGTGTGGTTGTTAATCAACGCGCGTGTAAATTTGATAGAAATTTATATAGAATACTCACTCCAATTCCGCACTAAATTTGCAAAATGCATAGTTTTTTATGCACACTTCAAAACTCTTCAAACACTAATTACATCTTGATGTAATATTTCAATTAGGACACATTTTTTGTATAACAATAATAACACGAAATTACAAAATATTTTCCTGAATTTGATCGCTGCATCAACTGTCGGGACAAACTGGAATTACAATAGAATATACGCAAGCGAAGTGTGACGTCACTGACCGTCAGTGAATGCAAGAAAAAGATTTCCTATGTTAATCTCCCATTGGATTTTTTATAAAAAATTATTAAAAATCGAGGAGAATAATTTCTCGATTTTAATCCCCGTATTTGGGTATAGATATGTATTAGTTATCGTATGCATGTGTTAGATTGAAATATTTTGCTCTCAAATTGACAAAATTTTTATTTTAAATTTCAAAATTCTGTCTTCCTTGGCGTTTTTTGTATTTGGCGATCAAAAACGCAATACGAAAATATACATGCCAGATGTATATTTTCGTAATATGTATTGAACAGGGGAGCAGCCCCGGCTTACCGCTCGAAGAGCGGTGTTGAGCTATGCTAGGACCGAAGTCCACTTGGGCTGTCCCGAGACGTTTATTGAAAAACGAAAGAAAAAAAAAAAAAATTACAGAATTCATCGCCAGGCTTAGATCCTACCCGCGACAATGGGCGATTGATCTTTTGACTTTTCTTCCGAAGGCATCATAGTTGCTTGTTTGCAGGGGTGAATTTATTTTTGCTGCATTATTTGGTTTCAGGTTGACCTTTGCTGCACTTCTGTATTGTACGAAATTGTTTCATATTATTCATTACTCTCTTAATATAAGTTGTTGAAATAACCATTATTTTTGAAAGAATTTGATATGTTCGCCAGATGATATGGCGATATTTTTTTTTCCGCCAAGGATGACAATGTTTTGAGATTAAAAATTCAAATTTTATCAATTTTAATCAATTTTATCAATTTTTTTGTAAATCTAAACCATTCTCGAATCCACCTGAAGACACACAAAAAATTTCATTAAACTCGGTCCAGCCGTTTAGGAGGAGTTCAGTGACATACACACGCACAAAAGAAATATATATATAAAGATATACCAGAGAGAATGTCTGACTGTTTAACCCTAAAAAGAGACCCCATAAAATATTAAATTAAAGAATAACTGAAACAAATTATTAAAATTCGAGCTGTCCTTATAACTGTGAACACCTGAAAAATCATCTTTTTACCATATTTAAAGTTTTTTAAGATAGAAAAACGATAAAAGTTTTTAAATATAGTCTATTAATTAAATTCAAATTAATTTAAAATATATTTGTTTAAATAATAGTGTTCAGTGTTTAGTTAATACAGGAAAACGGGTGTCCTTACAATTATGAGAAGGAGTGTATACTTGAATAATTTGAAAGCGATGTTATAATTTGAAAAAAAAAAAAAACTAATAATCCTCCGTCTTAAACTAAATCCTGCTTTTGCCAGAATTTCATCAAAACCATTTTTTTTTTTTTTTTTTTTTTTTTTTTTTTTTAAAGAAACAAAAAAGAAAGAAAATGAAAAATAATCAGTGTCAAAACAAACACTACTGATTTTTTTTTTTTTTTTTTTTTTTTTTTTTTTATAATTTTGAATTAGGAAATAAAAAGTTTGCGTGCAAAATGAAATAAAAATAAGTAAAAAAAAATGAATTTATTGATTTAATTGTTATAAAAAACATGATCACGGGCTATCTTAAAAGTAGATGCAAAATTTAAAGTTTATGTGGTGCGTGTGGCATCTATAAAATTTTTTTTAAGAAATACAATAGAATAAAGAAAGCAACGATGTTGGTTGCATTTTGTTATATAGTTTGAATTTTTGAATTTTATAGAAGTAATATCTACCGTAGGAATAATTTCTTATGTTAAAAATATAGGGAATTGTTATGCGAGCGCAAGCGATGCAACTTTATTATTATTTTATTTTCGCCATTTTGACAATGAATTATAATGGATATAGATAGCAGAGTCGGATATAAAGAAGTGGGCGAGAAATTTGCTAAGTACTTCGATGCCAAATTTCAAGTTTTGCTTGGGGATCTGATACTAAAGCTGTTACAGAAAAAAAAATAATAATAAACTTTAAAAAATTAAAATGTAAATTAAGCAAAGATGACACGCTATTTGATGTATTTGGCGATGAATACACACCGTGTTACGAAAAGATTGTCTATGTGAAGACTAAGCCATTTGAGATTTTCATCTCTCAGACAACTCATAATCAAGATGTTTGTAACAAATTATAAATTTAAAAAATAATTACATACATAAGGTAATTCTAAATAGGATTTTAATTTAATATTATCTCCTTATATTATTAAAATCTGTACGCGTGTGTCTGTGTGTCTGTCTGTCTGTCTGTGAGAAACGGTTTGAAACCGCAAAGGCTCCGCCTCTAACGGTCGCACGGACTTCGAACAGGTACTGTCGGACAGAGAAATTATCGCAGATCTGGGTTATCTAATTTGCTAAACGATGCGACCCTAATTAGCGAAGATATTAATTAAAATGTCGACCATTGTCTAACGAAAAAACGATTCAAAATGGCAGGCGATCATCATTTTCGCCCGGGACCGCTTACCTTAAAAGAAGAAGCAGAAAGAGGAAATTTCGTGGGTTTTCTAAACCCACTGCTGACGATCTGTTGGAAATATCGAAAATACACCTGTACCACGAGAAAGAGCATTTATTACTGATTCTTACGGTATAATTTTTTTTTTTTTTTTAAATACGGTTTTTTTATATTTTTAAAAAAAGTTTTAAAAAGGGTCGAAAATTTTTCTTTTTCGCGATCGTCTTTTTTGAAACGCCCTGTACGACCGAGTAACTCTTCCATTTCTTAAAAACTGGTATACAAAGAAAGGCCATTTAATCCTCTTTCGAACCATATAAACATTTTTACAAAATACGGATTAGCGATCCATATTTTTAGATTTCCATATTTAGATTATCCATATTTTTAAACTGCGCTGCTGAAGGCAGTGGGGATCCGGGCCGACTTTTTACCCAATCAGAAATGATTTTTTTTTTTAAACTTTCTTTTCTTAACACTAAAAGTTACTGTTAGTGATTCATTAATTATAGTGATTGAGAGATTTTGAGAATTCAGTCATTATAGTGATTCATTTAAAAATACTGACCCGCTAGCGGGCGAAGCTCGCTAGTCTATATTAATAAAATCAGACTTTTGTCTGTAAATTTGTCAGAATCAAAAAACTTTGCGATATCTTCACGTTTCACACACAATGGAAGCCAAAAATGACTTTAGAAAATTTTGTCTGCCTGTGTGTGTGTCGCCGTGAGTGTATGTCTGTAACGCTATTTTGTTTTTTCAATTTTATCTTTATCTTTATCTTTTTTTTTTTTTTTTTTTTTTTTTTAAGCTCCTTTTTTCTTAAATTTATTGCTTCATTTTAATCGATTGTGTCGATTAGCAATGGCATTTGCATATTTACTTTTCATTTTCTTAATTAATTCTTTCTTTAATTTATTATATCTATAGGGAAAAAAATGGAAATATAGTAGAAAGAATTAAACTAATTAATTTAAGTTCAATTATAACTTATTTATTTATTTATTTATTTTTAAATCTTTTTATTTATTTATTGTATTGTCAGAACCAAATGGTAATATCGTAGAAAGGCGAGGGCTGTAAAATGCATGGTGGCAAAACATGTAAAATATTTCATATGTACTGAGATACAGCCATCTTTAAAGTCGATGGCTGAATTGAGTTCTTGAATTATATCAGCTCTACTTGTCGTACGACAAATACCCAAATTAAAGTGCTTAGGAAAGTCATTGCTCCAGACAATGGGAAGCGGTAGCCTATGCAGAGCGGGCGCAAAATATGCTGCCGTGGGTAAGTACCTGAAACAAGGTTCAGAGTCATTTCAATGGAATATTTTTTAATTAATATTTACAAGTGATATAAAAAATAGTGTTTAAAATATTTTGAAAATAAATTTAAATATAATGACCAGCGAAACGGCGAAGCCTGCCAGTATAATAAATGGCATAATTAAATCTCTGCGATACATATGCTTTTTAACTACATTGCCATATAAAACTATTTAAGTGTAAAATTGTCTGTTGTTAAATCTTTAGATCATTTTTTAAAGTTAGGTTTATATTTTAAAAATGGTTAAAAATGCAAGTACGAGAAAATACTTATATTAATCGCTTCCGTATATAAAACTGGAGTAATTTTTAATGAAATTTAGAATTTTAATTAAAATATTTTAATATAATTCACGTTTTACGAAATCAGTAACATGGTAAACATTTGAATTGAAATGCAGCAAAGCAATGATGTATTAAATTGATAAAAATTTAGTAAGAAAGCTCCCTAAACTCTAAAGTTACACTACGAAAGGTTTCGAGCCGGGAAATTTAAACATGATCCATTAACATGCGCTACAGATTCCAAAGCATTATGATGTATGAGAGATAATTCTCTAATGATTATTTTATTCTTTTGAAACTACACAAAGCATAACGAAATTAACACACATTACACGGGTCTTCATCTAATGTTTTGATTTGATAATTTTATCTGATCTTTATGTTTCTTGGTATGATGAAACCGAAAATGAAGGAAATTTTTTTCTGTCACTTGTGTCAATACATCGTGCCTACCGACAAAATTTCTTCCGTGATTCTTCCTCACCAGTATAATTATATGATAACTTTTATGGTATGTTTCATTGATTAATTATAATTAAAAATAAAAACGTACTAGACACTGTTCACTGAGAAAAAAATTCCGTAACTGACATCTAGAATCTAAGTTGTGGCTCTAGAAAAAATAATTCCATGTCATCTTTATAAATTCTAGCCCCCTTGGGAAGTGAGTTCTAGAAGCCCCTATTAGAATTCTAGAGCGTCTGCCTATATTCTCGAGGGAAAAGTTATTTAAAAATCTCTGCAAATAAATGAGTCTACAAGAGGCGGGTTTCTGCAACTATAATCTTGGTTTATTACCAAATTCTAGAAAATCAAGCGAGAAGTTCTCGGAATATAAATGATTCAGAATATTTAGAGTATTCAGAATATTGTTTCACCATCTAGAAATGTGTACACTAGAAATTCTCGATAATTTCGTCTATTCAGTGTATTGGTGTGCCTTATGCGCATAGCTCGGAAATCTATATTTCTAGTTAAGGGATTTAGAAAATGGCCACTTATTCATTCTAGAGAAAGGCGGTATTTTTCTTTTCTCAGTGTTGAAAATGCGAAAATTCTGTTCGTAAATACCCTGCATTGGCAACAATGTATATGTGACAGAGAAAAACTCGCTCATGTTCGGTTTCAGCGCACCAAAAACAGATGTATGTATTAGATAAAATTATCAAATCATATTTTTACAGCATTATTTAATTTATAGATTTGTGTTATTTATCTGCCCAAAAACATGTTTTCTACAAAATATAGCGAGATGAGGTTAAAAATATCAAGGCATTAAAAAATTATTCTGGTAATAATGTGCTATAAGTGGAAATTGTCCGATGTGTACCTTAACTTGTCTTATGAGATTTTAGCATTTTTCAACAGATCGGAAGAGAGTTTATGACTTTAGTTTATCTACCTTTCTGTCTGACAGTCAGCGCTCTAACTTCCGTAAATGATTTAGATTTTTTTTTCAATATATAATCAATGCCATCTAGTTTTATTATCGCATTTTCCTTTGAAAATAGTTTCAATGTCACTGCTGGTTTGCATATCAAATTCACAGTAGACTTAAGCTATATTACGATTCATGAAAATTTTCTGTTTAAAGTATGTTTTAATATCGTTATATTTCATATAATATGCCGAAACTCACATATGTTATTCGTAATTACAAGATATTTTTTTCTGGTTAGCATTAATAATTGGGTTACAAGGACAGGCAAAGATTTTGAGATATACTTTGAAATATAAGTAGCTATTACTACAGAAAATCAACGTAATTAATTTTTCTTCTTAAAATATACCTTTGATGATATGTTTTTCTTTCATATTTAAAAACTAAATAAATGTTTGTGAAACATTGCTCTTCTAAGAATTATGAAAAAATGCTCCACAGAAGCAATCAGTTGTATTTTTTTTTCCTTCAAACTTAAAACTATAAGATAATTTGGAAAATATTATCTTTTTGAACTGCTGGAAACGAACTACAATTGTATGTAACTTTTCAAATTTTCGAGAATATGCAAAGCGGCATAAAATCAATGATATTTATGCCTTCTGTTTGGATTATATTGGTTGTGTTTATATAACTATGATAATTTTTTATACTCTAAGGCCCATTTGTTTAAACCTAGATCTCTAAGTGGATTTAGAACCATTACGGACATACATACATTTCTAAACTGAAATTCGAATACGACACCTGGAATTTGAACATCAGAGAGTTATCCTTTTTTTTTCAGAAAATGGTCCTTTTTTCTTTGAAAGTGGAAATACAAGCATGGTTTTTGTGACGCATTTCACCTCCATAATTGAACGAAGAATATTTTTTAAGGTTTCATGAAGATGGTAAAAAAAAAAAAAAAAAAATCTGTGAACGATTTAATCGATAAAAACAATGGGAAATTAATTTACAAACTCTTAAAAACGTACGATTTTTCTGTCATGTTTTAGTTATTGCTTGTTCGGTACTCGACTTATTTTTTGTGTATTTTTATGTTTTATAGCGTTTGCTTACCAAACATTTTAGTAAATATTGACCTTTCTTAAATTATGTTTATTATGCAAGAATAAAGATTTATCGTGTAAGAAAGTAAGATGAATTATTAAAGTTCAGAAAGCAATTATAATATTCAAAAGTACTAAAACTTTCTAATCAAATATTTAAAATTACTCACTTTCATATTTTAGATAAATTTCAAATTTTAAATTTTAAATACATTACACAAGTTTCATCAGTTCACCATAAGACTATTTTTCGTTAAAATAATTTTAACACTAAGCTAAAATTCACGTCACCAAGCCCATCTTTAGAAGCTGTCGTATGTTTTCCAGGACAATCTGTGGTCTAAAGCATATTTATCAGAGAAGCATTTACATTCGTTTATGTTATTTAAATTTATCAAACATTCGTAGAACCTTTAAATAGATTACAGCATAGAAACCATAGAAAGATTACAGAATTGTCAAACATAAGGTATACCCTAAAATATATACAGACAATTATTTAACGCTATATACAGATGAATTCTAAATATTATCTAATGAATTCTGCATACTAATCATACGCTTTGGGATGATATATAAGATCCTTTGATATTTGAATTCTCGTCACTACAAACCAGTGTTGCTATGATATATCATATACTAGTTTTAGAATCGATTCATATATGGTTTGATTTAGTGCAGCATAAACATATTTTAGGAAGCAAACTGTTTTATTATTAACTGTACATTTATACAAAATATGCAAAAACAGTCTAATATCTTATATTTTACACTCATCAGTCTTTCATGGATACCATAGATCATAATCAATAGAAAGACATTTGAGATCCTTTTGATCAATAGCTTGGTACACTATTGTGATGCTAGAATTTAAATAATAATAAAATCGATGCAGCATGCATACAGGATTTGTTTTAGATTTTTTTTTTTTAGAAAAAAAATTTTTTTTTTTTTTTTTTTTAGGAATTAATTACAGGAGCAAAATTAAAGATTGGACTTACAAATACACCTTACCTCGCCTTTCAAAGTAGATAATTTCTGATGAATATTGCAGTTTAATAATGTAGAAAAAGTTTTAGATAATTTTTTTCAATTCTCTTCTTCAAACGCGAGTGTGTTGCTAAGGAATCATATATTCATGGCAGCATGCACCAGTATTTGTTTAGGAATGGGCAAAAATATTTAGATCAGAAGCATCTTATTAGAAATACAATATTGGAAAAAATGAACATTTTATAAAAAAGAAGTCTGATCTGTTAAGTTTAACACTCAAACATTTCTCATGATTATTTGAAATCAATTATATAGAAAGATGTATAAGGTAACTATGTGGAACCCTCATCCTAACGCACAAGTGAGGGGAGGGGGGGGGGGAGAACTCATATATAGTTATTACCCAATCAGACAAAATTTGCTTTAGAATGGATTAAAAATATTATTTTAATATACGACAAGTTTATAAGAAATTAAATATTGGAAAAGCACAGCTTGAATTGGCAAAATTCACGACTTTCAATTTGATCAAATGTTATTTTGTATATAATGTGTAATTTTAGGTTTGAAGAACGCTTGATCGCACATTATAAAATGGCAAAGCATGATTGGTCTCAAATTTATCCTTATTGAATGTTTCTTTCTTTAAAATCTCTGAATTTAAATGAAATTTGGAGATTATTATTATTATTATTATTATTATTATTATTATTATTATTATTTTTTATTTTTTATTTTTTATTTTTATGTTAAACTCATAATCACTATTTTCAGTCAATTTTTAATTTTTGACAAAACTGGTTAAGATTTAAAGTCGTTATTATTATTATTATAAAACAATAGTAAATGAAATAAAAGTAATAAATAAATAAATAAAATAAAATAAAATATCATCTAACGTTTACTGGAAGTTGGAAATTTATTGGTTTTAATATATAAGGCAAATTGATCTAAATAAAATCCCATTTTAAAGAAATATATATATATATATATATATATATATATATATATATATATATATATATATATATATACATGTTTACGTGATTTGTTTCATTTAATTATGTATGTATACTATGTAGCAGTCATTAGTAAAATAAACCTTCTCAGTTCGTTATAAATAAAAATCATGTTTCAAATATACAAATCTTTTCACTCAACACATTTTTAAAATTTTCAGAATTCAACCGATGAACCTAACTTACACTTTAGTGATTAGTTAATTTTAGAAACTTTGTAATCCAAAATAGGGAAAAATAAAAGAACTCTGCAGGCCTTTCTCAAATTACTACACTGTATTTCGTCTAATTCACATAATAATAAGCCAAATCATAAATGTTAAGAAATATCCTTTTACCTTAAATTTGCATATGCAAATCAATTATTATGATCAGATTCGAAAAACATTTTTTTGACTTCTACCAAAGGCTTGGATACTTTTACAAAATAGTAACGTATAGAAATATTTCAGAAAAATAAAAGAATAAAAAGAAATAAAGAAAAAGGTACGCTAAAATCAACATTAAAAGAATTTTCGTTACATAGTTACGTTCGTTAGTACTAACTTTAATTTATTTTATTAAATCGGAAACAGATTTTACATTTTATTTAATATACATACGTTACTCGGAAATCAAAATTAACAGTAATAATTCTCCATAATAATTTTACTTTATTTACGACTAACAGCTCATTTCAAACATTGAACTATTGTTGATAAAATTTTACGGCATATTATAACAATTAGTAGTAAAAAATAACTCTTAAATTTAAACATATGCTAATAAAAATTATCATTGATTGTATTACAAATAATAGTAATAATGAATGATATTATAATAACAGGAGACTTGGCGTTGGAATATTAAAACCCGAATAAACTAAAGGATCATCCAAACTAAAGGATCATCCTTCTTGATCCTTTTTGCACTGAAGACGGTACGCTTAAGGCTACCGAAACAGCTGTTTGCATTTCCAATATTTTTCTTTGGCGTTTCTGATGTAGTAGTTTATTTGGGTTTTAATGAATGATATTATTATGTTATCATTGGAAGATTAAATTTAAAATATGTGTCACCGTTTTATTATTTAGAATTATTTCTTTTAATTTCTTAAATTTAAAAGTAAAAAAGTCATCGATAAAAATTTGTAAACTAGAATTAACTTATTTTAAAATACGAATAATAACTGTTGAATTTTAAAAGGTATATTTGTTTTCGGTTTACTTACACGGTAGTTTCATTTTGATGAAATAAATAAATAAATAAAAATAGCGAAAACTTCTCAATGTGAAATATATATATATATATATATATTAATAATATGCCTGTACATTTATTTTATATTATTTATTTTAAAGTGATTTAGATTAACAAAGTGTTTTAATAAAACATTTTTTATAACTTCAATTAACGCAATATTTTATTTATTCCACCTCTGAAATATTTTGATTTAGAAATGATCTTATAGGTATAAGCACTGCATAGCTTTTATTTACATTAAAACAAACTATCCTCATCAAATACTTTGCAAAAATTTATTTTTCACCTCTACAAGATGTTTGGATACTTTTATAAAATAGTAACGTATAAAAGAGTTTGAGGAAAAAAAATAAAATAAAAAGAATAAATAAAAGTTACGCTAAAGTCAAAATTAAAAGAATTTGCGTTACATATGTTAAATCTAAAAACAATTTATTATATTAAATCGGATACAGATTTTACATTTTATTTAATATATGTATGTTACTCTGAAATCAAAATTAACAGTAATAATTTTCTATAATAATTTTACTTTATTTACAACTAACAGCTCATTTAAAACATTGTACTATTGTTGATAAAATTTACGTTACAATTTTATAACAGTATCTAATCATGCTGTAGAAATCGAAAATGCGTTTGGGAAAGTATATGACGAGGATAGTTTGTTTTAATAAAAATAAAAAAAAAACTGCAGTGCTTATACCTATAAGATAATTTCTAAATGAAAATTTTTCATAGGTGGAATAAATAAAATGTTGTGCTAATTGAATTTATAAAAAATGTTTTATCAAAATACTTTTTTAACCTAAATCATGTTGAAATAAATAATATAAAACAAATGTACATGCATATTAATATTACATATATATATATATATATTCCATATTGAAAAGTTTTCTCTAAAATATTTTTTTTTCCATCAAAATAACATTAGAGTGTAAGTAAACCGAAAACAAATATACCTTTTAAAATTCAAGAGTTATTATTCTTATTTTAAAATAAGCTACTCCTAGCTGACAAATTCTTATCGATAACTCATAATTTTCTTTTTAATTTAAGAAATAAAAAGAAATAATTCTAAATAATAAAAAGGTAATATATAGTTTAAATTTAATCTTCCAATGATATCATAATAATATTATTCGTTATTATTATTATTTGTAATACAATCAATGATAACTTTTTTGTTATATGTTTAAATTTATGCGTTATTTTTAATATTTTCAAATTTAACCTATAATATTAAATTGGATACAGATTTTACATTTTGTATATTATGTTTATGTTAATCTGAAATCGAAATCAAAATTAATTGTTATAACTTTTCATAGTCATTATATTTCATTCACAACTAATAACCCATTTCTAATATTAAACTATTGCTTGTAAAATTCTATAGCATAATAAATTAATTAATAACTAAAAATAACTGGAAAATTTTAGCTTATACTAATTAAAATTCATTATTCTTTATGTTACAGATAATAGTAGTTTTGAACTTACGTATGATATCATTGGAAGATTAAAACTTGATGCCATTCGAGCTTCATGAATGCACGTTTCTTGTGGTCCGATATACACGGCAATTTTTTCTGTCCAGAGCGTCGCTGTTTGCCGAATACTTTCCGTTTCTTCTCCAAAAGTTTCAGCCACTGTAAAAGTCAACAAGTGGTTGTCTACAAGCGAATGATTTTGATTGATTTCGTCAACGGCTAAACTTATTGCTCCCGATATAATTAATCCATGTCTTGTATATTCCCTATTCCAAGGTCTTCTTTGCGATCCAGTCAAATATCCCATGGTGAAATTAGTTGCGTTTATGTATATCACTTTTATAAGAAGTATAACGCACAACCAAGATACTACCTTATAAATTTTTACAAAATATTTGAAATTGTATTTCTTCATATTTATTTATGTTATACATAAATGTGAACAGTAAATGATAATGTAATATCATATAGTATAGTTTTCAGCACAAAATTTTCCCTTGTGTAATATTTATGATATTATTAAATAAACTACAAATTTATTTTATTTTTACTATAAGGAATTATCCGATTTTTAGTTTAAGTTTTAAGTATAAAATAACATGGCAGATTATAGCTAAAAATACCGATAACTACCATTTAATATAGCAATATTATTAAATTTACAATGCGTTAGCTTTTTGCTGTTTAGAATTATCGCATTTTTATATTTTGAATGTAAATTATTTATCATCGATAGGAATTTGTAATCTAGGAGTAACTAATAAGTATGAGTAATGACTGGAGGTTTAAAAGGCATATTTATTTTCACATTACGTACAAGTTAACTTTATCTGAGGAAAAAAAAATATATATATAGAAAACTTCTTCAAATGCGTAAAAATATTGTTCTATTTATTTATTTATTTTATTTTATTTTAATTTTTAAAAAATTAACATGCATGCACATTTATTTTATATTATATACATTTCAACATTATTTAGGGTAACAGATTTTTGATAAAACAATTTTTATAAATTGTATTAGCGCAACATTTTATTTTTTCCATCGCTGAAACATTTTGATTTATCAATTATTTATTGTAATTTTGTCTTATGATAAGTTAAAAAAACTGAAAATAAAAATATATAATTAAATTATTACATTTAATGGTAATATTAAAGATTTTAAAAATATTAATTTGTTCTTTTTCAAATAATTTATTACTTTTTTTATATCTTACTCTGTTGGAAAACTTAAGTAATTTCCTTTAGCATGACAGAAAAAGAATAATATTTTATAAAATTGTACAGTTGGGGAGCGCAAAACCCATTTTATCGACGTGCATTGTTAGAGAGAACTTTTCTATTCATAGCACTGAGCAATAAACTTCACTTCGAGAGCTTATCTCTTAAACTGAAAGGAGTGGAGAAACTGAGCCATACGAATATCTTGAACAATTTGACACGCATGCGCGGCAGGAAGCCACAGGCGCTACGCAGTCTCTTAAAAACTTTTCCGGTCTGAGTTACTAAATTAGATTAAAAAAAAAAAAAAAAAAAAAAAAAAACTATACCTCTCTTTATTTAATATATTTTGTGTGGTTTTAATGACATACATATTTTTTCTTTTTCCAGCCATCCGAGTATGTTTTATCTTATCAAATATCTAAGATGTCATTAGCCTTTTTATAACTAGCATCTTTATGCAGTAAAGCGAATTTCATTTCTATTTATGCATTTATGCATTTTTCGATAAAGTAATTTTTAAAATAATTCTTATTACAGACATTAATTAAATGAATATAAAATTATGAAACATAACTGTATATTTTAAACTCGTACTGATAACATTATATCATTTTTATCAAAGAAATTCCTGCCAGATATTAATAAAATATCATTAATAATAAGAATAATATATACATATATATATATATATATATATATATATGTATGTATACAAAGATGTCTAAAATTACACTTATATATATATATATATATATGTATATAAGAAATTATAACAAATGTTTTCAGTCATATAAAAGTTGAAAATATGTAACAAAAATAACTAAAGGAAAAATTGCGAGAAAATTAATAAAAGTGAAACAATTCATAAGTAAAACTTACTGCAAAACGTAAAATAAATAAATGATTTAAACTGCCAATTTATATATATATATATATATTTATGTTTGAAAATAATTCAGTACGTGTTACTTTTATTGGTATACATTAGATAACGTACAACATTTAATAATTCAGAAACATGTATTTATAAATAGTAAAGTTTGATAATTTCTGAGATTATTCAGAGAAGAATATTTTAATCATTTGGCTGAAATTTTTAGTGTTAGAATTGTATTTAGAAAAAAAAAAATACTTTAAATTTATAATATTATTTTCGAAATGAATGATACGTAATACAATATTTAATTTTTCAGCCCACGTGAACTTAGTTCTGGAAGCGCTCAACACCGCTCTTCGAGCGATGAGCGGGGGCTGCGCCCTGTTCAATCCTGTTCAATATTTAATTTTTACTAAGACATTTTTTTCTCTTATAAAGTCTTCTATTCTAATATGGGTTGAAATATCATATATTCTATTAAAATATCTAATGTTAAATTCTATTAACTGTATTTCCTTGCTTTGTTTAGCTAAGTGTCTATTAAAAAAAAAAAAAAAAAAAACTTCTATCAAACGTTAGCAGCTCGCGAATTTACAAATATATTTGTTAACGTTATATAAATTAACTCCATATATTTTTCTTGAAATTAAATTCAGGCAAAAATTAATACATATATAACAAATTTTTGATTGGATTCATTTTTAGTTTCTCACAAAATCTATATATATGGATGGACATTCCTTTTTGTAATCAATTTGTGACTTTTAATATGTTCCTTATTGTCGAATATGGATATTTCTAGTTTATTGTTGACTAACAAGAGAACTCTTTGAAGTGATAATCGCCGATTTTCTTGAAAAAAATTCTGGCATAAGTTTCAATCATGAATAGCATCTTCCTAAAATATTAGCTGCTGAGTCGCATTAGATAAGCTATAAAAAAAAATATTAAAAATGCAAGCATGTCTGCAATATTTTCAAAAAAAGCGCTTGTTTGGCGACTGCATTCTTCGGAATTTCATTGCAATGAAGATTTAATAGATGTAGATGTTCTTCTTTTTATTTGACAGCCAAACGAACTCCATACGCTGTCGAGCACTTGAGAATTCTGAATAGTTAACAAAAACCAGATAATTTACCAGATTGAGACATACTTAGTCGAAATTCTAAATAATATTTAATATTTCAATTAAATAAGGTGTGTCAATAACAATTGCAAGAGCATTAACGACAAGTTTTTAATAACGACATTAAAAAAATATATGATCAAGACTTTTATATAAATTTAAATAAAATAAAACCTTATATATTAAAATACAATTTTTTTTTTTTTTTTTTTTTTTTTTTTTTTTTTTTTTACTAAAATGAACACATTTTTTTCTTATAAGTCTGATCACTCTATTGGGCAGTACAACCTTCGACGAACAATCAACTCAACAGACTATGAGTAGTGTGGATCTAGTATCTCATTAGAGCAACGAAATGAGCAATTGGGGACGATTTATGATTCTACCCTAAATTTCGACCTGTTTGTTGATTGGGTTTAACGTCGCACTAGTACTGCACTATGGGCAGTTGGCGAAAGTTTGTGATGAGCTTCTGAGGATGGTCCGGTGACATCTGCAGGTGATAAATGATTGCATTCTGCGTATAGTCGGTAACAAAAGTGTCCGAACACTAGCAAAAATTCCTATGCAAAAAAGTACACTTCGTATGGTTTTGTTAAATAAATCCTTATCGAATCATGTTCTTACACTGACTAAGAATAGGATTCGACAAGGATTTATTTAATAAAACCGTACAAAGTGTACTTTTTTTACATAGGAAATTTTGTTAGTGTTCGGACACTTTTGTTACCGACTGTATGTTATTTATTTTTAGTATACACATCCGATTTGTATGTTTGACTCGACATCCCCCGCCCCATAGCCCTGTAAATTTCGTCGAGATGAGAACAAATATAACATAACCGGATTAAAATACAAAAAATAAAAAAAAACACCCTGGGTCAGCTGGGGAATCGAACCCATTCTTTTATACTTGAAGGCGATTAGCAAGGGTGACATACTCACTCGGCCACAGAGGGTCTGCATTCAGCATAACAATTATTTTTAAAACAACAAGATTTCACAGTTAATAATTCTATAAAATTCCCTACGAAATTCATTGCGCAGCACTAATGTGACGTAAAACCCGAACAACGTTATGAAATTCTAATGCATATTTTTACAAAATTCTTTATATTATTATTCGTAAACGTATATAAAATAAATTTCCAGAAATGTAAGAAGCCATAAAGTAATAGTTATGCACATATTTTTCCAAGTTTAAATAAACCCTCCGTAAAAAATCAAAATTGTAATAGCACATCTAAGGACCATCTCTAGGAATATGTCCCAGACTGTCGCCTATGCATAGCTGTAGTGTGAATTAAAACTTAAAACCTACTCAACCTCAAATATCTTAAATATTTTAATTTTGATTTATTTATTTGAGTATTAATTTCAATCAACTTTTCTAATAATTAAATGTTCAATCAAATATTATAATGCATATTGGTCGCCAATTGCCAGCACAGCTCTAGTGCGACGTAAAACGTAGCCAACCAACATATAAAGCAGATTAGTTTTTAAATCGTCTGCAAATTTATATAAATGCACATGTGGAGAGCTTCAAACGTTAATTTACTCCAGATTATATATAAGCTGGAGTAATGTAAAAGTAAGTCTGAAATTAAAATTGCATTATTTTTAATAAATGCAATTTTGAAACATTACATGAAATAATTGAAAATATTGGATCTAACATAAAACATAACGTCACTTTTTTAAAATAGAAATTTCTAGATTTCAGAAAATATCTTGAGTGTTGGTGGGCTTTAACGTCGCACTATAGCTACGCAGTGGGAAATTAGAGACCGCCTTATATTCACACTTAGAGATGTTCCGGAGACATGACATCTTAATTTTTATCCCCGCGGAGGGGATGGCTTCATTGCTTCAGTAAACCCTAGAGCGATAGAAAATACTACCCTCCTATACTTAAACGCTTTGGCATCATTTAAGGAAGGTTAATGTGATTTGGCGATGACTTTTTTCGTATTTGGCGTTCAAAACGTAAAGTTTAATAATTTTTTGCAACTTTCCTGTTGCGATTCAGCAGCTAATCTTTTTACCAGTGAATTAAGTGCAACATAAACTATATTCTGTAATTTTTTGAAGGAAATCGGTGATTATCACTTGAAAGAGTTCCCTTGTAAGTAATGTGGATGATTCCACACTTCTTTGAAACATTCTTTGATGTATCTTTTTTAGTTCTTATGGATAAATATGGATAAAATTGGCATTTGATCAGAATCATATATTTCTCTGGCACTCTACATCTTGAAACTTTATCTAGTGTATACATATATAAGTATCAAAAGAAATTAAAAAATAACAATCGTAAGAAAAATTATCATTTAAGCATTATTTAAAACAGGAATTTTAAATCATTGTATTGTTAATGTTTGAAGGATATACAATATTGAATCATTGTTTAGTTAAATACAGATGATATTAAAGCGTTTTAAGATTGCATGTTTTTTATGAATCTGTGCTTAAATCAGGATAACCTTTTATACAATTCCAATATTTAACGTTTGAAAGAGTTCTTTTTTATATAGAAATAGATAAAACAATTCAAGGAAATGTATTTATTGGAATTTAATATTAAATATTTTAACAGAATGTGTGATATTCCTGCCCATACTAAACATAGATGATTCTTCAATAAAACAACTTTTCGTAGTACAAATAAAGTATTGTATCATTTAAAATTCACTTCACATTTAATATTAAATGTTTTTAGATTTTCATAATTCGACTAGAAAAATTTTACCTAGATTATTTAAGTTTATTCTCTGAATATTTTTTTTAAATCATTCATATGTCAGATGTTTCAAAATCGTGTATTTATATACACATCTTTTTTTATTTACGAAAGCTGTATATTATCAAATGTAAAATAATAAATTTAACACGTATTATTTTTAATAAATTTAACACGTATTATACCAATGCGGCATACAGGTATTCTAATCTGAGCCATGGAATTTACATAAATATTGTTATCAACCAAATTTTAAGAATCAAAAGATTATGTAATTTAAAATTCAATTTTGATAAACAAGTATATAATTTTCAAGCTTTATTATGTTATAAAAATTTGTATCCTTTAAGTTTCATTTTTCATTATACTAGTAGTTTGAATTTTTTGTGTCAGCACCGCAGCTTCTGCTTTTTTGATTGGTGATCCATATAGTTGCCCAGTTTGGACCAGACTTTTATGGACGATCGTTTGTTGATGTTTAGAGTTATTTTGTTTCGCCAGACCTGGAAAGTTTTGTGGACATCTATGGATATGGTGTGAAAATTTCAATGTTTAAAAAGTTTTTGAGCTAGGATGGATTTTGCAGTTGTTGTTTCTTGCAGGTGGTGAGTTTTTCTTCTTTTTCTGGCAGGTTCGGTTGTGGGTATGTTTGGCTATCATTTTCATATAAAAAAATCTCTATAAATAAGTTTTATTCTAAACAGCTGTTTGGTTTTTGTTGGCTGTAACCTATGATTTTCAAATTTCAATATTCAATTTTAATACATAGAAATACATTTTTACAATTTTATGGTTCTCAAATTTCAATATTTAATTTTCAAGAAATAGATATACTGTTTTACAATTTTAAGTTTTTCATTACTATTCAGTTTGAAATACATTTGGAGTATGCTAGCCTGAATATCTTTTGAAACCTGCTAGTACTACATAGTTATCAATAGCTGTGTTCCCACCTGCTGAGGAGATTGTCACAGCATAATATAATTTTCTGGCTTAAATAGAGTTTAACTTTAACTAATTTTCTTGTTTATTAACATTGTTTAATAAGTTTTCTTTTTGTTTGTTAAATTTTACTTTCATGTCATCATTTATCATTATTTAAATATATTATTGTTTTTGTATACAATTTTGTACTGCTTTGAGCGCCTTTTATTATACAAATTAATTTTTGTCATTTATTTTGAATTATATATATATATATATATATATATAATATTAAATTTGCTCATGCGTATGAAAAATATGACGTCTATAAAATAATAATAATAATAATAATTTTAAATTTTAAATGTAACGAAGATGCAAATAAAGTGCGAAAATCTCGCACGGGTTTGCTAGCAAATGAATTATTTAAAGTGAGAAATAACTAAAATGAAATGATCATTTTTCAAAGGACGTTTTAGTCATCCTACAACTATCTAGTTATAGAATAAAACACGAATGCAGGAAAAAAAGTACCAAACGTGTATATTTGAAATTATAATAGACTATTATACATTTTGCATATTAATTGTTAGTTATTTTGAAGCGTGATAATTGATGACCTCTAAACCATTAAACTATGAAACATTTCATAATACAACATCCATTTCTTAAATGTTTGTTTTCAAACGTCACTAATTTAACGCTAAATTAACGTTATCACTAAATTAACGTTATACTATCATATAAAATGCTGTAACCAATTATTTGTAAAATTATAAATCAATGAATATATCTTTCTTAGAAATATAAGAATTCATTCGTTTTCGTTCTTAAACCAATTGTAATGTTTTTTTTTTTTTTTTTTTTTTCTAAATTTGTGTCATAGGAAATGAAGAAACGTGCAAAAATTTAATTTTACAATTTAATCCTACATAAATCTTTGTACTAAAAGTCAGATCAAAAGCTAACCTTTTTTATAAGCAATCTCGTATTTAGAAATATGTATCTATGCCTCTTGATGTAAAAGATAATCGCTAGGAAAACGAATTAATATTTTTGTTTGAAAATTATACATACCTTTGTGATTAATTTTATGATATTTATTTATTTATTTATTTTTACATTCAAGTTTTGTCACATCCAACATGATATAATTATTTTTAAAACATCGTGCACATACAAAAGAGAAAAATACACATAAATTTAAGTGTTGCAATAAATAATACAATCTAAACATTTTCTTGAGGTACCTTTGCATTAATAACTGTTTTATTATTATTATTACTATTATTATTATTATTTATAAACTTCTCTTAATCTTACTCTAAATTATTATCAATCTATAAATGAAACTATGTTAATATTATGTATAAACTTATTATTTTTAGATAATGCATAAATAATCTTTATATGCACGATAAAAAACTATAGCTGTGCATATATATTTTACAATATTGGAATGTATAAGTATAAAAAATCAAATTTTTTAGTATCATAATAACATTAAATACTTAATGGTATGACGTCTGCCAAATGTTTTGCAATACAATTAAAATTATTTCATAGTTATTTATTTATTTATTTATTTTTTAAGAAAAACAAATTTCCCTAAGGAATTTTTCTAGAGAACATGCCAAGCCCCGGCAACACAAATACATTGCTTTTTTGCTTTTGCGAGTCTTTTATCAGGAAAAATGTATCATCCCTACATATAAACATTTTGCCCTACAGCATCATTACACAAGTCGTTAGAAATCTGGTAATGACAACATTTTTTCGTTCCATGGTAACTTTTTAAAATGGTGATTTCACTGTGTCATATGTTATTTCATTTAGCTGGAAATTTGTTTTTATATTGCTTGTAAAACAATTTATTTCTTGTAAATCCTCAGGGGAAATGCTTGATTCATTAAAATGTTTTTTGTTTGACAACATAAATTATCTAGGGAAGAAAAAAAAAGGTTTGAAAAGGAAGAAAAATATCAAGATTAAATAAGAATTAACAACGTAGAAGACATAAGTAACTACGTAAATTTTTATCTAAAAGTAAAGCAGTGTGAACTTATAAATTGGTGATATGCGTGTATATTATTTAACACGTTATTTTGAATTGTTTTTTCTAAAAAGTATAATTAACAACCCTTCGTTATTACACAAAATGCCACGAAAAGCATTATAACACTAATACGCAGCGATAATATAGAAATTTCTTTCTTTCTTCTTTTCTTTCTTCTTTTCTTTCTTTTTTTTCTTTTTTTTTTTTTTTTTTTAAATACAGAGACTCTTTAATAGATAGGCCTTCGAATAAATAATTTTTTAAAATAAATTTTAAACGAACATAATTTTACACAAACTGATATAGTAAATATACATTTAAAATTACTAGTTAAAAATAGTAATTCAAATAAAGTATTAAAAAAGAAGTTGCCTGTGGTAGACATGTTATTTAAAGTAATTTGAAATTTAGTGTGAGGGATTTATATATTTATTTATTTATTTCGTGGTAGCTCTATTTATTTTTAACAAGTTCCTTACTATTTTACTAATTCTTTTTTTTTCTTAACTAATAATCGTTATAAATATAGCACGTAAATGGTTAATTTCTAAATTCATCTTTCAAAGCTTTAATTTGGACAAGAAATGAATCTGTCTTATATATAATAAAATAACAGAAGAATAAATTATATTTTTTGCTGTGAGCTTCTTTAAATCAATATTGTTTAATAATAAAATTCTTTGTAATACATTACTTAAGCCTTTATGTAACAATAAGTATAATCATACAATAAAAAAAAATGCACTTATCTAGTTAGGCACGTAACAAATCGCAGGTGATCGTCATTTCTTCCTACCAGCGAAAAAACATCATACATAATTTTCCTAGCAATTAAATGTATATTCTAAAAAGTTTGTTTGATGAAAGATTAATACTTTATATATATATATATATATATATACAGGGTAAATTTGACATAATCTGCCAAACGAAAGGAGGTGATAGAACAGCCCATGGGGAGCATAAAACACCATGAAAACCCTGTCCTATCTCTAACCGTTTCTGAGTTATGGTAGATAGAAGAAAAAACTATTTTTTTTCATCCCGTCTGAAAAAACCCAAATTTGTGAGCTTTCTGAAAGACTTACACGCATAATAAGCACATATTTGGAAAGAGCAGGAAAATTCCTATCGGGTGACACCATTTACATCAGGATACCTTAATTGGACGGCGAGCTACAAACGCTAAAACATTGGCGAAGTTTAAAATCGAGTTGTCACCAAATTTTTAACCGGCAATCCTGCAAACACTGTTCAAGCTACAATCGGTCAAATTTACCAAAAACTTCTCCATTCCACAAGCTTTAGAATGAGCCCACAACAAACCATATCAGCGTTCTAGTTCAGGAGAAATTCAGCCTTTTGTTTCAAATATATTCCTCACTGAACTCTATGTTCGTTGAGAATGAGACTCACGATGTGCCATGGTCGTTCCTGATTTCATGTCCGCTTTCAGCCCGCTGTTTTTTCAGATGCAAAAAAGAAAGTTTTAAAGACAAACAAGAAAAGTAGCAGTTGTATTAAGTTTACAAACACAATGAAATGGAAACAAAAGAAGTATGACGTTTCTCACGTCTTTCACAAAGAAATATGCAAAACAAAATGTTGTATCTCACGTTTATGATTAAAATACACATGCATGTGTGAAATTTAGTGACGCTGCTGAAATTGGTCACCCCCAATGGAGTGAGGTCTGGTGATCAAGGCGGCCAAGGAATTGTTCCATTACGACCAATCCATCGTGGATACTGCTGATTCAAGAATTCCCGAAAGGCATTGGAAGAATGTGCAGGGGGTCTATCCTGTTGGAAAATAATTTCCGCTCTTTGGGGTACAGGAATGACATCAAGTAATCCTGGAAGATGATGTTCCAGAAACTCCAAATATGTATTATTTGTCAGATGACCTTGGAACACATGTGGACCTATCAAGTGATCGCAAACCACTCCAAGCCAAATATTTAAGCTGAATCGCGTCTGGAACGATGCGTTTCGTGTTACAAATGGATTTTGTTGAGCGTAATGATGCCAGTTATGTAAATTTAACATGCCATCCCGTGTGAAAAGTGACCCATCTGTCCACAGTATCGTTCTAAGGAAATGGTGTTCCTCAGTATCTCGCTCTAAAAGCCAGCGGCAGAATGTTACTCGCTTTTGGAAATCTGAGTGGCGTAATTCTTGTACCGGTGTGAAGTGGTATGGATGATACTGGTTTTTGCGCAAAACATTCATCCATTTACTTTGGGAGATTTCACCTTCTCTTGCAAGTATGCGTGAACTCATATTTGGATTTTCCTCCACTCGGTCGAGAACGGACTCCTCAGCGGTGGCGGAGCGGCGACCATGGCCCCTTTCATGCACCCTACAGAATGACCCACTCGCCCTAAGCCTTCGATGAATTGCGGCAAATACAGCACGGTTGGGCGCACGACGATGTGGATAACGTAGACGGTACTCTTCTTCGGCTCTCCAACAGTTACCTTCGCAAAATCCATACAAAATGCATATCCACATACTCTTCATTTGTAAAACTAGGCATATCTGTTTACAGGTTGGAAAGTATGACAATCTGATCCCTGTGATGACTTCAACTGAAAATAAAATTCAGAAGGGTAAACAAAAAGGGATAAAATTTCAATATTAATTTACAAAAGTAGAAGAAAAAAGTGCTATAGAATAAGAACCAACTTGGTTAATTCGTACCAATGTAGGAAAACATACTAAGTATGAACTAAGTGAGAGCAAGTAGACGTGAGAGCAACGTGAAAAGAATCGGCTGAGCTCAGGCAAAGTTCAGAAAATGCTAAAGCAATAAGCAGCACAAAACGTAAAAGAAGCTGACGAGCTAATGAGCTGTTACATATTGACTCGTCTTTTGTACACGCGAGTGGGATGCGCGCGCAGGAAGGTTGGAATTCATCTGCATATCACTATGTGTCCATATGGAGATAATCACGAATTTGCATACGTTTCATTTACTCACCATCATTTCGTTTGCCGAATTTCGACGAACGCCGTTTTCAGTGATGTATTTCAAACAAAAGGCTAAATTTCTCCTGAACTACAACACCGATATGGTTTATTGTGAGCTCATTCTAAAGCTTGTAGAATGGAGACGTTTTTGGTAAATTTGACCGATTGTAGCTTGAACAGTGTTTGCAGGATAGCCGGTTAAAGAATTTGGTGACAACTCGATTTTAAACTTCGCCAATGTTTGTAGCTCGCCGTCAAATTAAGGTATCCTGATGTAAATGGTGTCACCCGATAGGAATTTTCCTGCTCTTTCCAAATATGTGCTTATTTTGCGTGTAAGTCTTTCAGAAAGCTCACAAATTTGGGGGGTTTTGAGACGGGATGGAAAAAAACAGATTTTTTTCTATCTACCATAACTCGGAAACGGTTAGAGATCGGACAGGGTTTTCATGGTGTTTTATGCTCCCCATGGGCTGTTCTATCACCCCCTTTCGTTTGGCAGATTATGTCAAACTCACCCTGTATATATATATATATCATATATCAGTATTGTATTCAGTATTATACATTGGTATTGTATATATCAGTATTATATATCATATATGTATATATATATATATATATATATATATATATATATATGTATATGTATGTCATTTTTTTATTGTATGATTATAGTTAATTTTGTAAATTGTTACATAAAGGTTTAAGTAATGTATTACAAAGAATTTTATTATTAAATAATATTGATTTATTGAAAATATATATATAGATTTTAATTGAAAATTCTAAAATTTTCTGAAAATAGAATCCCTTCGAGCGAACTTAATTATATTAACTGAATTAATGTTGTAATAATTTCATTACCTTTATCATTTTCTATCTGCTGCTATGTAAAAATACCGACATTGACATTATTTGTTTTTGCTTATCTGCTATTAACTCATATTTAAAACCAAGAATCCTGTTAGGAACAATTTATCATGGGAAGCTAACGTCAAAACACATTCTAAAATTGTAATTAAAATCTTTCTAACCATCTGGCGAAATATGTATATATTTTCTACATGTATATATAAAGAAAGTATTGGATTCATGAAATTTTTCAAACTCCAGTTTTTGATGGATTTGCACGTTTTGGGATTCCTGAACACGATTTGACTGTTTTTAGAAAATGTCTGTGTATCTGTCTGTGTGTGTGTGTATCACGAATTTTGTGGACGCTGTATCTCACATACCAATGAACAAAATTTAACCAAACTTGGTATTTAGTTGGACCATGACATAAACTGGTAGTGATTGCATTTAGGGATCTTTCGTTCACCAGGTGGCGCAGTGATCGCATTTTTTCTAAATTTTTAACATGGCAATATACGACAAAATTTCGTATAAATGTACGTAATGAGAGTTATTTTAATCGTGTGATTGTAAAATTGATATATTGATAATGGTAGTAGTTAACTAAGCAAAAAAATTGTGCATGTGGGAGCATCGCTTCCCCCCCCCCCCCCCAAGGGGAGTAAGTTTTCAATATGGGTATCTTTTGAAAGATCTATTTAATACCTTTAAAACTAATGGTTGAACTATAGATCTGTGATAATTTAAAACAAAGTCATCGCTTTTTTTTTTTTTACTTTTAACGAAAAAAAACTTAGAAAATCGCATTTCTTCTGATAATTGCAAAAAAAAAAAAAAAACTTTCTTTCAGCATTTAGTGACATAATTCTCTCAGATAAAAATTTTCTGCATTTATAATGGAAAATAATTTGATAATTTAATGAATAATTTTTATTGAATAAATTTTGTGTAAAACTATATAGAAGAAAGTTATGTGGTGGCCATATCATACTAGTTTTAAGTTGATTTCTCTAGACACATAACAATTGATTTATCTATATCTGTCTATCATCTATCTATCTATTTATCTATATCCTAAAATTTTCCACCAAGTTCCGAAACATTAAACAAATCTTAACCAAAACTGGACACTGAATTTATCTCAGAAATTTTCGGGATGCATTCGTTTGCCAAATTTATTCGAAATCTTGTTTTAAAATGAGGGCTATTATAAAATTAATAACTCGCAAATATAAAAGTATTCGCCAACCGTTTTACTTGTATTCTAAGAAGATTCTGTAAAATTTGGAGAGTTGATCGTTAAATTATATGGCCATCCGCCTTCTTCGAGAAAAAGTGCAGTACCAATATTTGAAACAAATGGCTGTAAAAATTAATGTGATGACCAATTATTAAAGATCATTTCTTTTTGTCTCAAAATCATGACAAATTGAAACATTTGTCAAAACTTTAGATTACAGTTAGTGACTAGAATACTTTTTGTTGGTCACTGATAATAATATCGTGTGAAAAAAATTTACAGTATGAAACTGGATATCGCAAACCCATAACAAGAAATCAACCTAGCCAATCATTAAACAATTCAGTCTATCATGTTGTTTCAAAATGATGTTTACTTGAAAATATCAAATACGCGTGAAGAACGTAATCGTAGATCAATTTGTTTGAAACTAGGTTACATAGTTTTAAGGTCTAAATAAAATGAAGTATTCAAATTGAATCTTCACCGTGTTACTAAATGGTGGGCACTTAAGTGCTTAAAAATCCCATAATAAAAGTATTTAAAAGCAAATTTGCATGAGCTTCGGTCTCTACATAACTCATATCAATGTACCCATCAAGGTTTTAATGAAATAAATCTACCATCTTGATTTAAAATGAAAGTCAAAGAAAAAGAATGATGACATCAACCAACATTTCCGAGTGAGACTGGAGGAACTCCTAATTTCTACCGACAAATAAAAAATATAAAATGTTTTTATCATGATTAAGCACTTGAATTTATTCGAGATATTTTTTAGATTCCTGCTGCAGTGACATCGAGAAATTTATTCCTTGAATGAATTTTAAAATCAGGAATATTTTACGTAATTTTCATATATTTTGCGAAAATTTACGATTTAAGATTGCATGGGAATGTATGATTTTTCTTTTTTTTTATGTGTATGTATGTAGTATCTATCCATCTTTATATATATATATATATATATATAGTAGAAAGTTCCCCTGGCCTTGGTTGCAGCGACTGCTGAATCTGAAACCACGTGATTTGGTTTTTGTTTCCCGCACTCAGAATATTAAAGGAAGTGTATGTTCATGACGTGAACGGCGCTACTTCCTCAACGGGCTGCTGCTAAAGAGCGTTGAAGGAATTAGATTCAGTTTTCGACGAGTCTTCGACGTAGCTTGTGTGCTTGACGGGCGCAATGCCTATTTTTGATTACTTTGGTTTTTTCACACTCGACGTCTTTAGTGAAATGCCAAATGATTTACTTATGTGACGAATTATAATTAATCTGACGAACTGTTGAACTCACTTTGATAATTAATTTTAATGCTCATCAGCATTCCTGTAAATATTGTATTATATTTTAACTTTCATTATTAAAATTTAAATAATTAGTTAATAATAGAACTAGTATTCTTAAAGTTCTTAAATGCCCACAACCCACTGGATACTATATCAGAAGTGGGATTGAAAGTTAATTTTTAGTTAACATCGCTCGTAATTGATTAGGATCGAGAATAAACCGTAAGTTTTAATTTAACTTAAATTTTGGATTGAACGCACTACAAACTTTTATTGGACTGAACTGTCTATTTTTTTTTTTTTTTTTAACTGTTCTTATAATACGAACTGAACTTTTAAATGGAAAAATTGCATAAACTTGGAATTTCTTCATATGCTTAATGCATATGGGATGAATGATTTTTAAAGTGTGTGGTAATACTTCATGATCGACAGAAATGTTCACACCTGTGAAATCTGCTTAAACTAAAGCAACGAAGTATCTGCGAATTCTGCGGAACAGACAGGGATCATTTGGATGGAAGTTTCAATAAGAGATTTAGGATAATCAAGCATCGGCTGCTATTTTGGTTCTACAAAGGTACGTGTGATTTTGTTTTGTTGTTACAATGGTTTCGTTAGGGGATATCCCCAAAATTGGCGCTGCACTGAGGACTGAGAACTATAGTAAGGTTAAAATTCTGCATCGCTTTTTATTTAACGATGCAGATGACAGGAAAAACCGATGCAGAATAAAAAATTCATAGGATTTAATTTTGCTGTAGATGATGAAAATTATATTCAAAAACAAAAAATAATTGACGACAATTTTTCTTTGAACGAACTAATTCTTATTTGTAATATATTAAATGTCCCTTTTGATGGGAACAAAAATGAATTGCGAGATCGACTGTTGTTAAATCTGTGCGACACAGAATTACTTAAACAAGAAAATTCCGAAAATAATTCAGATGAGGAAGATTCTCAAAATGAATCGAGCAGTGAATCCGAAAGTAGTGGCGATAATAACGTCGAAAAAATTGACTCCTCTGTGCAATGCCATATGAGCGATAATAAGTGCTATGAAAATGATTATGATTATGATAATGGTAAAATAAAAAAAAGTATAAATTGTAATAATGGATCACTTGGTGCAACTGTTTCTTTCAATGATTTTGAAAATTCTATGTCTAAATTTAGCGGCGAACCGCATGAAAATATTATTGAGTTTTTTTCCGAATTTGAAGAATTGTCAGTAATGTTTAATTTGAATGAGTTACAAAAAATAATTTTCTGTAAAAGGTCTTTGAGCGGAAACGCTTTGTTGTTTATAAGATCTGAAAAAGGATTGTTGACTTACAGAAAACTAAAAAATGCACTTATTAATGAGTTTAAGATCGAGGTAAATTCCGCCTCTTTACACAAAATGCTGAGTCAAAAGAAAATGAAAACTAATGAAACAGTTACGGAATATTATTTTAAAATGCGTGAATTGTCAAAAAACGGGCACGTTGAAGATGCCGCGTTAATGCATTACGTGATCCAAGGAATTAATGACAGATCTGAACATAAAATTATGTTGTATGGGGCTAGAAACTTGCATGATTTCAAAGAAAAAATTAAGTTATATGAAGTATTTAAGAGAGATAATGATAAAAATAAATTTAAATTTGATAGAGTTGAAAAGGTAGAATACAGTGCAAAATTGAAACCCATCAAACATAATGTATATGAAAAATTTAGTCCTAGAAATGAAGTGAATAAACTGTGCTACAATTGTGGCGATAAAAACCACTTATCCAGGGACTGCCCCCATAAGGCCAAAGGCCTGAAATGTTTTTCCTGCTAACAGTACGGGCATAAAAGTTCGGAGTGCCCAGGTTTGAAACCAGAAGTTGAGACATTGTGTATTGGTGTAAATCAAAATATGAGTAAAATTATACAAGTAAATGATATAAATTTCATACGTATAATAGACACAGGAAGTGAAGCAACATTGTTGCGTAAAAATTCTTTTGATAAATTAAATATAAATACATTAACTACTATGAGTACTACTTTAAAGGGGATCGGGAAGAGTTCGATAAAACCATTAGGTTCATTCAGTGTTGATCTTAAAGTTGATGATTTTGAAACTAAAACTGATATCTATGTTGTACATGATGATATGATACCGTACGATATAATTATAGGCATGAACGTGTTAATGTTAAGTGAAACAACGATTAATGAGAAAGGTATTTTTGTGAAAAATAAGTCTAATTCTCTAGAGGTAAACTTAGTAACAGTACTTCCAGTAAATGCATATCAAAGTGAAATTAAATCGAATGTTGTTATTGATACCCCCATTAACTTTGAGAACAAAAATTTTGAAAATTCCCCAGAAATAAATGAAACTTTGAATAATGCTAAAAAATGTGAAAATATAACCCCTCACCCTGTTATACTGTCAAAAAAATCATTAGAATCTCCCGGAAAGGCTATAAGTGAAAATGACGATAAAGACGAAAATGACGAAAGTGATGACGATAAGATGCTTTCAAAGGACGAAAATAGTGTAAATGATGACAGTGAGGAAGAAGAGGAGCCTCGACGACAGAAACAGAGTCATACGAGCATTTTCCAGATAGATGATGATAGTGATGAAGAGGAGGAGCCGCGCCGAAAGGGACGAAGTCAGATGAATGTTTCCCGAATGAAGTCGCTAAACCCTGAAAACACTTATTCAAAGAAAGATGAGAAACAAGTCCTACTTGAAAAAATTTCACAGTTAGCCGAAGAGTTGGAAAAGTTAAAAGAAAAGTTGACGATAATTCCAGACTCCTTAAAAGGAAGAAATCCAGAGAAAAGCCATCGACGATAAATTCCATCGAGTGTAAAAGACAAAATATCCCAAAAGAAAAGACTGCCAGTGTAAATTTGAGAAAGTTATTCATCCCATCACTTCCATTGACGACCACGATTAGTGAAATAGCCATATTATTTCCCAAAGCTGTGCAAATAAAATTTGAAGTTTTCCCTACATATAAGACTGCCATTATAGTCCTTTCGACTGAACATGACGCAACCGAAGCCTTAAAAGACATTAAAACTGAAAATGATCGATTAGAGGGTCTCGAGTTCGAGTCCCAAAATAACTCCGAGTTCCAAAATAAAGATTTGAGTACACACATCAATAAACAATCTGCTAGAATTAAAAAGAAAAATAAAACAAAATGCAAGTTGAGTGGACGGTCACCAGAGACTGTTGCCATGGGCGACCAAGTTGCCATTAAACAAAAAATGATGTACTTTGATAATTATAAAACAGTGAAAATTAAAAATGAAAATGTTGATAAAAAATCAAAAATGGACGCCATGAAGGCTCCTATTGTACATTTACTCATGCTGAATTCCTCAAATGTGGAATAACTTTTAAAAAAAATGTCAAATTTGAAATGTATTGTAAATAAGTATGTTATTATTTTGTGTTGCTTTTTTTTTTTTTTTTTTTTTTTGTATTTTTCAGTGTGACCGCCTGGAGGACCAGCCGGATACAGGATGGCCGATCTTATAGTAGAAAGTTCATGACGTCAACGGCGCTACTTCCTCAACGGGCTGCTGCTAAAGAGCGTTGAAGGAATTAGATTCAGTTTTCGACGAGTCTTCGACGTAGCTTGCGTGCTTGACGGGCGCAATGCCTATTTTTGATTACTTTGGATTTTTCACACTCGACGTCTTTAGTGAAATGCCAAATGATTTACTTATGTGACGAATTATAATTAATCTGACGAACTGTTGAACTCACTTTGATAATTAATTTTAATGCTCATCAGCATTCCTGTAAATATTGTATTATATTTTAACTTTCATTATTAAAATTTAAATAATTAGTAAATAATAGAATTAGTATTCTTAAAGTTCTTAAACGCCCACAACCCACTGGATACTATATATATATACAGTCGAACCTAGTTAACGTGAACACGCTTAACTTGAATTACTGTTAACATGAACTGTATTCACAATCCCCGTCAAAGAGTGTACGACTAATAATGTATTTTTAACCTTTTAACATGAATTCCCTTAACGTGAATTTCCGCTTAAGATGTACTTATTTGGGCGTCCCCTAGAGAATTTTCTACGGTTAATATAAAGGAATTTATTTTAGAAAAGTTGATATTGATTTAATTCTACACAGTTAAGTGCTTGGGTGTAATGAAATAAGCTTGCTACCGCCAATAAAAATTATCAGTTAATAATACACAAAGAGTAGCTAAATTAGTACAATCAGAATGGCGTCGACATATATCAACCTCCCCCCCCCCGTACACACATACACACATACGCACTCTTCCCTCCTTTCTGAACTTCGAAAGGGAAGAAGCTCATTCGCAAAATGACAGTTGGAAGAGAAAGATAAACAAGAATGTTTGCATATTACCGGAAATCAAATGTTATTTTGCCGATTTAGTTTCAGAAAAGTGTAGTAGTATCTGATAAACGATTAAAGTTTAGAAACACATTAGTATTTCATATAAAGGAAGAAAAAATAATATTTATAGCTTTTTGAATTTGATAAAAAAAATTAAATTGCTCATTTAAGAACATTATAAATGAATTAGATATACGTTATTTCATCAAAAACCTTTGTTATCCTCATAAATGGAATCACCTTCAATAACCCACTCCCCCTTCAAAGCACATGCGCTCTAAACACAAAGTAAGGATAATTCTTTCTAATTGATGTTTGTCTTTTCGTTCTTTCTTGCTAATTTCTTTCTTTCAGATATACATAGTATAGCTGCAAATAATAAGTGGCAAATTTAAGCAATCTTTAAGTTTGCAAAAAAAAAAAAAAAGAAAAAAAAAAGAAAGCTTGATATAATAAATGATATAGATTCGGGAAAATTAAAAACGACGGATGTAACAAGTAAATATAAAATCACTAAAAGTACTGTATTAATGATTTTGAAACAGAGAGAAAAGATAGAAACTGCTTCTATGCTAAAAAAAGTTGATCCGAAGCAAAAGAGAAAGAGAGTTACTAATAATGATGAAATAGAAAGAACACTAATCAGGTGGATGAATGAAGCACGAAGTCAAAATTTTTCCATTTCCGGAGCAATTTTATAGGAAAAAGCTCTATTTTTTGCTGATGCTTTGGAGTTCAAAGAATTTTCATGTTCATCAGGATGGCTCCAGAGATTTAAAGACAGACACGGAATTATTTGCAAGGGAGAAGACGCCGCTGTAAATGAGGAGTCAGTAAAGCATTTCATATCAAACAAATTGGAATCTATTTTGAAAAAAAAATATGACGCTTATGATATCTTCAATGCCGATGAAACTTCTTTGTTTTGAAAGGCACTTCCTACGAGAACGTTAACTATAAAAAGTTTTAAGTGCACCGGTGGAAAATGTATCAAGGAGAGATTAACTGTCTTAGTTGCTTATAATATGACCGGGACTTATCAATTACCTTTATTAGTCATCGGAAAAGCTGAAAACACCCGTTGTTTTAAAGGAATAAAAAATGTATCAGTAACATAAAATTTTACTAAAAAAGCCTGGATTACTGCAGATCTATTCAGTAAATGGCTCAAGCCAGTGTACAAAAAATTGGAAAGAGAAGGGCGAAATATTTGCTTGATTTTGGATAACTGAAGTGCTCATCCTGACATTTCAAGAATGAGAGCAATCAAGTTATAATTTTTATCCCCAAACACAACAGCAAAGTTGCAGTCATGTGACCAAGGGATAATAAGATGCATTAAAGCTTACTCAAGAAGAGATATTTTTCTTCAAGTAATTTCGTGCTTTGATAGAGGAATACCGTTTTCCATAAATTTGTTAGATGCATTAAATATACTCCGATCGGCGTGGAAAGAAGTGTCCTCTACTACTATTGAAAATCGTTTCCGAAAATCAGGATTTATTTCTAAGGAATCTTGTTCAAAATCTTGCACTGAGACTGAAACAGAAAAAAACGAAAACTTTCGAACCTTCAGAAGCACAAGCACGTGGTATATTTCCAGAATATGTTACCTTTGAAAAATATGTTTCAATGGACGACGAAATAATAACATCAGCTTTTGCTACAAATAATGAAATAGTTAAGGAAATTAAATGCAACGAATATGCTAAACAAATAGATGATTTGCACTATTCTTCAGAAACAGAAGAAGACTATGACGATTCATTAGAAAGTAAAATCGTAACACCAAATGAAATACCCGATGGTCTCAAAACTGTAAGATTGTTTGTCATGCAAACGGAACATTCGAGCGATACACTTGATGCTGTAGATAAAACAGAAGATTTATTTAAACGAACTGTTCAGCAAAAAACGTAACAATCACAGATAACGGATATCTTTAAGATGTAATTTTTCATTTTAATGATATAAAAAAGAATTAATTCAATTTAAAAGGTAAGCATTTATTTTTATTTATTTATTTATTTATTTTTATTTTTTTTAATCAGCTTACACACTAGTAAATAATTATCATAATGTAATTTCAAACAAAAAGGAGAAATTATTTCAGGTATTGACTGTTTATGTATTTTTCTCAGTATTTGTAATAGATTACTGATAACATGAACTACTGATAACATGAACAAATTTTTGCTTCCCCTTTAGATTCACGTTAACGAGGTTCGACTGTATATATATATATAAGGAGCGATCAAAAAGATCCGTGTGAGGGCGAGGCTGCAAATAAGTGCATTTACGTTGCTGTATAATAAGCAACAGCATCTAAGACTGGGGTAATTGTTGTATTGGTTTATTTTGGATGTGTTTGTGGAAAATGCTAAAAGGTTAACAATGGTGACGTTATTAACAATTACGTCTAAACAGGGCCATTTTGATGCTATTCTTTTTTTGAATGCCAAAGAGCGGTAAACATGCTTCGGAAAATGAAGATTGTGTACATATCAATCGAAAATCTCCGTAACTGAATGGTGCTCAATATTAGCTGGTCGCGAATAGACTCAAAATTCAAGTCTATCAGAGAGGTCATTCTCATTCAATACAGACAACAACAAACAGACAAATGATGATCGTTTAGAACGAAGTGTCGTATATTCATTCGTGCGCTTTTAAAATATCTTAACATAAGCTTCGGTAGCGTGTAGTGCGTTATCTGGCATATGTCATGCTACCGTGAGGTCTACAGCCAGTGGATATGCAGGACATAGAATTCCGAACAAAAAGCAAATCAAAATTCTGTTTGCCTAAAGCACCTGCATCGTCTCAATGATGAAATCAACAGCATATTCTTTGTGCATTGTTAAACGCTACAGAAATTATTGCCATTACTGGGAACTTTTGGCGAAAGTGTTAATCAGGAAGTGATTTAATCTTTCGCCTTTTCCTCTCAGTGCCTGTTGTCTGCTGGAAAAGTGATATTTAACCTGTTCTTTGACTGCAAAGGTCCATTTCATATTGATTTAAAGGATACAGGGTCTCCATCGCTGGGAACCAATATTCTGAAACACTGTAAATAATACGAAATACGATTGTAGGATTATACGAAATGCCAACGCTAAGAAAAACCGCTAAATTGCGGTACTTCTGCTTATGACAAAGCACAATCCCCCTGTCGTAAAATAAAAGTTACACTAACTAACGTGGGAGACACTTGAGAACCGTCTTACAGTCTTAGCTCTCAACATGAGATTCTCACGTGCCTTCGGTCCCTCAGAAAAGTACTTGAAAGGTTGCTGGTTTCTGTCGGACGTAGATGTGCCGCAAGGAGTTTTGGACTTTTTCAAGCAAAAGAAAGAAGGGTTTTACCAATGCTTTCAACCTGATAAAGGAGTGGGATGATTGTTCAAATGCGCAAGGCTATTTTTCATTACTGGGATACCAAATCTAGACTGTACACCATTTGAAAACTTTTATGTACGAAGACTTTTTGATCAATCTTTAAATATGTATGTGTGTGTGAGAGAGTGCGTATAATAATAATAATAATAATTCATCTTTATCCGTGTAAATTATTTTCATTTTCAAATTATCGCTATTCTTAGTGAAACCTATTATTATATAATGGTAACTATTATGTTAATTCATGAACGACATAACCCAATTACGTGCTAAATTTGGATCGGTAAAATAACTCCTTTTATTATATATCTATATTTATATCTAATATCCCAAAAGTGTGTAGATTTCTGAACATTATTATATGACTGTTTTAACTATGTTTCACCTCATAAAAAAGCTTTATAATGAATATTAAATTTAGGAATAGATACACAATTCACATAATTACAAATTAAACATAACTACTTTTTTAATTAAAAATAAGTCTAATTTAAGCACTTAAGACTGAGAACTAAGACTGTATGTACTTATGATATCGGAAATTAAATAGTATTTTTTTTTTTTTTTTTTTTTTTTTTTTTTTAGGACTGAGGGCCTATTAGTCTCAATCTGGGATTTTTGCGTTGTCGTTTTCGATAGTTGGACATTTGTCGAAATCTAAAATTTATCGAAAATATAATTGAATAATTTGAAAGCGATGTTATAATTTGAAAAAAAAAAAAAAAAAAATGATAGTCCTCCGTCCTAAACTAAATTCTGCATTTGCCAGAATTTCATCAAAATCTTTATTATTATTATTATTATTATTATTATTATTGAAAGAAAAATAAAAGAAAATTAATAATAATCAGTATCGTTACAAGCGATATCGAAAAAGTTTTTTTTTTTTTTTTTTTTTTTTTTTTTTAATTAGGAAATAAGAAGTGCGCGAGCAATATGAAATAAAAATAAGTAAAAAAATGAATTTAATGGTTTAATTTTTATATAAAACAAGACCGCGTGCTATCTTAAAAAGTAGATGTAAAATTTAAAGTTTAATTTTTTTGGCAACAATTATAAATTAAAATAAATAATTTAATAAAAGTTTAGAAGTTAGAATATCTAATTTTATTATACATTTATTTATTATTATTAATATTATTATTATTTTAATAATTATTTATTTTTTAAACAATATAAAAATAAAGTTTTACCTAATATTTGAGATATCCTTGTTCTTTTAATGATCCTCTTTTCTCAGTTTTATTTTAAGAGAAATTCCGTTGTATATTTTTTGTTTTTAGAGAAAAGAAAGCAATTATATATAATTAAAAAAGGCTTTTAAATAAAAAAAGATACTTGGTTAAATGAAATATTTCTATATATGGCTTTTTTAAAAATATAATTGTATAAAATATAATAATAATAATAATAATATTATTATTTTATTTTTTATTTTTATTTTATTTTTTTAAGAAATGGATTTTTCATGTAGAATAAATTTGTCAACAATCAAATAAAATTCACAAAATAAATTTAATTTGTTTCAGATATTTATTACAATGAAGCCTGATGCACTGCGAAAATATAATCTTTTGTCTAATGTGTTCAATTACTTTGGTATTATAATGTAAATCTGGAAGCTTAACTTTTCTCAACAGAGAATTATTGCAAGAAAGCCTACTTGTTCTCAGAATAATGCAAGATGCTTTATGAATTAAGAGTGTGCTAGAAAAGGAATGAATGAAATTTGTTAAATAGCTTTCAAATATAGACTTATAATTGACACATTAACTTATAATATGTTTCTCAAATATACATCTCAATCAAAATTGTCAGTTTAATTTAAAACAGATTAGGTAATTTATTAATAAAAATGTCTATCAAATATTATATATTTAATAAAAGAGAAAAAACTGGATTTTCTGTAAGATATACTTTATAATTGAATATACGGTAGACATAGTCATACAAAAGTGCATCCACAAATGAACTTATTCACACAATATATAATAGGGTGGTTCGAAAAAATCGATTTTTTTTATTTCCGAAACGCGTTACCTCTCAAAAGTTGTAGTTTGGTATCCTCAGTTGGGGAAAAATAACAAAAAAATTCTTAGTTGACATCTTCAGTTAGCGCATGAGGCTGAAAATTTGAAAAAATGTGTTAAAATTTGAAATTTTCAAAAAATAATAAAATTAGTTTTTTGTAATTTTTATAATGCAACAGCCATAAATTGTTAGTATATAGCGTAGTTTCAACCTAAAAAAAAATATAACATTTAGATGACATATTCTATTCGCGCATGAGGCTTAAACTTTGAAAAAAAATGTCAAAACAGAACACGAACAGTAACTGATCAGCAAGCACGAAGTTGGCGCCGCGCCGTCGCATTCTTATTCCATTGCCGACTTGTCTAGGCATACTGAGGAAAAATTCTGTAACTGACATCTAGAATCTAATTTGTAGCTCTAGAAAAAATAGTTCCATGTCATCCTTTTAAATTCTAGTCCCCTTGACAAGCGAGTTCTAGAAGCCCGTATTAGAGTTCTAGAGCATTTGCTTATATTCTCGAGGGCAAAGTTATTTAATAATCTCGGCAAATAAATGAGACTACAAGCGGCGGGTTTCAGCAACTATAATCTTGGTGTATGACCTAATTCTAGGAAATCAAGTACGAATTTCTCGCAATGCAAAAAATTCGGAATATTCGGAATATTCAGAATATTGTTTCACCATCTAGAAATGTATAAATAAGAAATTCTCGACCATTTCGTCTATTCAGTTTATTGGCGTCCCTTATGCGCATAGTTTCTCAGGACAAATTGGCAAGAAGTTGACTGACTGTGAAAAACACTCTGTTGCTAATTTTGAAACGACTAATACTGAGGAGATAAAGGTGACCAAAACTGACTTAAACAAGGACCAACAGTATTTACTTAATATTTATCGAGCAGTCAAGACAAGAGAGTGTGCGCCAGATCTCGCTGTGAAAGATCCTGGTCCTCTTAGTAACTCTAGGTGGTTAAATTGTGCAAATAGGATCTTAAGACTATATATTTCTGAAGTAAAACTTTCTGACGAAATTAAACTTTTGATCAGCTATATTATGAAGATATACGCTCCAGTATGGTTTGGAATTAAAATGCATCTCTCCGTAAAGTTTGGAGCAGTTCACGTGTATAAATTAGTACAGAAGACTTGAAAGCTGCCCTAGAGGGTACGTAAAATAATTGATCCTGTCATTCAGAGGAATGCGTATTTTTGTCATCCCGAAAATCTTTTAATTTCAATGGTACTAGATGAGAGAGTGCACGTAAGACAGCTAGCTTTTCGAAGATTGCTAAAAGCAAGAAAACAAGAGACAAAAGGGAAATCAGTGCGAACTTTTCATCCACTGACCATCAATTTTGCAGCTTCAAATTACATTGAACTTATTGATCGATCCAAGTGCAAACTTACACCTCCTCCAGTAATGAGCAATGTGTCAATGCAAAGCCTAGAAGAACTTATTAATACTAATGTTCTCCCAGAGTTCGAGCTAATTAAATTTCTTTGCCACACGCAAAATGTCGAAAGAATTGTAAAACTCTTAATAGAATCTTGTACTAAAGTGGAGAAGAGAACAGGGACTGTTTCATAAGGACAGCTTTGCTCTGAAGGTCAACTATGCCATTATTTGACTATAAATCTCAATTTAAAACAATGCTTAACACATCTGAGGAATCTTAAAGACACAAAAGATAGGTAAAATCTATATATCATTATGTAATTAGCTAGGACATGCAATGTTATTATATACATATAAATGTGTGTGTGTAACTATACTTGTACGTATAATACTGTAATAAAAGGTTATATTTAACAAATTTAGAACTTTAAAATACTTTTGAAACGTAAATATGCTATGTATGTATTATTGTATATTAAACACGTAAATTTCAAATTTTAGAAGATTTTAGCCCAATTTAAGGCGTATGCGCTAACTAAAGATATAATGTAAAAGCTATAAAATATTTTTTTTTTAGGTGCAAACTACGCTATATACTGACAATTTATGGCTGTTGCATTATAAAAAATTACAAAAAAACGAATTTTATTATTTTTTGAAAATTTCAAATTTTAACATATTTTTTCAAACTTTCAGCCTCATGCGCGAACTGAAGATGTCAACTTAGAATTTTTTTGTTATTTTTCCCCTAATGAGGATACCAAACTACAACTTTTGAGAGGTAACGCGATTCCGAAGTAAAAAAATCGATTTTTTCGAACCACCCTAATATATAATTATCAACTAACCTCAATTGTAATTAAATAAAAATCATCGAATTCTTTTAAAAAATTTTAATATGATAAAATGCGTTAAAATAATATTTTGTTTATATCAAAGTTAAAGTGTTTTATATTATTTTAGTGACTTTTGATATTACATAAAGCATTTCATATTTTAGTTGCATCAATTAACGTTACTTATAAAAATCGATTACAAAATATCTTTATTTTTATATCTATTTTATCGCTGATTAGAAAAAATATATATTTATTTATTTTTAAGATTCATTTCTGTTCAAACAAAATATTGATCGTGAATAGTAAGTTAAACAGTACATTCTCTAAACTAAACAATAATTTAAAAGATCCATTATAGATTTTTTTTTTTTATGTATTTTAGAGAAATTAATTAGATCCGAATTTCTTCAAGTCATGCAAAAAATACTTTATTGGGGAAAAGTCCAATTAATTCATGGAAATACATGCTGCATAGATAAATTTTAAAACAAACAAGTATCGTATGATTTTTTTATCATTTTATTTTAAGATGAAAGAAAAAAAAATGTTTGAAAAAAAATTAATTATACTTTTTTATTATTACAAACATTTCGTTAAACCGGCTAATAGCATTTATTTCAGTACTACTTAAAGTCCGGACGAAAAACCGGAGCCCGTGTGCTTTTTGGAGAGGACATTTTTTTTAATGCTTGAAATCGATTTTTGACATGTTAAGAATGAAATATAGAGAGGGTGCCATTTTTGTAACGTGGGCGTTTGGTCTCCATTTTGAAAAATGTGACCATTGTTAATAGTAAAGAAAAACACCGTAATTTTTTTATTTTTTAGTGCTATTCCCATGTGTATGGTGTTCCTCGAAAGATAAAAAAAATATTCTGCTTCTTTATTAAGCATTTGTCTTTTTAACTGTAGAAAACAAATATTTACAACAGGAAATATGTCTTATTTGGTGTGATTAAAAGAAAAAAATAAAACGAAACAAATTTTCAATGATATGGCAAATTCTATGCAATTTAATATTAAGATAACATTAATTAGAATTATCTCAATTGTGTTTTTTTTTTCAAATGATTAATTAACTCGTTTAATAGAAAATAAACATTCCTGTTCAGTCAAAAGCAGCAAAAAGACAAGCTCTTTTGGTTGTTTTGCCCTCAGATTTGAACAATAAGAAACTTTCGCAGAAAATAAATGTGCGACATGTGAATAGTCAAATACGTACAAAAAGAACACCTTACAGAACCAGATCAGAATAATATGAAATAACATTGCAAATAAAACGCAAAAATAAAATAGTTTGGGCACGGAGTATGATAACATCCACGAGAAATTAAAAGAAGACACTGTTCCTAGAAAATTAATAAACTTTGCAAGTTTGAAATTTTTGGCCAGAATCTGGCACGAGCGCAAGATCTGAATACAAGATCTATTCTTGGAATTAAGGATGAAAAATGTAGTGAGCATTCTAATTACCAGACAAATGAGGCACTCCTACGTAGTAGCCGTACATGTCAAAGCCAGTCGTTCTGCATTATTTGTTATGAAGCGTTGCAAGGAAAAACTGATAAATATAAGCTTTGGGAAGAACACCTGTAAAATAGAATGACCTGTTAATATTTCATAGATTAGCAACTTTGAATGCTTAGAAAACATTTTCGAATGTTGTTAATGAAGCTGAAGATGAACAAACAAAGAATAGACTGCAAGCTCTAATTACACTCTGTGAATGTGACGGAGGGATCCTAAAAACAATTGCGTTGGGCATTCAATATCACAAAGACTGCTAGAGAACCAGTATACAACGAGCAGACCAGTACACAATGAGGCTGCTTGCTAGTGATGTCAAAAAAGAACAATGACGGCAGCGACTGAATTGGATATCTGAAAAACTGAGGCATTCAAAAAATTTTATGAATACATTATCGAGTTCTTGGATATTCGTTAAGAAATTTGATTATTTAGAAGGACTGGCTGTATGAATATGAGCAAATCCAGAGTTATATGATCATAACAAACGAAGAAATCAGAGCAATTTGCGATGATAAGCATGTCTTTAGATCACTTGGACAAAAGCTTAAAACACATTTTGGGAAGAATGTATGATTTCAATTACGATTTAGATGAAACGAGTCATAGTATATTTCTCCAAGCATGGGGGAGTGTATGTGGAAAATGCCTTGAATAATTGGGGCACAAACACTTCAAATATTGCTACGAGTATTAATGTACTTAGATAATCTGCTTAGTATTTTAATATTGCTATTAACATACTAAAAGATCGGCAGTTTTGTATTTAAGGGAGTACCTGCAAAAACCCATAATTCTGAAGTAGCCGTGTTATACTCACCCAAAACTGTGTCCATCAAAAACGAAGTAAGATGTAAAGGTAATTTAGGAAGGAAAATTTGCTCCGAAGGAATGGGATGGAGTCCCGTGGAATTTAAGTTAACCTGACCTTTGCTCGCTTGGCAGCGGGTAGCCAGTGACTGAAAAAGTAGTCAAGAGCGTGTTTATAGCTTATAATGAGGGGTATCCCTGGTATAAGAAATATTGGTTACCGTGTTGTCTCAGGATCTCGATCGTTGCATGATCCCTTCAGCAAAAGGAAAAGTAAAAACATTCGTGACGAAGACTCCTGTGCAAAACTGTGAGCAAACAATTAAAGAAATTATCAAACCACGCCTAAACGAAGGATATTATATATCTCTTAACTAGTACAGAAAATTCCTACAGGGACTTTACTGGGTATTATTCAATACAGAATAATAACAAAAAGCCTGTCCCTTTTTATAACCGATGGCTTTTTCCAAAAACCTTTCAAATAAAAATTTATGACACTGATGACTTTAAAGCCTGTAAAATCATCATTTCTTTACCATGATGTCATAGATATGGGATTGGTATGAAACAATATACAGCCGCACATAATCTGGAGCTGTTATGGCTCTCGTCACTATAAGTACATACTGAGTCGTTATCCTCAAGCAATAGCGTTTCACCTAATGAACGATATACACAATGAGAAAGCGTTGATTTAAAGTATTAAATAACATGAACCAAAACGTCGTAAACAATCATATGGATTCATTCCAAAAGTTACCCTCTTGCTCTACAACAAATGCCTACTGAGAATGCATGTCTTTTATTTCTATCGATGCCTGTGAACAAAATTAGGCTGCAACGTTTACTTTTAAACAAGGGACAATCATATAAACACAATACCTATACAGCACAGAATGTTTCAGTTATGTTGCAAAATGCTTACAAATTTTCAAAAACGAAACACATTTTAATATGCTCTACGATACCTTTTTGAAACATTCGCCCTTTTCTATGTTCTCTCTGTTTTGTGATTGAAACGTTTCTGTTACGTATCTGATTTCTTTGTTACGATCGTGGACATTTCTACGTTTATGAAAGTTATCGGAAAGCTAACTGAACGTTTCTGTAATATTTACAATGTTTCCCTGTTATATGACTGTTACGTTTTTGAAACATTTTGTGCGGTTAGGATAATGATTGTGTTTATATGATTGAACATACACCCATTGAATATATCATATGAGCAAAGAAATCCATGTATTACCCATAGAATGCCTGTGCTATAATCTTTCATCTGGTGAATATGATCCCCAATTTAAAGCATCACGATCATATGAAGCAATTACCAGATCATTTTTCCCATGCAGCTGCGCAATTATTTGCTTCTCAATCAATTGTTCTAGATTTTGAAGACACTGATGTATGGATTGTTACTTTATACATTAGTCACCTGACTGATCCAAACTTTTATATGAACCGGATAAAATCGGGAACAGATGCAAAATTCCATTAGTGCCGGTCATTGTTCTTGGAACAAAAGACGCTGCATTTGGAGTGTAGTATACATTTGTAGTTTGGTGAACAACGGAAGTTTTTTTTGGCTTGGGAAACATCACAGGTATGAAATTTCTTCTTTAGCAAAATAATGAGATACTCCTGCAAGCAATGTAACATCTTGGAGTTAAAGAGGAATTATCTATAGAACAGTTCGTTCTATTGAAATTGTTAACAATTAGAATGAGCTATAATGACTCAGTGAGTAACGGAAATGGCGTCAGATGCATCAATGTGATACGGTTATGCTGCCTCCTGATGAAGGTTCATTTAGAAAACATTGTTTTTGAAGACACTTGCAAACATATGAATACAAGAATGCGAGGCTAGCAAAATGTGTGCTTTCAACCAGATTTGGGTGGGAGCAAGGCCAAGCTGCGCTTCATCCTTTCACACACACAATAATCTTCTCCCAGTTGAGGTAAAGTTGCATCAAAGAAAAACTTGAAGAGGAATCAAAAGGTGAAACAGACGAAAAAAGACTCAAATTCCATAGTTGAGTCATATACCCCACAGTGTATGACTCAAATATGGAAGACATCAATACAGATGAAAAGTTCGGTGCTTGAATTTTTTAGGATATGAGATGTATCAAGATGCGCTTTCATATATTGTTAGAGAATAAAATAAATATTGTACCTTTCAAAAAAAAAATATATATATATATATATTACCTATATTAATAAGTTTCACCTATGATATAAGTTTCGCAATTTCGTACATATGTTCATTAACCACACAAAAATAACTGTATAGTTCTTGATGTGTATTCGATTTCGTGTACAGGAACACTCCAAAGTTTTTCTTATGATTACGGCCTATAGACAGAACTTGTGTGTGCCGCAGTAGTAAAACAAAAACCCTTAAAATAACTTTAAAACTGGTGCACATGTTAGGGCGTTATACAGAAATAGCGTTCAGATTTTAGTGCTTATATTGTCTATGAATCGTGTACAGGGACACACGAAAGGTTTTCTTATCATTACATCCTATGAGAAAGATTTTATTTAAATGCATTTTGACATTGTTGCACTGCATTCAACAAAATGAATATTGAGATGCTTAAAAGCACAATTACTGTAGAAAATATTGCTTAGATTTAAAATTAATGTACAGAATCTCACAAAAACGTTTCAACAGTGTCACGTAATCATCCAAATTATCCCAAATTTCAAATAATTTTCAAATCATAATTATGCTTTAAAGCCTGTTTTCTCTAGAAAAAAAGATATGTATGGACTGAATAGGGAGGAATGAATTATTTTGAGGGTCACACAAAAGAATTTCAGTGACATTCTGTAATCACCTAGTGATGTCAAATTTGGTTGAATATTAATGACTTCCAATGAATTAGTTTATACTTTTTATTAGTGTTTATAACTAATGTGTCTCGTGTACAGGGACACTCAAAAGAATTTTCTACCATTATCGTCTATCGAAGGTATTTCATATTAGTGCATTTTAATATGAGTACATTCCATGAAACTTAACTAAATAAACATTAATAGAATTTTAAAAATCAAGGTATCTTTGAAAAATGGTCGGCATGAAATAAATAATTAGTTTACAGGGATACACAAAATAATTCCGAAAACTTAATCAATCCTTTTACATGAAATTTGGTACAAATGTTTATCAGTGAAAATGAATTAACACAGTACTATGAGTTAAACGGAAATATATATATACAAATAGATATAAACAGACGGAGGCAACGGGAAGTTGAGAGGGATGGTAGCCCCCTCATAATCATTTCTATTTATGTAGTGAATTAATCTATATAATTATTTAAAATGCTATATAATAAGTAAAAATTTTGCTGAGTAATGAATGATGCAAATAGGATGTTAAGGCTCCTGATCTGCAGATCCATTAGTTATACCCTTACTTTGCGATTTTAGTGCTTTTTGTGGATTTTGTAATAATAGAGGCGTGTATGAGCAAAGTTTGTAACTAACATTTTTATTCATTTGAACAAAACTTTTTCTCGTAAGAAGCATTTGTACACCACACTCTCACACGTGAAATACTCCAATTTATATCAAAGTTTAAAATGTGTCATGTACTTTTGGATCAACCTGTATTTTTATAAAACGTATCCATTTAGTTTATAATATATATAATTTATTAACATAATTAAAATTGTATGCAATTTATTCATGTTTTAAGTTGTCATAGATGAAAGTTCATTTTAATGTACATTTAGTATTTTCTATTATTATTATTTTTTTAATGAACAATTTGTAGATTGCAAGAAAGAAAAAAATCAGTATGAACAATGTTTGATTGCTTTTTTTTTCTTATGAGCTCCATATTTTTAAACACCCGACTTATTAAAGTATATATATATATATTTCAAAATTCTTATGAGATAAAATAATATTAAGAAATAAAGAATTTTCTAATAAGAGACGGCGTAGCATTGTGTAGATGCTGTCCCATTGTTTATTCCAGTGAAGTTTTTCCTGAATGGAATGTCTTCTGTAGGATAGATTTTTTTAAAGTTTATCCTTTACTAGTATAGCTGTTCTTTAGAAATCAAAGAGAACTTTGAACACTAAGCCAACAAGAAAAATTGGATTTGAATTCAACACATTCTGACTGCTATCTTTAAAAGAGAATTTATTTCGAACACTGGGGTTTTTATCCTGTAACCCTAGTAAAAGTTCGCGGCACCAAATCTCTGAATTATCAGCGAAAAATCTATTTTTTAAATATCTCTATACGAGATATGTTCTCTCTTAATTTATAAGAACTTGTAGATAGAAATATTAAGATTATAGTAGAGCCGCAGTTATGCAAGCCCCGATTAACCGAGTTCCGGGTTAACCGAGGTAGTTCTGAAAAGGCCACAGACAGGCGTTTGACAAATGGCTTAGATATCTTTGACAAATTTTACTATACTGTACTGTATTTTATAATTTATATAGGTATGCATTGTATTGTATTTTTAACTGACTACATTTAAATATGTAATATAGGCATTTATTTTACTTCATTGACTCCGTTTTCATCCATTTCAAACTTTACCATATGTTTCCCCCTCGATTTACGTGTTATCTGAGTTTTCGATTATCGGAGGAACCCTCGGTCCGCATTACCTCAAATAAGCGAGGTTCTATTCTGTATTTAAATAGTAATATGTGATGTTTAATTATTATGCCTTGACAGCTACGTCTACTGTTCACTGTAAAAAAAAAGAAAGTCCTGTATTACACAACAATATGGAGACAACGCACTTGCCACAACTATGCAGAGAAATGTTACCAGCTGTAACGGTGTAACCTTACACGTTATGCTATGGTTACACAGGTATAGCTGGTTACATTTCTCTTTATGGTTGGGGTATTTCGTTACATGGTAAGCTGCCTCAATACTGTTGTATAATTTTACACAAAATTTTTTACAGCGTGAAAAAGTATACACAGCCAGTATATTTCACTTTCATATGAAAATTATAAATATTTAATTCAAAAGAAATTTTTAACTCTCCTATTAATACATGTGAAAAAGTTTATGGTTAGAGAATAGATCGAAAATGTTATTCGAATTAAATAAATAAATAAATAAATAAAAGATAATGAAACTTTGTATTTGTTCCTATTTAGAATCAAGATTTTATATATTACTTCATCATAGTCTTCGAAATTATCGCTTTAAAATGTACGTTTAATAGATAGATTTTTGTTTAAACAAAAATCGATCTACTGCTAAATATCAATATTTTTTTTTTATATTCTAGATTTTCTTATTCTGTTCACCTCTAAATAAACGTATCACATGTTTAAATAATTTAAAATATACATTAAAATATTTCGATTAATCTAAACTCTTATATAATGTTCTTAATAAATTCAAATTGAAAATTCCATTCTCTTTTTGTTGATGTTTATCCCATATGTTTATCATTTTTCAAACTCTTTATAGCAGTTTCTCGAACTCTCACTATTTTAGGATTGGAATAATTAAAATATCTATGAACGTGAAACGCGATTTTACTAAACATGAGTCTATTTAAATTACATTTTCTGTAAATTCTATGAAGTTGCCTTACCTGAAATATGTAGAAAATAATTTCCGATCTAATTAAACCACAATAATTAGCCTCGTGATTTCAAGAGGGTAATTGAAATTGAAAGCAATAAAATGAAATATATAACTATTTTACTTTAGAATTAACTTCAGTTATCCCTTTGCAATTTCAGGTGTAATTAATTGCAAAATCAATTTGATGAAAAGTATTTTAGGTAAACTCTTTTAAAGATTACAGTTGGAGTAAAAAAACTAAATATACGAAAATATGTATTACGATTAATTTATTTTTTTTCGTTAAAAATATAAAATAATTTGACATCGTATGCTAAAAATCTCAGTAATTATACTGTATGAAATTACAAAAAATCAGTAAACTGCCATAAATATGTGATTTGTACAGCTATGAATTTTTTTTTTTTTTTTTAATTATTTATACATAATTTTTGATAAATTTTGTTTTTGACAGCTTAGGCAATATATATATATATATTGCCTAACCCGGTACACATATATATATATGCATACTGGGTGATTCAAATGTCACAGAATATTAAAATATATGTATATAATTCAAAGATTATTCACGGTAGCACCATGTAGTTTCGACTGGAGTGTGCATATTATATATACTAGCAGGCTTTGCCCGCTTCGCTGGCCACTAAATTTAAAGGAAACTCGTTTCTATATAGCTTTATAAAAATAAAATAAAATAAATTACTGAAATTGTTCAAAAGTTCGCTCCAGGTCCCTGCTGTATTCAGCAGCGATTTGGTCATCAACTGCAACTCGGACGCTTGTCCCTATTACCTGCGACAATAGTTTACCAATGAGCTTCCATTTAAGTGCTCATTATATAACAGTTTCGAAATAGATAGTATCGAAAAAATTGGAGTTTCCCTTTTATATTAGAATCCCAGTTACATGTGAACAACACTATACGTGTTGTTCACATGTAACTCGGACTGGACTCAAACGTAACTGGGTTTAGACAACATAATATTTGCTTTTACGTTATTTCATATGTTTTTTTTTTTTTTTTTTGTTTATCCAATCAACCATTAAATGACAGCAATTTCACGCCAAATATTACAATATGCTGTGACCGGCTACGTCTGTCGAATGAGACAATTAATTTTTTGTGTTTATATATAATTCATGGGTTGTAAACCTGATAGTACAGCCTTAATATAGTTCTCTTTGGCGGCTTTTGAATTTTTGTCACCATTTTAGACTTAATCCATTGTAACAATAAGACTTAATCCCTTGTAACAATATGCTATGAGCGCTATTTCTGCCGTATTTTAGACAACTAATCTTTTTATGGTTATATATATTTCCCATTAAACATATTTTTATTTATTTATTTAAATATTAATTTGAATTTTTCAAATATTTCTGTTCGACAGCGTGAGAGTGCAGTAACACACAGAGGTTCATTTGTTTGTATGATAAATTAGCATAGTGATTATTATATAAAAAAAATAAATAAATAGGTAAACATTATCGTGTTACACAACTTGTCGTTCCATTGGCGGCTTTTGAATTTTTGTCGCCATATTAGCGATGGACTTTTTTTTTTTTTTTTTTTTTTGTATGAAAAGGGGAAGACTATTTTGCTAATAATTTTATCAGACTCTTTTTTGTTTATACATAAGAATCCTTTATATTCTGCTTATATTTTTAATGCTTTTTAGGTTTAAAATAGTGCTTGTTGAAATAAATTTCCTATCTTTAAAACTGCATTTATTCTGTAAATTTTGTGTAAAAATAAAACATTTATGTTTTTATATATTTGATGCGCTACTTAGATTAAAATGGCTGTTGCTATTTCAAACTTCTTGTCGAAAAACATTCGGTGTACTTCAACACCAAAATTTAAAAAATCGCCCAGCAGGATCTGTTAATGAAGCTGATAAAATAAAAATATGGTTCATAGAGTTTAAATAATCTATTTAAAAATTTTTTTAAAACCGAAATTATTAATCTATTGTATCACATACATAGATATAGTAATAATATATCGATTGATCATTGGGGACAAAAAAGTGATTCCTTTTCACTCGGGAAAAGACGGCGATTTTACCAAAATATGGCAGTCTTTCCCCGAGTGAATACGCACGGGAGTATGCACGAATGTTTTAGCAAATAAAATTCATGAATAATTTATTTACTAAAGGTGAATGAAAAGCCCCAGATATAGTTTCAAATTCATTCTTCTTTTTTTTTTTTTCCTTCAATACCACTTAATGGCTGATTCCAAAGCTTTTTTTTCGGCATCAAAAATCTTTGCACGATAATATGGGGATGATAGATCTATATATATTATTATATCTATGATCACATAAATCTTTTCGAAAATAGAATAAAGCTTAATTTGAAAAAAAAAAAATAATAACTTTTGTTTATTAACCAAAATAATTGATGAAATTTGAAATGCAAGTTGGTCTTGTGGGGTACAGGCTGTATATTATATTTTTGTGTTCGTGAGAGAAAATTTAAAAGAATTTGAAAACTGCAATTTTTAATCCCTTTTAAAAATCATGTGACTTAATGTGAAGCAGATTTTTCATTTTTTTTTTCCTAACGGTTTCCATACAATCTTCTGCTGTTGCCACCTAAAATTCATACTTTAGTTAATTTTAAAAAATCTAACTGTCCGATTGATAAGCTGTTTAATGCATCGGATTAAAAAAAAAAAATTCCCTTTCATTTGCTATATCTTATTTGTAACGATGCGACTGATATTTCTAATTTATCTTCTAATCTTTCTGATTTATTTTCCTCATTTTAAATAAGTGTACATTTTTATTATTATTATTATTATTATTATTATTATTATTATTATTATTATTATTATTATTTTGTCGAAAAAAAAATGGCAACAATTAAATTATGGATAAAATTTTAAAATTTAAATGTCTTATTTATCAGAAATTAGAAGGTTTTTATTTTCACATTTTAATTAATTAAGAAAAAACTTATCATCCGATTGATAAGCTGTTTAATGCATCGGATTTACAAAAATTTTCCCTTTCATTTGGTGTCTTATTTGTAACGGTGCGAGTGATATTTCTAATTTATTTTCTAATCTTTCTGATTTATTTTCCTCATTTTAAATAAATGTACGTTTTTTTTTTTTTTTTTTTTTTTTTAAATTATTATTATTATTTTGCCGAAAACAAATTGGCAACAATTAAATTATGGATAAAATGTTAAAATTTAAATGGCTTTTTTTATCAGAAATTAGAAGGTTATGATTTTCACATTTTAATTAATTAAGAAAAAACTAATCAAAAATTCGAAAATCTGACTTCGATGTGCACAATGACCCTTCGGGATGCACCTTCGTGTTAAATCTCGTGACTGTCCGAGCTACCGTTTTCGAGATAAGTGAAATATACATACAAATATTGCTCACTTAATAGTATAAGATATATACACTACTGGCCATTAAAATTGCTACACCAAGAAGGAATAATAATAACGGAATGAAATTTTTTGGACACATACATTATAGTAGGAAGAATAACTGATTAAAATTTCAGGAATTTTCGAGTTTTATGTACTGAGAAAGCAGTACATATAGCAACGACCTCTGTGAGCAATAATATCACATATCTGCCTAGGCATTGAATCGAACAGCGATTGAATGACATGTACGGGTAGAGCACTTCATGAAGTTTTAACACGATGCCACAATTCATCGATCGAAGTTACTGGTGAGTGGTGGGAGGGCCAGTCGCTTTTCAACGATTAAACAGTCATTTTCATTGGTGCGAGATCAGGAGAATGCGCTGGCCAGAGCAATAGTCGAACACATTCGGCATCAATGAAGGTACGGACAATATGGACAACTTGCGGTCGTGCATTGTACTGCTTAAATGTTGCGTTTCGTAGGCCTTGAACATAGGGCGGAGCGATGGGCCTTAACTCGTCAGAAATGTAATGGCTGGAATTCAGAGTGGCGGAAATGAAAACAAGAGGTGACCGGGACGTGTATCCAATGGTACCACATACCACCAATCCAGGTGGTGACCCAGTATGCGGCTACCAAAATTCTGATTACCCTCAAAACTGCATCATTGATACGGGCGCCATTAATGTGTGATCAACGATGAACCTGGACGCTGGAATGGCGTGAAGTCATCTTTCACGCAAATCACAGTACTGTTTACAGCATCAAGATTGCCTTATCCGTATTTAACGACATTATGAATAATGCACATTGCCAGCTGGGATTCGACACCATTATACTGTCCATCATTCCCAACAATGTTATGGGTTCCCATTGGATACACGTCTCGATTACTTCTTGTTCGTATTCCTGGCACTCTGAACAGCGGCCATTAAATTTCTGATGGGTTAAGGCCCGCCCCTCTGCCCTGTATTCGAGGCCTCCGTAGCGCAAAAATTAAGCAAGATAATGCACGACCACAAATTGTTTGTATTGTTCGGATCTTTTTTGATACAGAATGTTATCGACTGTTGCTCTCGAAAGCGCGTTCTCCTGATCTCGCACCAATGAAAATGACTGTTTAATCGTTGAAAAGCGACTGGCCCCCCACCACTCACCAGTAGCTTCGATCGATGAATTGTGGCATCGTGTTAAAACATCATGAAGTGCTCTATCCGTACATGTCATCCAATCGCTGTTCGATTCAATGCCTAGGCAAATAAGTGCTATTATTGCTCACAGAGGTCGCTGCTTTATGTACTGTTTTCTCTGTACATATTACTCCAAATTTCCTGAAATTTTAATCAATTGTTCTTCCTACTATAATGTATGTGTCCAAAAAATTTCATTCCGTTATTATTATTCCTTTATGATGTAGCAATTTTAATGGCCAGTAGTATATATATTAACTAATAAAAGATGTAATGCCAATTTAGTTTATTTTTTACCTTTTTTACCAGCAGGTTGCGCTTTAATTATAAAATTCAGTGCATTCAACAACGTAACTAGGTTTGAAATCTTTCAATGTGGCATACATCATTTATGAGAATGGCTGTCAAATGGTGCAAATTGGAAACTTAAAATAAAGCTTAATTAACAAGGCTTTATCTTAACAATATCATTATATTCTTTTTAGAACAATTAACAGCAGTAATAAGCAATAAATGTTTAAATTAAATATTCGCAAATATCTGAAATCATATGCAATACGTATACGCCAGAGTCAGATTAATCCGTATTCATATAAATGACGTCATTAAAGGAGGCGAATATGTTCAAAAAGTGAAAGGATTCTTTGAATGTAGCGCCATCTAATAATGAAAAATGTAACTAGCATTTTTTCTTACATATAAAAAATGTTTTTCCGAGAAGTTCTGTGAAATTGCATTGTGCTACAATCAATACATTTTTAATAATATGTTTTTTTATCTTTTCTGTGATTTTCTAATCAACCGGTATATACACAAGTATGACTTTCTGAAAAACATCAGTCTATTTCTTACCGGATAAGGATATAAAGATATATAATTTTATACTTTTTTTCTTTAATTTTAAAATATTTAAGGTCACAAAGACATTAAAAATATAAAAGAAATTTAAATCCTTTAGTTTCACGGAATATTTATTCTTTATGTTTCTGCATTTTGTTTGCTTTGAGGAAGGATTCTCAATACATTAAGTATGAAAAATCTCAATATTAAGAAATCTTCAATACATAAGAAAAAAAAAACTTTTTCTTCCTTGGAGATATTTAGATAAACCTTTTGTTGTGATCCTTCAGTTTTGTGGATAGAAGAAGATCAAATGTATGGTACTAAAGCTTCACATGCATTAGAAAATATCTGTTTTGAAAGAAGGTCATTTCATCTAAAAATTCTTTATACGTTTTTTGTAATGTAATCCTGTTCAATACTGGTAATGCATTTTGCTAGTTTAAGAACAAACATGTAATAGTTTAGATTGTTTAAATGGACGCATTTTGCCATAACTAGGAAGAAGTTCAAATTTTTCATAGAGAGAGATAGAGAATGCTTTATATAATACTGTTTATTGCACGCCATGAATTATTAAAATACGGGAAAAAAAAGTATTTAGCAAAATGATATAGATAATATATTGATTTTCTATCAAGTAAAAAATAACAATTATACAAGAGAAAATTGATAGCTTAACCTTTATATGTATATATATATATATATATATATATATATATATATATATATATATATATATATATATATATATATACAGCATGCATGAAAACAATTGGTTAAATGCCAATTATATACACATGTTTTAAAAAAGAAATATCAAGGAACCAGTTTATATAATATTTGAAAAAATTCAAAATATTCACTTTACAAAAAATTTATAAAATCATGTTGAACTGTAAAAATACCAAAACAATCAAATCCATATGAAATTCTTTAAGAAAGAAAAACCTACAATAGAACCATAATTTAAAAGTTGAAATTTTTTTTTTAAACTGATATATTTTCTCATCAGGCACGTTCTTTTTTTCTGAGGGCAGATATAACAGAAGATTTCGAAACTATAATAGACATATAAGCTAAACATTAATAGACTTTTTACATTGGGTTTATATACATGTAGATGTATATATATATATATATATATATATATATATATATATATATATATATATATATATATATATATATACATATATATATATATATATATATATATATATATATATATATACATATATACATGCATATATATATATATATATATATATATATACATGCATATATATATATATATATATATACATGGTTTTACTACTCAGTGAAATTGAATTAAATTATCATCGTGACAATAATTTTATTCGAAATACATCTCATTTAAAATTTCTTATGTTGGTATTTTCATCTATCTTTCACTTGCTGAGTGTTGTAAAGGAATTATATTATTCAACTTATATAATATATATATATACAGATAGATACACAGATAGAAACGTATTAAATACTGTTATTTAATGGTATTTTTTGATACATTTTATAAATATTTTCAATCAAAAATCGCAATTAAAGTAACGTATTCAAATGGTTTACTAAAATATCAAATTTGAAAATAAAAATATGTGTAGAATAATTGGCATACGATTTATTTCAGGAAAAAAATAAAAACTGCAACTCGACTCAGCAACTTCTGTCAATAGCCTATCGAACTGTTGAAAATTTAAAAGCTGACCAAACAGAAGTCAAAATAGCGTAAGCGTTTGAAGTAAGTAAAATGTATTCAGGAATATGGAATCAGATTTTGCAATAGGAAATATCAGTCGAAGACCAAGAGTAAGTTTTCTTCTTGCAATTACAGTAAATGTGGACCAGTAATATTAATAATTGCTAAAAAGAAACATTATGATTTTTTTTTTTTTTTTTTTTTGGGGGGGGGGGGGGAATTAGTTTTAAATTGCGTCAGTGTTGGGGGTTTGTATGTTCACCAATATATAGTTTGTGTTGCAATAATAGCGAGCTACCGTATTAACCACAGATGAAAGGTAAAAGAGCATCTTAAATCAGAACAAAATGGATTTTACATATATTTTTTTACACACGAATACATTTTAAAATACACGATAGTAGACTGTTCAGAAAATAGCACGCGAAATATTCTTTCATTTGCAGACGAAGGTGCAGGATTTAGACGAGGTTGATTTATTCTAGACATGCATAATTGTCATTGCCCGTACGGACGTCATATGTCTCTGCACGACGAATTGATGATTCAGTGATAAAGGAACGAAATCTTCATATATTTTGTGGTTCCAAACGCTACAATATCAGGGTGCTTCTCATGGATGGCAATACCACGACAAACTATGATCGGGCTATCACCTGCGAAAGCAAATTTGGAGAATTTTAGGAAGAAATATTATTACTTGTATTTCTCTCGCAGAATCCGTTCAGCAGCTGTAAACAATTCTTCTACAAGGGTGGAAGAATGTACTCTAGGACTACCTGGTAATCTCATTCACGTCTGTATAAAACAGCATCGCATTTGATCCGAGGAAGCTATACCCTTTACTTAAGCGCATTTTAGACCATACCATTTCATTTGTTTGCTTTTAAATTTCATGTATAAATTTTGCATATGCATTTTTCTGACAAACTACAAGGGGAAAAAAATATTTTTTCTGGTTCAGCGAGCATTTTTCTTTTCTCATAAACTATTTCAGCAATTTGTCCTATGTCAGGCAATAAAAGTTTTATTTATCTGCATTTTATACCCAAAATATTAAAATTTGATAATTATTTTTAGCACTGAACATACCCATATAAAAAAATCAATTACTTTTACCTAAAATAATAATAATAATAAATTTAAGACGGTAATCAAAACAGAAAGAAAAAAATGCTGAATTTTCTTTCAGTTTATGTTTTTACAACACTCTTTTTTTTTTTTTTTTTTTTTTTTTTTAATTTGCACTTTCTTTTAAAGTAGAATATCTTCTTGTTAATGCTAAATTTATTTGTTTAGAATACAGAAATAGATTTGTTTGTTAAATTTATGATTTTTCATTAAATTGAAAAATTCTAGAACGCAATAAATTAAATTCGCAATGCTTACAAGTCCAATAAAAATTAAAAAACAAATGGTATGGAACATTTCTCAGTGAAATCGGATATTACGAAAAATAAAAAAAAAACTTTAAAAAGAAAATGAAAGAGGAGTTTAACGCTTGAATTGTTTGGAATTTTAATGTTTTTCTTTGTCGTGTAAAATATTTTGGCAACTCAGTAAAATGCTATCAAAGGCATAGTAAATTAATAATAATAATAATATACAAAAGGCGACTGGATATCAATCTGGATCTGGATTCCTATAGTTTTTAAAGAGATTTTATAAAAGAATCAAATTTATTTTAACATCCTGTGAAAAGTTTTTTGTTATTAAATTTTTTTCTTCTGCAAACTTTTGAATATAATTTGCTTAAAATACGCAAAGCAGAAAGATATAATACTCTTTTAAAAGGAAGTTCCATTTTGAGGTAATGGAAGAGATCTAAAATGTTTATAAAAGTGTTGAATAGAGGAAAATCTTATTTATTCTTATTTTTAAAATCAATATTTTTAAGTTCCAAATCTCGAACAAAGTACTTTTCTACTTAAGAAGCTCGTTCTTGACTCATAATTTCTAAATTTAAAAAATGAATTATTTTTTGTTGTTATTGTTAATTTTCAGAATAAAAAAAGGAAAGAATTTTGTTTAATGAGATTTTTGAAGCTTTACAAAAGATCAAACAGAAATCATTAACCTTTTTACTTTTAAAGATCATTATTGTCAACAAATTTGATTACTTTGATTTAGTTTCGCAATAAAAAAAATTAAATTAAATTAAATTAATTTTGCTAAATAATCTATTGCTGGTTTGTTATTTTAAAGCAAAATTTATTTTTGCTACTAATGCAAAAATAAGCAGCATAGCATATGTTTATTTTATATAAAAGCGTTTTCTAAAACATTATAAAAGCATTTTTTTTAATTGTATTATTTTCTTATTAATAATAAAATTTATGTTTTCCCGGGGAACACGCTCGAAACTGGCATCATAGTTACATTATAACCAAATGAACACAGCTCTATCGGTGAGCAATTGGGCGATAGACATTTCCCTTTGCTGGCAACATTTCCGTTTCTTTTTGCGCAGATGGCTGATTGATGCTCTTTTAAGTTGGAACTCAACTGGACTGTTACATTGGTATACTATGAGGAATATACACACGACAAAGTACTCTTTCAAACGAACGGCGATAACTAGCGATGATTCGTTGTTGGTAATGTTAGAAATTATTTGTTTTTGGTAATCACTAAATAACAATGATAATAATGATAATAATAATTCCTCCCTATCTGTTTCATTTCCCAGAGACTTTACTCATATAGACTTTTCAATCAAGAACTTTCGTATACTTCATGCCACCTGTTGCGTGGGGCATAGCCCGGCAATTTCAGCTCCTGAATAATCGCCCACTGTCGGCTTAGGCCGGATTGGGCCTGGCGAATTTTGTATTTTTTTTTTTTTTTAAGTTTTTCAATAAACTGCGAGTAGTCCCCTTAGAAGCGCTCTACATCGCTCCAAGAGTGATGAGCGGGGGCTGCTCCCTGTTAAATAATTCCTCCCTACAATTAAAAATTGCTCCATATATTCCCACTGATGCTCACTTCGATAATGCCTTTCGTGATTTTTTTTATCTCATATATTAATTTCTCAAAAATTAATTATAATTAGTATGTTGCGACCAGCACAATATTTTTTTTTAATAATCTTACACAAATTCGTGCAGCACAATTTGTTTATTTAAAAAAATTATTTTCCATGATGAATGCTGACGATTTTTATCTCAGAGAATTATAACACTAAATGCCGAAAGGAAGTGAATTTTGTCCCAACATCACAAAAAATTCGACCTTTTTTTAAAATGAAAAATATCGATATTTCTGTTTTAAATTACCATACATCTACGATTAAAATATTCGTTTTAAAGGTATTGACGATCTCTTTGAAATAAAACCTATATTGAGAATTTATACCAATGGAACCAAAGCTCTACATGCAGAAACTGTTTTTCCTTGTTTACTACTAGATTTAGTTAAATTTAATGCACTGGTTTGTGAGATACAGCGTCCACAATATTTGTGGTAGACACACACAAACACACAGACGTTATCAACACTTCATATAAATTTTACAATCACTCGTTAAAAATAACTTTCATTGTGTGCATTTACACGAAATTTTGTCCTATACTGCCATGTTAAAAATTTAGAAAAAAAAAAAAAAAAAAAAAAGGTATCACAGCACCACCTTTTGAGAGATTGATCCCAAACATAGACAGTAACAGTTTAGATCACGGTCCAAGCGTCCACAATATTTGTGATACACACACTGACAAACACGAATCCAATACTTTATTATTATTATTATTATTATTATTATTACTATTATTATGTATATATATATATATATATATATATATATATATATACAGAGAGAGACAGAAGAAAGTAAAAATGAAATGGTATTAGTATTAATGCTGTTTAACAAATGGTATTAAAAGAAATATTTAAAACACTACGTGATATGAAAATAAATAGGCGACATTCATAATAATAATAATAATAATAATTTCTCAAAATAAAGCAATCTTTTTTTTTTTTTTTTTTTTTTTAAGCAATATTCTGAAAAAAAAAAAAAAGTTCCTAAGCAGTTTTATTAATTTGGTAATACACAGTTATAAAGTACTATATTTAATTAAAAAATACACAGCTTGTAAACATTAAAAATCACAAATGAAATTTCTAGTATTTATTTCTAATTCTGAAACCATATGTAACTCTCTAACATTTATTTATAGCTTTAACTATAGAGTAAAAGAAACTAGTAGACATGTAAAGAGAAAATAAATGTACAAATTCATGTGATCCTAGCACGTAGTCAATAATAGACAGGGAAATAATTGTATTTCCAGCCGTAAAATTGATACTACTAACGAACAGCTAAAATATCAATGCAAATAATCATGTCAAATTCTTACAATACAAAAAAAAAAAAAAAAAAAAAAAAAAAAAAACAATGTCTCCGAGTTTAAATCAATTACATAATTTATACACAAAAGGATACAGGAAAAATATTACTTGGTTGTTTTATAGACATTAAATAAAATGCTTATTTAAAAAAATGCAAACTTTTCTCGTATTTCTAAAAGTAATGTTTTAGCTTTGATATCAAAGTCAGATAGGAAGGTAAGGTTAGTATAAGATAGCTTCATCAATTTACGGATACTAAAGTATGAGAATCTGTTTTTGATTTGATAGATTAGCGTCTTAGAGTAATTAATAATTTGTGAATCCGCAAGAAGTGCATGTAGTTACATGGTGGAAACATCTAGTTTTGCTTAAGGAAATTTCAAAATAAAAACATATGATTACTAATGTTATTTTATACACAGGTGTCCAATTTTGAAAAATTGTGGCAATATCGAAATTTTTTTAATGTATATGCAAAGACAGCGATAAAATTTATTTATATACTTGTTTTTAATAGATTATTGTTTTTCATATGATAAATATGTTGATAGATATGTTGTAGGTTTCATAGGTTGAATGGTTCATACGTAATGTAGAGAGGCATTTATATGATTTGTTGCATTCAAAATTTAAAATAAAACAATTCAATAAATTTAATGAAAATGACGTTTATAACTGAAAAACTCAAATTACTTTATATATTGATATGTTGAATTACGCATATATTTAAAAGTTATTAAAAAACTATTCCTTTACCCCACCCTCTCTTATCGCCAGAAAAAAAGACTATTTTAAATTATGAATTTTTATTTAAAATTTTGATGTATTTACACGTTTTGAGAGCTGTAGAACACGATTTGACCATTTTTAGACCATTTTTCTATGCGTGGGTGTGACAAATTTTTGTGGCAACTGTATCTCAGGAACTACTTCACAGAATTTCATACAAATTGGTATGTAGTTGCACCTTGACATAAATTAGTGCCTATCATTTTTTGGTAAAAATTGTCTTACAGGTTGCGTTGCCATCCCGCTTTTTCTAAATTTTTAACATGGTTGTATAGTACAAAATTTTGTATAAATGTTCATAAAAAAATTATTTCTTAATAATCATTATGAAATTTACCAGAATTATTTATAATAGAGATAGTCAGCTGTAAAAATTTTTTTCTATGTGTAGGAGCCTCGCCTCCCCCTCCCCTGGGGGGGGGGGAATGCCCCCTCTCGAGGGGAGTAAATTTTTATGATGGGTATCTTTTAAAAGAGCTCGCCAGTACCTTTAAAACGAATGGTTGAACCATAGATCTGCGATAATTTAAAATGAAGTTATCGATTTTTTTAATGTAATATTGACAATAAAATTGACTTTTTTTGGATATTTAGTGTTATACTACTTCTCTAATATGGAAATCATCTGCGTTATCATGGAAGATAATTTTTTTAAATAATAATTTTAACAAATTATTTTTACTGAGTGAATTTGTATAGTAAAATTTAGAAGAAAGTCATGTGGTGGCCACAACATACTAGTTAAAAGTGCGATAGCATCTAAACGCCTTATTCAATTGAGCTGAAAATTTATATGAATATTATGAATCACTGTTGCACTAACTATAAGCAATTTTTAATAAAATCACACAATCAACTGTGGAAGAAAATCATATTTATTGAAATTTAATTTTTCCGACTGAGTGAAAATAATGCCTGGACCGGGACACGATAGCTCAATTGGTAGAGTCCCGGTCCAGGCATTATTTTCACTCAGTCGGAAAAAATAAATTTCAATAAATAACTATAAGCATTTTGGTGAATCTAGCATTTATAGGTTTTTTACAGGGACACAAGGAAAATTCTTTATCATTATGATCTAAGGGCCCAAAGTTCAGTTGCATTAAATAAAACATCGTGTAATATATGGAGAAAAATACTCAAACACTTTATTATGGTTTTATCTCTTTTGTTTTTTAACAACTCCTCTTTCTTTACTTTATCTACAAAACTGTTAATTACTCAATGTTCGGAAAGTCGAGTGGAGACACTCCAGACTTTTTGCTAATGTATCTGGTAGCTTCCAAAAATGGTTTTACACAATATTAAGAAATCTTTTAGTTATTTTTACTTTCCGAACACTATAGTGAGGAAAGTATTGTAATCATGTCAAAAATCCGAATTCGAGATTTTGATGTTTCTATACGTTTTGAGGTCCCCTGAGTCCGTTTTCACTATTTTTACGATGATGTATGTATGTGTGTGTGTATGTGTGTATGTGTGTATGTGTGTATGTCTGTGAGTGAACACGCTAGCGTCTAAACGCTTTGTTCGATTAACCTGAAAGTTGGTACGCATATTGTAAGTCACCATAGTACGAACCCTATAGATTTTGGTGAATCTAGCACTTATAGTTTTTTTACAGGGACACAAAGAAAAATTCTTTATCATTATGGCCTATGGGAGCAAAATCTTAAAAGTGCGATAGCATCTAAACGCCTTATTCAATTGAGCAAAAATTTTATACACATATTATAGATCACAAATACTCAATCTGTATAGATTTTGGAGAATCTAGCACATATAGTTTTTTTACAGGGACACAAAGAAAAATTCTTTATCATTATGCCTATGGGGCCAAATTTTTAAAAATGTGATAGCGTCTAAACGCCTTATTAATCCGAGCAAAAAATTTGTACACATGTTATAGATCATAGTTGAACTAACTGTATAGATTTTGGTGAATCTAGCACTTACAGTTTTTTTACAGGGACACAAAGAAAAATTCTTTATCATTATGGCCTATGGGACTAAATTTTTAAAAGTACGATAGCATCTAAACGCCTTATTGAATTCAGCTGAAAATTTATATGAGTATTATAAACCACTGTTGCACTAACTATAAGCATTTTGGTGAATCTAGCATTTATAGGTTTTTACAGGGACACAACGAAAATTTTTTTATCATTATGATCTATGGGCTCAAAGTTCAGTAGCGTTAAATAAAACAACGTGTAATAGATGGAGAAAAATACTCAAACACTCTATTATGGTTTTCTCTCTTTTGTTTGTTTAACAGCTACTCTTTCTTTACTTTATCTACAAAACTGTTAAATACTCAATGTTCGGAAAGTCGAGTGGAGTCACTCCAGATTTTTTTTTTTTAATAAATACAACATAGCAGTATTATGAAGGATTAAAATTCAATTTTATTAATGAATCTTCAGCTTTTTGTGAAAAAAAAAGAAAACAAATTTTTCGCAGATTTAACGTTTTGAAAAGTTTTGAATGTTGAACATTTTTTTTTTTTTTTTTTTTTTTTTTTTTTTTTTTTTTTGTAAATATATTGTAAAAATATTTATAAGAGACTTATTTGAGGTATAATTCATGATAGTTTAGCATCATTAAAATGAAATATGCAGGGGCTTTCAAAGGAATTTGAAAAAATAGTACTTTGTTTTCAATGCCGATACTGGGTAGCTTGCAAAAATTGAGTTTTGGCCATTAGTGAGAAACCTTTTAATTAAAAATAGATTTTGTTACTTATTTTTGAAATATATAACTTATGAAAGTTTTTAAAAGAATTAAAATTAAGTTTTATTCATGAAATATCAGTTTTTTGTGAAAAAAAAGTAAAAAAAATTCTTCGCAGATTTAACGTTTTGAAAACTTTTGAACGTTGAGCAATTTTTTGTAAATATATAGTAAAAATATTTATAATAGACTTATCTGAGGTATAATTCATGATAGTTTAGCATCAGTAAGATGAAATATGCAATAACACAGGTATTTTCATAGGAATTTCAAAAATAATACATTGTTTTCAACGCCAATATTGGGTACCTTGCAAAAATTGATTTTTAACCATTAGTGAGAAATCTTTTAGTTAAAAATAGATTTTTTACTCATTTTTGAAATATATAACATATAAAAATTTTATAAAGGATTAAAATTCAGTTTTATTCATGAATTTTCAGTTTTTTGTGAACAAAAAGTAAACAGGAAACTTTACGATTTTTACATTTTGTTAAATTTTGAATGTTGAGCAAATTTATTGTAAAAATATAATAAAAATATTCATAATAGATTAATTTGAAGTATAATTCATGATTGTTTAGCATCATTAATATAAATATGGAATAATACAGGGATTTTTATAGGAATTTCAAAAAATAGTACTTGGCGTTTTCAACACCAATAACCAACCCCTTCCAAAATTTGACTTCAGCCATTAGTATGAAAACCTTTAGTTAAAAATAGATTTTATTACTAACTTTTTTAACAAATAACAGTATTATTAAGAGGGGACAATAGCTAATCTCTCCGGCAGCCTTCGCCCGTGTTATTCTATGGGAAAATTTGTTGCTACAATTACACATTACCTAATGAATATTTTAAAATTCCGTTTTCGCAGTCAGAAAATTCATAACGGTTAAATGAGTACTCATTTTTGAAAAATTCCTTTTTTTAAATTTTTACATTTTAATTTTGAGTTCAAAAATGCGATTTTTCACAAAATGCATTTTTCTCATTTCCTAATCGCAAAATGAAATACTAAAATTTTAAAAAATCAATTTTTGGAAAACAAGTACTAATTTAACGCTTATGAATTTTCTAAATGTGAAAACAGAATTGAAAAATATTCATTAGGTAATGAGTAATTATGTAAACAAATTTTCCCATAGAATAACATGGGCGAAGGCTGCCGGCGAGATTAGGTATTGTCCGTTCTTAAGGATTAAAATACAGTTTTATTAATGAATTTTCAGTTTTCTGTGAAAAAAAAAAAATAAAAAAAAATATTTAACAATTTTTACATTTTGAAAAATTTTAAACGTTGAGCAGATTTTTTGGTAAATATACAGTAAAAATTAGAGATGGAATGAAGCCTTGGTAAGGTCAAAGCTTTGGCCGCCATGGCTGATATATACTCAAAGTTTCGTGGAATATTCGTAATTTGCATTGGCAACTTTTTTCCTATATATTAATTTTATTTAAACCTACATACGTCTTTATTTTGTGATTTGTTAATTAAAAATAAAAAGTTTTCACTGCAGTTATAATACATACAGTAATAACATTGTAAGTAATTAGTACAAAACTTTGAAAAAAACTTTTCTTATAGATTAACATGGCTCAAAATTAACAGAATTTTGTTGATCCAGAAATATCGGCTATGAAAACAAAGTATTATTTTTGAAATTCTTATGAAAATCACTATACCTATTATTCCATGTTTCATCTTAATTATGCTAAAAAATCATGAATTATACGTGAAATGAATATTTTTAATATATTTCTACAAGACATTTGCTCACATTCAAAATTTTCTAAAACTTAAAAATTGTAAAATGTCTGTTAACTTTCTTTTCACAAAAAACTGAAACTTCTTCAATAAAACTGAATTTCAGTCCTTTATAAAAGTTTTATGTGTTATTTATTTTAAAAATGAGTAACAAAATCTATTTTTTACTGAAAGGTTTCTCACTAATGGCTAAAAATGAATTTTTGCAAGCTATAGGATATTGGCGTTGAAAACAAAGTGCTGTTTTATGAAATTCCTTTGAAAATCCCATTATTATTAAATATTTCATCTTAATGATGCTGAACTATCATGAATTGAAATATTAAAAACTTACTTAGAACAAACAGTAAAAGAAAATTTTTAATTATCTGCTGTTCAACTGATTTTTAAAATAAGTCAAATACCATGCATTTCATCTTCAAGCAAAATGAGAACTACCATAAAATATCCATTTAAACTATTTATATATTTTCAGGTTCCATAAGCAAAAATTTGGTTCAAATTAATTCAGTATTTCATAAATTATCATGACGGCAAATTTTTGTTTGTGTACAAACTAAGTAATAGCTATAAGTTTTTTTTTTTTTTTTTTTTTTTTTAATTTTTCATAATTTGGAAAATTTCTCTGCAAACAGAATTTATGTATTTTTGTACTTGCTGGATTTTTTTATTTTAAGTATATATGTTAAAACTGACAAAGTAAGAATTTTTTTTAATATGATATATATATATATATATATATATATATATATATATATAAAATAAAGAGCATTTTGTAAATCAAAAAACTGACAAAATTGATTTTTTTAAATCTTGCCAAAAGTTAGGCGTAATGTGATGATTGTGATTTTATGGATGTTACCGCTAAAGTGTTAGGGTGAACTAAAGCACTTATGGATGTTACTGCTAAAGTGCTAGGGGAAACTAGAGTGATCCGTTTCATTTCTCAAATTACCTAGGTAATCTATGAATTACGAACTAGACACTCGTTAATCTGCACAGCACCACGGATCGGGACTTTGCTATGGTCAGAATTTCTAAAGATTAATAACACAGTGAGCAAATAGACTGTTTCAGATCTGAAATGGGAAGTGGGTACCTAGCGGAAATTTACTACACTTAAAATAGCTATTTGCATTATAAGTCAAAAAGCTGTTATAGGTTTAGAAATGGCACTACAGGCGCCAACAAGCGAAAGTTTCATACGTCGTATTTTTCAAGACACGTGAAACAGCTGGTTGCTGAAGGCGGCTAGTGAGAGATAAAATTGCTCAGTGACACCAAACTAAAAGTGGGAGGGAGAGGGGTAATGAGTAGGGAAAGGAAATGAGAAAAACAAACTTTTGAACTTTAACGATACAGAAGCTGCTAATGTGCAGATTACCTAGTTAAAATGCTGAAAACTCTTGATTCCGCACTTTAACGGATCACCCTCGTTTATATATACATAAGCAAGAAAAAACAGTTGTTCGTCAATGTAAAAAAAAAACTATGAGTCAAGAAATGTAAAATATAAATAAATAAAAATAAAATGTTAAAAAATTTCTGAAAACTTTAACAATGCAACACTGTAATCATTGTAGTGAGACGATAATTAAGAATATTTTTAATTACATTTAATATCAAAATTATTAAATTTGAAAAATTTAATAAACAGGGATGAAACTACCAAACGAAACCTGCAAAACCCCCGAAGTGGCTAATCGGACAGTCGGTGCGATTAGTGTATAGGCTATTCAGACCATCTTTTCGAAGGAGAATAAATTAGCACTGATAAGAGTAAAATTTATAAATAATATAATGTGTCTCATCCCCGTGCATGAAAAATTATCTTTTTTACTTTTTTTTTTTTTTTTTTTTTTTTTTTTTTGAGTGAGGGAGTGGGGTAGAGATTAATTATTTTCACAGAAATTTTGTACTCTAAATGATGCTAAAATTCTTCATAAAAGGCAATAATAAAGAGTTTGAAAATTGAATAATAAAAATAAAAAATGTAACATGAAAACAGATCTTAGTAAATGAGTATTTTTAATCTTTGAAAAAATCTTTGCAATATGTTTGTTTATGAATATGAATAAATTTATAACATATGAATAAATCTGCATATTCAACTACATAGATGTCATTTGGTTTTTAATTTTTTTTCCTTCTTTAAAAAAAAAAAAAAAAAAAAAAAAAAAAAATTAAACCGTTCTAATATAATTTGATGCAAACCAAACTAGTGCTGCACCGAGTAGCACTTTGGCCGAGTAACCGAGTACTCGGCCGAGTACCGGATAGTTGTAAGAAAGAATGAATAATTGATGTATATATGAAGAATTTTGCACATGTTAAAATTAAAAAAAGGCCTTTTGAACACAAAATTAAGTTAAATGGCAAACAGCATGTTTTCATGAAATGTTTCAGAACTTTTGTAGTGTATAGTATACACAATTAGGTTCATTGCTATATTTGATATGTCCAGCTTAGTGGATTATTAAAACCATAATAATTGATAATTTCATTCTTTATTATATAGTCTTTCTCAGATGCGAACCATTGTTAGATAATTCTTAGAGAATATAGAAGTTCCTATACACTCACGCTTAATTTAAGATGTATGAAAATTTACATATGAAATGAGAACATTAAAATAAATATTTTATCATTTCAAACATGATAGACTTCATTAATCTTCAAATTCTAGAAGAGTAAAAAAGATAGGTGGCTTTGGGCCATAATTTGCAAAACAACAAATTTGATTATTAAAATATATTTTTAATAACATTTCAGTGTATTTACCTTTTTCATAATTATTATTTTTTAAATTAAAAATCAGTCTTTTCTTACAGTTTTAAAAAACTGTCACTCAAAAAACTGTCGTTTTTTATGATATTTTCTATTGGGTTTTTGTTTATTTATTTAAGTTTTTTTTTTTTTCTATTTAAAAAAAAAAAGTAATCATTCAATCATTTAAATTTTTAAAACTACTTTCATATTACTTTCTTCAACATATATGAAAAGAAATTATTGAATTTATGGGAATTTTTGATCTCCGATTTTTGGATGAATTTCCTCGTTTTGAGAAGTTCTCAACACGATTTGATTAATTTCAGAAAATATCTTTCTGCCTGTCTGTGCGTGCATTAATGTGTATCATACATTTTTTGGATAGTATATCACACGAACTAAAGAAAAAAATTAAACTAAACTTGGTATTTAGTTTGGTTTTGAATAAATTGGTGTTAATTATACTTTGGGGTAAAGTGTTTCATAGGTGGCGCTGTTACCCCAATATTTTATATATTTTTAATATGGCAGTAAAGGACAAAATGTTGCATAAATGTACACAGTGAGAATTATTTTTAACAAATGATTATGAAATTAATATGATTTATTGATAATAGTTGTGGTAAGTTAGGAAAAATATTGTGTGCACGAAGAAGCTTTTTTTCTTTCCCTCTTACTTTTAACAAATGATTGTGAAATTAATATGAATTGTTGATAATAGTTGTATTTATTTATAATTGTTGTTTAATTGATAATAGTTGCAGTAAATTGGGGAAAAATAATGTATGTATGTACTCCCCCTTCGACACCTTGTGTGGTATAAATTTTCAAAATGGGTATCTTTTAAAAGAACTCGTCAATACCTTAATTCAATGTTAAGCAATAGATCTGTGATAATTTAAAACAAATGTATCGATTCTTTTTATTTTTTCAAAAGAAGAAAAATCTTATAAAAAAAAAAAAAAAAAAAAAAAAAAAAAAAAAAAATCCTTAGATGTGGGCACAGAATTGACCTTCTTTCAGAATTCACTGTTATATTTCTCTGAGATGATAGCATCTGCATTCAACATCGAAAAAATTTTTTATAAATAATAATTGAATAAATAATTTGTACTGCGTAAATATATATAGAAAATATCGAAGAAGCTTTGTGGTGATTACAATATACAGTTATTATTTTTTTTCATTTTTTGTCAACAAGAAAAATAAATAATCAGCCATAAAAATTTTCACTCTTAGCAAAGAAATGTAATAAAAAATATACATTAAACATTCTGGGTAACGTTATAAATTAAACAACCGGTGTAGAATAAATATTTAAACATGAATTCTTCCCACACCAAAAATTAAAAAGAAACAGTATCGTTTTCAAACGGACGTGGAATTCTTGTGCAAAAAGCACATGTGGTGCAATCTATCTCTAGATTATTGAATTGCAGGGTAAGAGAAAGTTGTGTGAGTGATACACTAGATTATTATTACTATTATTTATGTCATTTCATTTTATTTTATTTTTTAAGAAAGAGATAAAACAATTCAAGGAAATATATTTAATGGAATTTAACACTGAATATTTTAACAGAATACGTAATATTCCTTCCCATACTATACAGAGATGATTCATACAATAAAAGAAATTTTCATAGAACAAATAAAAATTATACTATTTTCCATTCACTTCGAAAGTAATATTAAATATTTTAAGGTGATTATAATTTTCTAGTTCAAATTCACGTTAATGATTTAAAATTCTTCTCTGAACAATTTTGTTTAATACAATCAGACCTCAGATATTATAGTATTGACTATTTACAAATATATCTTTCTGAATTATTAAATGATATATGTTATCTCATGTAAAACAATAAAATTAACACACAATAATTTTTTTTATCGCTATAAAAATAATTTTTTATCATCCTGTAAGATAAAGTACATACTCCATGAATAGTCATGTTTTTTTTTATTTTTAATTACTTATTTATTTATTTATTTTTACAACATTTAAAAATTTGCTACATAGAGCGTTATATAATTGGTTTTTTAAGCATCATACACATCATACAAAAAAGAGAAATGTGTATAAATTTGGGTGTTGCAGTAGGTAATGCAATCTAAAATTTCCTTGAATATGCTTCCCTTAATAATTGTATTTCGTGTTTGCATTACAATTTACAGATTTATCTTACTATAGTTTATATCAATTTATAAATGGAACTAAATTAATGTTATATATATATACTTTTTACTTTTAGATGATACATGTATACACTTTTTACTTTTTTACTCTCGTGACTATATATATATCCATGAAAAAAAATATTTTTGTGCGATGTATATTACAATATAAAAATCCATAGGTATGTATATATATTTAAAAAAAATATTTTAAGTATTAAAGTTACATCAAATGTTTAATAATAATTCATATGCCAAATGTTTTACATCACAATTAAAATTGTTTCATAGTTACACTTTTTTAAGAAAAACAAATTTCCCCGAGGGTTTGTACTAGAGAACATGTCAAGCACCGGTAACAAGAAACCTTTCTTTTCTTTTTTTAGTCCTTTATTATGAAAAACGTATCTTTCCTACATACAAATATTTTATCCTACAGCATCATTTAAAAAGACTTTAAAAATCTGTACATGACAGAATTTTATTGTACTATAGTAAATTTTTAAAACGGTAATTTCTTTTCCTTCCTACGTTATTCTATTTAGCTGGAAATTCCCTTTTACATTTCTTTTCAAGAAATTTATTTTTCCTCGGGAAAAAAGTTTAATACATTAAAATGTTTTTACTTGACGACAAAAATTATTTAAGGAAGGAAGAAAAGTTACGGAGAAGGAAAATTATATTAATATTAAATAAGAACTAATTACGAAGAAGAGGGAAGTAACTATGTAAATTTTTATTTATATTGTTTATCTCAAAGTAAAACAGTGTAAGATTATGAGTCTGTAATATGCGGATATATTGTTTAACATTTTATTATGAATTGTTCTTATCTAAAAAGTATAATTAAGAACTCATTGTCGTTCCACACAATGTCATGAAAATCATATTAACACTCATTAGCGACACTAGTATGGAAGTGATTTAGTTTAACATGCAGAGGCTTTTAAATAAGCCTTTGAATTATTTTCAAATACAAATTCATAAAAACTGTTGTTGTTGTCGTTGTTTCTCATCCCCACCGGTCTAGCGGAGCTTGACCAGGTTCATGAGTCCATTCATCCTCAGAAAATCAAAGAACAAGACCAAATCGTGCACGAAATCCTCCCTTGAAAAATCCACACAACTGGGCAGGCGAGCTGGACTAGCTGAACTGGAAGAACATTTATTGCAAGAAGGACAGACTTTTCGGTGCTGCTCAAATTTCCTGCACTTAAGGTGGCCACTGATAAATCTGTTGAACGTAGTCTGATCACCTCTAATACCCCTGAAAGACAGAGCGCGACGCGGCTCCTCCCTAGAGTACCAGTTATGAACTAGAGGGATTTTTCATGTAAGCCGCACACTTCTCTTTCTAATGGAATGAATTTCTGAGAAGGTAAGTGCCAAATTTTTCGGTAAGGGCCCAGTTGTGCCGAGCTTTTCGAGGGTGTCAGCGACCTCATTCCCATATATGCCCAGGTGGGACGGAATCCATTGCAAGTAAATGTCTCGCTTCGCAGAAAGTCTACAATGATGCTACAAGATTGCCGTTCCAACTCTATCGCCCACTCTGGGTCATGCACTCAAATACTGGTAGCACTGACTGATAGCACCTGCTATCAGTTAGGATTCAAATGGGGCTAAGACTCGAAAACCCCGAGTCCTCATCAATTGCGTTCAGTTCTGTCTCAATAGCCCGAAGCTCCGACCGGAAAACATAACAAGAATCTGGGTTTTTCAGCTTAATATTGATGACATTATCAGGGCTCTTGATGAAAACTCCACTTCAAGCACAATCCCGATCAGCCCTGATACCATCCGTATGTACTTGGTGGCCATCATCTGGGATGGTGTTAATTATCTCAAGAGCCAGCTGACGTAGCAATTCAGGAGTGTCTGAATATTTATTTGTGCTTAATAGAGCATTTCCTCGTTACGTCTGGTGGTTGGCAAAAAAGCGCGCTCGACTTTCCCGCGCCCCACCCACCATTAATTTTCCGTTGGTAGTAATCAAGTAATCAAGAGATCCCAAGCCTTTTTGCCAACCACTCATAAAAGTTGAGATGTTTGTTTACAAACAAGGAACTGCCCTATAACAAATCCGGTTGCAAGTATACTCTCGGCATCCCTCGCAAGGGATAAACACAAGATTTAAGGAAGTATGGATCGACATCTTGATAGACTGTTTTTAGAGAGATTGCACGAAAAATTCATAAAAACTATAACAATACATAATATGTTAAAATTGCTAGTTAAAAACAGTATTTCAAATAAAGTGTAAAATAAGCTGGTGTGATTCCACTCGACTTTCAAATCATTAAGTAATTATCGGTTGTGTAGATAAATTAAGGTAATAGAAGTCATTAAATATACATAAGAAAAAAATACAATATGGTTTTTGAGTAATAATCTGCATTTAACATTTAATGCTATTGCACTTCAACTAATTTGAGCTCATGTATCATTTTTTTTTTTTTTTTTCATTTTATCCCTGTAAAAAATTATCAGTGCTAGATACACCAAAATCTATACAGTTCTTGCTACGGTGTCATATAAAATGTGTATAAATTTTCAATTCAATCGAATAAGGTATTTAAACGCTATCGCACTTTAAATAATTTGAGCCCATGGGCATAATGATAAAAAAATTTTCTTTGAGTCCCAGCAAAAAAGACAGTAAATGCTAGATTCACCAAAACCAATAGGATTCTATGGTGACCTATAATATAAGTATCAACTTACACATCACTCGGTCAAAGTGTTTAGACTTTATAACGTGCACTCACATACATACACACATACAACACCGTAAAAATATCTAAAATGAACCCAGGAGACCTCAGAAGGAATAAATACCCTAAAATCTCAAAGTCGAAGTTTCTCATGATTACGATACTTTCCTTACATATCCGTTCGGTAAATAAAAATAGTTGCCTGTGGAAGATGTACTATTTATTAATCTTAAATTCCTGTATTTACTGTGAATATTTTTTTATTCATTTTATTATTTTTCTTATCCAAGTAGCTTTCTTTGTTTCTTTTTCTTTTTTTTTTTTAAACTTAAACTTATTGAAATGTTTTCTTTTCTTAAAAATAGTAATGGTTGTAAATATAGGATGTGTAGGTTAAATTTGTAGCTTCATCTTACAAACTTATAAATTTGAGAATAAAGGAACATGCATATTTTATTTCGTTATACATATTTTTAAAAAGATAAATTACTTTTTTTATTGTACGCTTTTTTTAAATAAGCATTAGTTGATGATGAAATTGCTTTTGTAAGTTAGTTTCATAGTTAATCATTTACATAGTTAATCATAGTTAATCATAGTTAATCATAGTTAAGAATTTTTAACACTTTCTGACATTTTTAACACTTTCCAATAAGGTTAAAAAGTGTTTATAACTTCGGTTTGTCTGTCTGTCTGTCCGTCTGTCTCTCCGCGCTCTAACTCCCGTAAATATTTATGGAATTTCTTGAAACTGATATATGTTATTCAAGTTCACTATCGGACGTTCCCTATTGAAAATAGAGTTTATACCTCTACTGGTTTGTGTAAAGGGACACTCGAAAGTATTTCAAAGCATTGTGTTCTACGAGAGGTATTTCTATGAACCATATTTTCATATTTTTACTGTTGACATATCTGAATGAAATTGAAATATGTTATTTAAGTTCACTATTGGATGTTTCCTGTATAAAATGGAGGAAATACCACCATCGGTTTATGTACAGGGACACTGAAAATTATTCCAAAGCATTGTGTTCCATGAGAGATATTTCTATAAATCAAATTTAATAACTTTATTTTCCACAAAGTTTTAGAAAATTAAAATATGTTATTTATATGCACAAAAGAATGCTTTGCATAGAATATAGCATGATAAGCATTAAATTTACAGGGTGGCACAAAAATATCCAGTTATATTAAGAACTATTATTAAAAAATTGATAGAATTGTACTTTCGTTTACGTTAAGCGTTTTTAACACTTTCTAACATATTTAAGTGTGAATATGATTTCAGTTTGTGTCTCTGTCCATCTGTCTGTCTGTCTGTCTGCCCGCACTCTAACTCCTGTAAATATTTATGGAATTTCTCGAAACTGATACATTTTATTGAAGTTCCCTATCGGATGTTCCATATTGAAAATGGAGTGAATATCTCTTATGGATTGTGTACAGGGACACCCAAAATCATTCGAAAGCATTGTGTTCTATGGATGTTATTTTTATAAATATTTTCCCTATAGAATGTTCCCCATTTAAAATGATATTAATTGGTTCTTTATAACTAGTTTGCTTACCTGGAACAACAACAACAAAAAAAAAAAAAAAAAAAAAAAAAAAATGCCAGTGCATTACGTTTTAGGACAGAATTTTTAGAAAGTTATATTTAAAAATCTTTCTGCTGTAAAAATCATAAAAATATTGAAATGTATTGTTAATATTCTAAAATAATATTTTGTATAGAATATGATATGATTAACTTTCGGATTTACAGGGCTACTCTAAATTATTCAGAGAGATCAAAAGCTGTAATTATAATCTAATAGCTGCATTTTCTTTTTCGTTAAGCCTTTTTAACACTTTCCAAAATGCCTAAGAGTAATTTTGTAATCAATTAGTCTATCTGTATATATTTCAGTCCTTCTGTCTGTTGTGTGATAACGTAGGCATAGAATATTAAAAGTTATTCGATACAACAATTACGTACAGTTGGAAAGTTTTATTAATCAATGCGTTCTGCATGATTTTTCTTACTTGTTTTTTATTAAAATCGGATTTTTTTTTATTAAAATCAGATTTTTTTGTTTTATTTACATTATTCGACTAAAAATAAATGTTAAGAAATTAAGCATGAAAACATTTTTTTAATTTAAATGTGAATACACATAATAAGCAATAAATATAAATAAACTAAATTAAAAAAATATATATGAGGATATAAAATAAATAAATAAATTAAAGTAAAAAAAAAAAAAAAAAATGTGATATTAGCAAACATAGGTACATTCTACCCCCCCCCCCCCCACTTTTCAAAAAGAAAAATAAATAAATAAATAAAAATATAATGTAGTATAATAAAAAGAAAATAAATAAATAAATGATTATGTGTAAATAGCTTAAAAGCATATAAGATAATTATATATATATATATATATTATGTTTTTATTATTATTGTCATTAAAATGTGCATATTAAAACATCTTGAATATCACATTAACAAATTTTTTGAAGAGAAACTTTTTGGAGAATAATTATTCAATTAAAGGAAATTCAATGTGTATATAATATAAATATATATAATACACACATTAGTTTGTGCAATTTATTACCAATAAAATACATACAAATTCTAAGATTTTTTTCAAAAGTTTAAAGTTTTAAAAAATTAAGGAAACTGAAACAACTAGCCAGGCCATTTCCATTTCATTTCTAATTTTATAAAAGCCTAAGTAAAAGGGGAAAAATTGTTTAAGAATGATTTGGCCAGTTAAGAAACATAGTAATCTGAATTAGAAATAAGAAAAGTTAAACATAAAGGACAGAGTGGCAGACAAATCAAATGCTTCAGTTCAGATACAATATTTATCATCCTTTAAAAAAAAAAAAAAAAAACCCTTTTTTAAGGCAGAGAATTTAAGGCTTTGCATAAAAATTTGGCTGCAAATGAACGTAGTTAGCTTCAAAATAAGAATAGAAGATAAAAATAGAGTTGTAGAAAATCAAAAGAATCATTTTTAAAATTAATAAACTCAGAAATTTTATTAATTTATTTTTTGGGGGGAGGGGGTATTTGATGTAAATAACAAGTAAGTTCAAGTTTTCTTATGTTATAAGACTATATAAAACTATATATTGACCCAAAATTGTAAAATTTTATTTTTGATTTAAATCAATGACTTTTTTTTTAAATCAAAGTACTCCTACAAATACACAATGAAAGCGGAATTCTAGTTGCAACTTACTGGTGATGACATGTGTATGACACCTATACTGAAATACGTTAATTTTTGCTCATTGTTTTCGGATCTTTTAAGTTGATTTCTATGGAAATAGACGTACAGCAATCAATTATTTCTTCTATATCTGTCTATCCACCTCTGTCTCTTTCTCTCTACATCCGTCTATCTATCCATCTCTCTCTTTTTAAATACAACGGAAAATTTGTCATCATGATAATTTCCGAAATATTACATCAGTTTAAAACAAGACTGGACAACGGATTTATCTCAGAAAATTATTGGATGCTTTCATTTGCCAATTTAATCAAACTTCTAGTTTGATTAAATGACGGCTCTAATGACGGCTAAGAAAATTACTAACTGGCTTATATAAACGTATTCGCCAACCACTTTTCTTGCACTTTAAGAAAATTTTGTAAAATTCGGAGAGTTGGCCGTGAAATCATACAACCATCTCCCTTCTTCGTGAAAAGAATTCCGTAACTCTGTTTGTAACAAATGGCTGTAAATTTTAAAGTATTGATCGTTTATTAAAGGTCACTTTCTTACTACGGGAAAAGAAAATCATGGCAAATTAAAAATTTGGGCATAACTTTAGCTTACGGTCAGCGACTGGAAAATTGTTTGTTGGTTACGGATCTTGATATAATGCAAATAATTAATATATATTACAGTGTGAAACTCGCTATACATATAGGTTCAAAATCTCAATCAAATTTATTAAACAACTCATCCACTATATTGTTTCTGAATGAAGTTTACTTGAAAGTATCCAACTTGTATGATAAATGTAACCACAGATTGATTTGCTTGAAACTAGATCACACAATTTTAAATTCTCAACAAAATATTATTAATCAAATTCATTCACCATCATATTTTGAAATCAAGTGAGCACTTGATTATTTAAAAATCAAATAAAAAAATGTATTTAAGAGCGAATTTGCATTAAACTCTTTCTGCATATACCCCATATCAATGCATCTAAAAAGATTTTAATGGAATAAATCTGCTATAATGATACAAAATGGAAAAAAAAAAAAAAAAAAAAAAAATATCAACTTACATTTTCGACTGATACAGAAAAACTATGTCTCTTAATTTTGACCAATAAGTAAAAAATAAAAAAGTTTTTACTATTATAGTTTTTATAGTCCTGCTATTATAGTTCTTAATATGGTTATGCTGTTAAAGTTATTTGAGATATGTTTTAGATTTCTGATGTAGTCACAATCAGAAAATGCTGCTTGAATGAATCTTAAAATCAGGAATATTTACTTAATTTTCATTCACTGAGAAGTTAAGACTTAAGAATATATGAAAATTCAGAATAATAATAAAAAAAACTTTATATGCATGTATATATATATATATAAATAACGGGCGATCAAAAGATTCCGTTTGAAGGCATGGCGGCAAATTCGAGCGTCGCCGATACGGATATATAAGAATCGGGGCATAGTGTTATTCTGACTTATGTTTATTTCCGAAATGCGTGTGAAAAATTTTAAAAGTTAGCAATGGCGACGTTATTACCAAATGCGTCAAAACAAGACCATCATGTTGTTTTTGAATCCTGAAAGACAAAAATTGGTAGACATTCCTCGGAAAATGAAGACTGTGTACAGAGAAGCATGTCTGTCGAAAACCACCGAGTGGAATGATGCTCATAGCTGGTCACGGAAAGATTAATAGATAATAGTTTATCTGAGAGGTCATTCACATCCAATACAGATAAAAATAAAAAGGCATTTTATGATGCGTTAGAACGGAGGGTCGCATATTCATTCGTGCGCTTTTAAAAGATCTTGACATAAGCTTCTGTACCGTATAGCAAGCCATCTGCCAAGAGCCTTGCTACCGTGTTAACAACCAGTGGATATACGGATATTGAATTCCGGACAGAAAGCAAACCAGATGGCTGTTTACCTGAAAAACCAGCTGCGACTTAATAATGAAGGCAACATTGTTTTGGGGAATTGTTAAACAGTACGAAAATCTTTTCAACCACTGAGAACCTGTGTGGAAAGCGTCAATTATGAAGTAGTTTCATCTTTCATCTCTTCGTCTCAGAAAGTTCCAGAGCCTGTTATCTCCTGGAAAATAAATGATTATCCTTTTCTTTGATTACAATTGTCCATTGATTATTCATTTAAAAGGTCCAGATATCTCCATCACTGGGGAAGAATACTGCTATACACCGGAAATAATACGACGTGCAATTGCATCGAAACCTCCAGAATGACTGCGAAAGGCTGATGATTCTGCTTTATGACAACGTACATCCTTATATTGCCAATGTCGTAACGAGGAAGTTTTAATAACTAAAGAAGGAGAAATTTGAGCTCCACCTTACAATCCTGAACTCTCAACATGTGATTTTTCAGCCTTCTTTCTATTGCGAAATTACTTGATAGGTCAGTATTTCCTGTAGAACGCAGAACGCTGTTTCGGACTTTTTTCGAGCGACAGAAAGAGGATTTTTACCAAAGCGGCATATTCAACCTGGTGAAGCAGTGGGATGATTGCCCAAATGCTCAAAGCGATTTTGCATTATTGGCAATCAATCTTAAATTCCTGTGTTTAGTGTGAGTAATTTTTTATTCATTTAGTTAGTTTTCTTTTCCAAGTAGTTTTCTTTATTCCTTTTTCCTTTTTTTTTTTTTTTTAAGTTTAAATTTATTATTTTTTTTTCCTCTTAAAAATAGTAATGGTTGTAAATACAGGATTATTTGCCAGATTTTCCAAATCTGGACTGTATAGTTTCTGAAAACTTTTTTGTACGAAGATATTTTGATAATTCATTATATATATAATAGGTATGTGTTTGTATGTGTTATAGCAATAATAATTCCTCATTACCCGTGTGAATTACTTTCATTTTGAAATTATCTTCTTTTTTAACGAAACCTATTATTATATATTGGTAGTTATTATGTCTGTTTATGAACGAATAATCCAATTATGGGCTAAATTTTGGTCAATTAACGCATTTAGTTATTTGTCTGCATTATATCAAATATTTCAAAAGTGTGTATAGATTTTTTACTATTTAGTTTCTGACTGTTATTTATTATGTTTCACCATATAAGGAGACTCCTTAAAAAAGTATTAAATTCAAGATTAGATACTCACTTCAAACAAATGCAAATTGTACATAAGTACTTTTTTTTATTAAAATAAAATGTATGATTTAGGTACTTAAAACTAAGAATTAAAAACGTACGAACTTATACTATCAGAAAATAAAGACATATTTTTAGAAATGAGTTCGTTATTCTGAATAAATTTGAGAACAATCGAATAAAATTTGCAGAATAAATTTAGGTTAGATATTTGTTACAATGAAGCATGATTCTCTGCCTGAATATAATCCTTTGTCTAATGTGTGCAATTAGTTTGTATTATAATGTAAAGCTCGAAGCTTAACGCTTCTTGACTGAGAATTTCTACAAATCAGCCTACGTGTTCTCAAAATTATGTAAATACTTAATGAATTAAGGGTTTGCTAGCTACTCAGTAATTGAAATTTGTTAAATAGCTTCAATTATTGATTTCTAATTGACGCATTAAGTCTTAATGTGATTATCAAACAAAAATTTAAATCAAAACTGTCAAATTAATTTCAAGTAGATTATGTAATTTATTCACAAAAGGAATCCACCGAATACCATATGTTAATTGTTCTAAATCATAATACTGAGTTTTCCGTAAAATGCATGATATAACTGAATTATTATAGATATATACAGGGTACAAAACAAAGTCACGAGAAGTTCTTTATCACCGCAACCATTGATCGTAGTCACATAATTTCCAAGTATAAAATATTTTTAAAATGTAGGTATTTATTCTACGGCATGTTTAATTTAAAAAAATCAATGTTTTTGAAAATTGCAAAAACACATTTTTTATACAATCCATAGTTCCCTATAGTCATGTTTAATAAATTTTGACATGTTTATAGTCATGTTTAATAAAATTTTGTTTCTATGTTTGAAATTTTTTCACATATTTTGGCCTTAATTAAGAGGTCGGTTAAAAATTCCTTAATAAAGTCTCAGAAAAGGAGAAGAAAATCCAAACTTTGAAACTAAATATCACGGTCAGTTTTGGAAGTACAGAAATGAAATATTTTTGTTATATTTCATTAGATGAGTGTCATATTTTTTTAAATATGACTATAGGGGCCTGGGGATGTTATAAACAATTATGTTTCGTAATTTACATTTTTTTTTTTTTTATGTAAACGTGCCATGTCATAAATGATTGCATTTTTTAATGCATTTCTCAAAAGATAGAATATGTCTGCGATCACTTTTTGCAGAGATACAGACCTATTCACGAATTTGCTTTGTAACCGTATCTATACAATTGCACTCACAAATGATCATACTCACGTACATGTAAACAGCAAATGTCCACTCTATTTATAACTAACTAATCAAAGTCTTTAAAAATTTAATATAGTAACATGTGATGCAACATTATGTCGTTTACGTCAAAGTTAAAAAAAAGACAGTTTAATATTACGCTAGCGTCATTTATGATATCAGATAAAGCATTCCTAGTACTGTCGAACCTCGTTAACGTGAACACTGTTAACGTGAATTATTTTTAACCTGAACGGTTTCCACAATCCCCTTCAAAATGAATATTAGTTTAGTTATATGACGATTAGTTACTGATAACATGAACTGCTGATAATATGAGCAAATTTTTCATCCCCTTTCAAATTCACGTTAACGAGGTTCAACTGTATATATAATTTTTTTCTTACTTGCTTCAATTAAACCTACTTATAAAGATCGACCAAAAATTGCTCTCTTTATTATTATATATATATATATAACTTCTGATCAGAAAATTATTTATCCATTTTTAAAATCTATTTCTGTTTTTTTTTTTTTTTTTAAGATAACGTGAAGAGTAAGGTAAATAGTGGTTTCTGTAAAATAATTAATTGTTCAAAAGTTTCATTACAATTTTTAAAAGTATTTTTGAGAAATTAATTATTTCTGAATTCATTCAAGTCATGTAAAAAATACTTTCCTATAAAAATTTTAATTAATTTTCAACAATAAATGTTGCATGAATAAATTTTATAGCAATGAAATATCTTATAAAACCCTTATTATTGTATTTTAAGATGAAAAAAAAAAAGAAATGTTTTGAATAAAATGCAATTAAACATTTTTAATATTATTATTATTATTATTTATTTTTTTTTCAAAAATTTCATTATTCCGGCTAATAGCATTTATTTTAATATTGTTTGCGCATTGAAAATCAATATGTTAAGCTTTAAGCCGTTTTTTCTTAAATTTACATTTTTCCCATAAAAGTAAAAAATAAATAGAATAAGGATTTTTTATCTAAACAGAAATTCATATATATTTTTCTGGACAGTGAAGTCATAAGTATGTAAATGTATAACTATGCTAAAAACATATAACTGAAACATTTGGGGCAGCATTCATACATAGACATAGTGTAAAGTGAGAATATGATGAACTTTATTTGAACAATTATGGTGCATTTTGAAAATGTTTCAAAATTGTTTCAATTTTTTTTTCCAAAAATTTCCTTGTTTGGAAGCAGCCGTTCCCCTCGATTCTCATTTGTACATTTTATCTATATAAGAAAATAAAATTATGCATTTTATTAAATTTTAAAATTTATTTCCTTTTTTTTTCTTTTCTAAAAAAATACTGGCCGAAATCACCTTGAATTTCAGACACGGAAAGAACATATATAAACTACCATTTTCCAATATCCATTTAGTCATAAATTCAGTAAGAGGTCAACTACAAATTGAAAAGCGAAAATACTTTGGATCGCCTTGTATTAGAAAAAGCTACAAGACATGTAACTTTAACATACATTTTTAATTACTGTGTGCAATATTCGTACGTTTTTTTAGTGCGAATCGCACCAAAGTCGGACAAATATCTATATATTTAGCTAAGTTTTTGCTTAAAACAAGACTGAATTTTAACAAAATTTTACAAAACATGCACAAACGTTTGCAAAACACTAGAAAAAACATTATTCTGAAATATTAAATGAACACGTGTATTTTTTGTTGAGAATTTGTGTTAAATAATTATTTACTGCGCATACACGAAAATTAGAAATTATTTTATTACATAAACTGGAAGCTAGATATATTTGGCAACTTAAGTCAAAAGTCTATATCAATAGAATGCAAATTCAGCAACTTACCGGCAAAAGAAGAAGCGAGATTTTTATATTTTCGAGAGTTGAAATGTAATAAGGATACACATGCCACGCAATTAATTTAGAGATCTAGTTAAATTATGTTATAGTTACATGTCTAGAAGGGTTTTTTTCACAATAAATAATTCTTCAAACATTTGTAATGTATTTAGATCTCCAAATAAAATACAAGGAATGTGAAAAACCCCTTATAATTTTTTTTTTGTCTAGGAAATATCAAAAATATTACTGACTCTTTTTTCGATAATTTGCTTAATTTTCCCTCTACCAAAATAAACTTTTGACATTAGTTGCCCAATATATCTTGCTTTCAATTTATGTAATAAAAAAATTTCTATCTTTCTCTCATACGCAGAATATAAATATTTACTTAAACTGTTCATATCTCAGCAAAAAATGCACTTTCAGAATAACATTTCTCGAGTGATTTGTCCATTTTTCTGCAAGTTTTGAAAATTTTTATGTATGTAAATATATATACTATATTTCTGTCTAAATAATCGCGTGATTCACTGAAAAAGCACATATATAGTACGTCAAATTATATATTACAATTACAAGCCATTTGTAGCATTTTAAAAAACAGACTGATCCAAAATATGTTTGTTTTTCTTCAAATTTGTTTGTTTACCTAATTGCACTTGTGCCTAAATCGATAATGGAAAATGTGAGTTTATAAATATTCTCTGTATGCCTGAAGTTCAAGGCTATATCGTTTACTAATTTTTTAGAAAATACAAGAATCGTACAAAAAAAAAAAAAAAAAAAAAAAAAAAAAAAATAGTAACTTGATCACCCACTGTAATCCTCGCCCAAACCGCATTTTAAAATTTATTAGACAAATTTTAGCAGCCCTGTACATTATCTATAACTTATATCTATAACTTTCTAAACAATGTAATGACATAGTTTCTAAACATTGTAATTTTATTCGTGCTAAAAAATTTAATTATATACTTACTAAACAATGTAATTATATATGTGCAAAACACGCACACATACACGCTCAAAAAAGTAATAAAAAGTCCATCACGCAATTTGAAATATTGTATTTCAAATCACACTCTCATACTTCAAATACATTGTTTTGTATTAAAGCTTAAACCGTGCGAGAAAAATTTAGGTAATCTTGAATTTTTCAAAATGTAACCATTTCATCTTTACCATACATATTATATATATTCACATTTAATTGATTAATATAATTAAAATTGTATACAATTTATTCACATTTTAAGCTTTTATAGGTTAAAATTCGTTTAAATGTAAATTAGAATATATTATTTTTTAATATTTTTTTTTAATTGTCCAATTTGTTGAGTACAAAACAGAGAGAGAAAAAAAACAGTATTAATAATGTTCGATTATCATTTTGTGTTCTTATGAACTACTTATTCTTAAACACCTGAATTATTAAAAAAGAAAAATCTCATAACTTCAAATAGTATTAAAAAAATATATATATATCTAATAGAGAAGGTGTAGCGTTTTGTAGATGATGACCCATTTTTTCCAGTTAAAATGTGCCTGAATAGAATATATATATAAGTTGATCTATTATATATGTGCGAGTTTCTGCGAAAATCACAGAGAACTTTGAACTCTAAGCCAACAAGAAAAAATTAGGTTTGAATTTAACACATTCTTTCTGCCATGTATAAAAGAAGATTTTTTAGGCTATTGGGGATATTCATCCAGAAACCCTAGCTAACGATCGTGGTACCAACCAAGTCTCTAGATTATCAGTGAAAGATCCATTTTTTAAGAACTTGGATACAGAAAAATTAAAATTATTTAAACAGTAATAAGTGGTGTTTAATTATTATTCGTTGACAGCTAGGTCTACATTGAAAACCGGAATATTTGTTCCTTCATACAAAAATTGTAAACATTTCATAAAAAAAAAAGGAATTTTTAACTCTCCTATTATTACGTTTGTCAAATTTTAATTTTAGGGAATAAATGAAAAATCATACTCGAATTTTAAAAAAGAAAAAAAAACTTAATGAAACATAGCATTTTATACGATTTAGTATCAGAATTTTATTTATTATTTCATCATAGTTGAATTTATGTCATAAAAATGTCAATTTTTAAAAAGATTAATAAATATTTACTAACAAAGATTAATCTTTTACTAAATATCAATATTTTTTTACTTCTAGATATTCTTATTGAGTTCGTCTCTTAATAAATGTATCGCATGTTTTAGTAATATAAAATATGCATTAAATTATTTCGATTAAATTAAACTCTAATATAATTTTCTCGCTAAATTCGAATTCAAAACTTTATTTTTCTGTTTATTTTATATATTTATCATTTCTCAAATTCTTTGTTACATTTTCTCGATTAGAATAATTAAAATATCTATAAATATTCACAAAATTTGAGTATATTTAAATTACGCTTTCTGTAAATTGTCTGAAGTTGCCTTTCCTGAAATATCCAGAAAATAATTCCAGATCTAATTAAACCAGAATAATTAGCCTCGTCATTTCAAGTGGATAAATTGAAATTGAAAGCATTAAAAAGAAACATATAACCATTTTACTTTTGAATTAAATTCAGCTATCCCTTTACATTTTTAGTTGTAATTAATTGCAAGTTCATTTTGATGAAAAGTGTTTTAAGTAAATTTGTTCAAGGATTTTAGTTTGAATAAAAACTTGAAATGCATGGAAAGATGTATTAGGATTTATTTTCTTCGTTAAAAATATATAAAAGAATAATTTCAAATATCGTACAAATCTTAGTAATAAAATCGTATGAAATTACGAAAACTTCAGCCAGATACCATATGTATGATTTGTACAACGATTAATATTTTTTGAGTTAGACGTAGACATTTTTTGTAAATTCTGATTTGACAGTTCAAGCAAAATAAAATTGTCCCTAAATTACACTTACTTTACATATTTATGGAAGATTAAAAATTTTCTAAGTATTTGTAAAAGCAGTTTATATATATATATATATATATATATATATATATATATCTGCGTGTTTGTGGGTTTGTGTGTGTATACATACATACCGGAGAACAAAAGTCACAAAAATAAATAAATAAATAAAACATATATTAACCAAAAAGTTTTGAGGGTTGCACCATATGATTTCCACTAAAATGCACATGAAATTTTTAAGTAACAAAAGACTTATTACATAATTTGCTTAAGTTTCCTTGAGCAGGTGGGTCTTTAATTGAAAAATACTTTTTTACAGTTGCACAAAACGTTTACCAACGTTAGTAGAACTTTAAACATTTTATGTGACGACCGTCATTTAGGAGAATGACTGTCAGGTGTTGCGCATTGGAATTTTAGGTTGATTTCTTTAGAAATCGACCTATTGCAATCACTTCGTTTATCTATCTATGTATCTATCTATCTATAATGAAAATTTTGTCATCACGATAACTCCCGAAATAATACTCCAAATCGAACCAAATTTGGACAGTGAACTAATCTTATAAATATCTTGGATGAGTTCGTTAACCACGCTGCTCCAACTTTTTGTTTTCAAGTGGCAACCACTTCAAAATTTCAAACCGACATTGTAAAAAGCATATTTAAAGCAAGATTTGCTTGATTTTTGATGTAAATAAAGACCACATAAGGGTCTCAATGAAGTTTATTAATGAAGTTTATCTGCCATTTTTAATAAAGTGGCAGATATTTTAAGTTAAGTGAGGCCACTTGAATTCAGGCTACCACTTGAAAATTTAAAATCACTATAACTTCTAAAATAATACTCCAAATCGAACCAAATTTACACAGTGTCTTATCTTATCTTATAAATATCTTAGATGAGTTTATTAACCAAGTCGATCCGCCATTTTGTTTTCAAGTGGAGAACACTTGAAAATTTCAAATTCAAATTGTAAAAAGCGTATTCCGAATTTGTTTGAAATTTGATGTAAATATAGACCACATAAGGGTCTCAAGTATGTTTATTAATGAAATTTTCCCGTCAATTTTAATAAAGTGGTAGATATCTTAAGTTAAGCGGGGCGACTTGAAATCACGCTACCACTTGAAAATTTCGGAAATTACTCCAAATTGAACCAAATTTGGACAGTGTCTTATAAATAACTTAGATGAATTTGTTAACCAAGTTACTCCGCCATTTTGTTTTCAAGTGGAGACCGCTTGAAAATTTCAAATTCAAATTGTAAAAAGCGTATTACGAATTTTTTTTTAATTTTGATGTATACATAGATTATACAAGTGTCTCAAATAACTTCATTAATGAACTTTATCCGCCATTTTTAATAAAATGGTGGATATCTTAAGTTAAGCGGGAACACTGGAAATCAGACCGCCACTTGAAAATTTAAAACCAAGATAACTTCCGAAATAATACTCTAAATGGAACTAAATTTGAACTGTGTCTTAACTTATCTTATAAATATCTTAGATGAGTTTGTTAACCAAGTTGCTCTGCCATTTTGTTTTCAAGTGGAGACCACTTGAAAATTTCTAATTTAAATTGTAAAAAGCGTATACCGAAATTGTTTGAATTTTGATGTAAATACAGACCACATAAGGATCTCAATGAAGTTTATCAATAAACTATATCCGCCATTTTTAATGAAGTGGCAGATATCTTAAGTTAAGCGGGGCCACTTGAAATCAGGCTCTCACTTGAAAATTTAAAATCACGATAACTTCTGAAATAATGCTCCAAATCGAACCAAATTTGGACAGTGATATTATCATATAATTATCTTGAATGTTTTCACTGGGCAACTTGTTCCGACTTCTTGTTTCTAAGTTCCAGCCACTTGAAATCACACAGCCACTTGAAAATATGCCATCACGATAACTTTTAAAATACTAAACTGATTCAAATAAAGTTGGATAGTGAACTTATGGTTCAAATATCTAAGATAAGTTCACTTGGTGACTTGATCCGCAATTTTATTTCCAAGTGGCGGCCACTTGAAAATTTGTGATTATGGTAACTTTAGTAATACAGAATCAATTCGCATCAAATTTGGGTTGTGGATTTATCATTCAAATATCGCAGATAAGTTCGCTGGGCATCTCACTCCACTTTATTTTACAAGTCGTGCCACCTGAAAATTTCTTATGACGATGATTTTTGAAATACCGATTTAATTTAAACTAGAACTGGACATTGACCTTATCGTACAAATATACTGGATGATTTCGATGGGCAAGCTGTTTTGCCATTTTGTTTCCAAGTCGCAGCCACTTAGACTGCCACTTGAAAATTTGCCATAATAATAACTTTTGAAACACGGCACTGATTTAAACCACAGTTGGACAGTGGACCTACGCTTCAAATATCTTAGATGTGTTTGCGGGGCAATTTGTTCCACTGTATTGTTTCCAAATGGCAGCCACTTGAAAATTTGTTATCACGGTAATTTTAGAAATACTTAATCAATTCAAATCAAAGTTGAAAAATGGATTTATCATTCAAACAACAAAATTCACGCAACTCGTGAATCAATCACGTTATTGCGTCCATCTTTGGTATATCGATAATAAGTGTTTTCTCGCCAAAAGTCGCCAAAGGGGAAAACTCGCCAAATTTGGCGCCAAATCCATTATCTGCATTACTGGATCTTTTTATTGTGGTTTTAAGGAAAAATTAGGCTATTTTAATACTAAAACAAACTAGAAATGCAGAAAACTAACATTTTATCAACTTACTAAGCCTCTTTGAAAGAATTTCTGCAAAAAAAAAAAAAAAAAAAAAAAAAAATTCAAATTTGCAACGATATCTTAGATGAGCAACTTTCTCTGCCATTTTGATCGAAGTGGCAGCCACTTAATTTTTAACACGGTGACTTTTGAGATTTTGAATTAATTCGAACTATATGTGTATAGTAGACTTATCTCACAAATACATTTCATATATTTGTCAACTTAACCCACCATTTTGTTTCCAAGCGCCGGCCACTTGAAAATTTTAAATTAACATAAAAATGTATTTATGAACCGATTTGCTTAAAACTCCATATGTGCATAGCCTACATCAATATTTCTACCAAGTGCATTAATAATTTGTAGCCGCCATTTTGAAACAAAATGACGGCTACTTGATAAGGAAAAAGAAATCAACCTACCCTTCCGAATAAGCCGGAAGGACTTGTTTTATATTAAAATTAACAATGCTTTGAAAATATACAACTATACTTGATGCAGAACAAAAATATCAAACTTTACACAACGTTAAAGACGCCAACATAAAAAATGTTAAGTGCAGACTACAGTTTCGGTAGTGTAAAGCGTATAGTCAAAAGTGCAGAAGAACGCGGTGGATTATTGCTCATGTATATGGGTAGGGATTCTCCAATAAATATGAGTAATAATCGCACTTATAACCGTACGCTTTACACTACCGAAACTGCAGTATGCACTTAACATTTTTTACATTGGCGTCTTTAATGCTGTGTAAATATTGATATAACAAAGCTTTATCTATTAACAAAATCATTATTTTCTTTTCAGAACGATTAACAGCAGTATCGATACTATTTGAAATACGTATTCGATACTATTTGAAATCATATGTAAAACGTCAAGGTCAGATTGATTTGTATTCGCAAAAATGGCGTCATTTGAAAAAGCAAATCTGTTTAAAAACTGAAAGGATTCTGCGAATGTTGTGTAATCTGTTAGTGAATAATGTAACTTATATTTTTTTCTTCCATGTAAAAAAAATCTTATACTTTTATAAACATTACAAGCATGTCTTTCTGAAATATAGCAGTCTATTTCTTTCTGGATATGGATATAAGGATATAATTTCATATATATCTTTTTTTTTTTTTTTTAATATTTAAGATCACGAAATCATTAAAAATATTAAAAAAATTTAAATCCTTTTATTTCTCAGAATATTAAAATCTTCGTGTGTTTCTGTGTTTTTTTTTTTTTTTTGAGGCAGGAAATCACAATACGTTAAATATGGAAAATCTGAACATTAAAAATTTTTAATACATAAGGAATATATATATATATATATATTTTTTCACTGAAAAAAGGTTTAGAAATAACGTTTTCTACGATCCTTCGGATTTGTGGATAGAAAGAGATGCTACTAAAGCTTCACATACATTTATAAATATTTGTTTCAAAAAAAGGTCATTTTATCTAAATATTCTTATACGTTTTTATGCAAAGTATAAGGAAGAAATTCCCAATTTGTGAAACTGATTTGTATTTCGTATAACTCAAAAATGAATAATCGTACAATGCTGCATATTTAACTGTTATAATGTCCAGCTGTACACTTGAAGCTTTGGTTTTAATAGGAGTTCCCGTTTCAGAGATATCAGCAATTTTACAAGAATTTCCGTGACGCCTGTATGTAAGTATGTGTGTGTGTGTGTGTGTGTGCATCTCGCATAACTCAAAAACGGTTGGACGTGGAACGTTGCAAATTGGTACATAGGTTTGTTATAACATCTAATTCGGCAACTCGTTTTTTTTTTTTTTTTTTTGACTTGATACGATTTTCCGTTTTGAAGATATTTAGGAAAATCAGGTTCATAATGATAAAAAATACAAAGGTTTTGGCCATTAAATATGACCTACCATCATAGAGATTTCGCAAGAAGCTGATGATAGAACTAGTAATGATATTGTTGGGAAAGTTGAAGACATTTTTGCGTATAGAAAGTACTTTGTAAAGACATCAGCAGGTTCTTGTCGACGAATGAATTTTATTTAATGAATATTCAGTCTGTAGATAAAGCCCGTAATTTTATTGTTGTGAAAGTTATCAAAATTTCAGCGTGTCGAAATTGACTCTTTAAGACAGAAATAGGTTCTAGTCGACGAATGTATTTCATTTAATGAATATTCAGTTTTTTTAGTCTTTATAGTGAGTCATTTATAAAACTTTTGCAGAATTTAGTTCTGCGCAATAAACCAATGAAATTTTCCAGAATTTTCCAGAACTCTGTTATTATTGAAGTTAGAGTTCACAAACTTTGGCAACCCTAAATTAAAAAAATTTGCAAAATTCATTCGCCAAGTTGCCAAATTCGATGCTCAGACCAAAAATCTACGCTGCTTACTAATTTGCGGTATGGAGAGATTAGCGATAAAATTTTGCGGCAAATGTTGTTTCAGGGATAGCCAGAAACCCTTTCTCAATTTTAACTGAGTTAATTATTTTGATAAAATTTATCGTTTCTCATCACTAATTTTTACCGAAGAGAACAAAACTGGGCCATCTATACTCGAATGATTTGCATTATACTTTAAGATGCGCATTTGCCAATGAGATATTCTATAACAAGTCGTTGAGTACTATTACTGAAAAAACTAGTATAATTGTCTTGGCGGCATATGTAATCGCATTATCGTGACTTTTTTGGTTCGAGTAACAGTTTTTTTTTTTTGTTGTTGTTGTTGTTTTATGGAATGTTCGTGAACTGGAACCTGCCTGTTTATTTACGAATCAGTTACCTCACACAAGACAGTCAATGTTTTCATAAAAATATGACATATTCGTATAGTTGTATAAGGAAGTCATGTGTGCCCACATCAGATTTTTTGTTATGTAATCCTCTTCAATATAGGTAACGCATTTTGCTAGTTCATAAGCAAATATGAAATATTTTATATTATTTAAATGGACCTATTTTGCAATAAATGGGAACAAGCAAATATTATTCTTAGAGAGAATGTTTTAGATAAAATTGTTTATCATACTGCAGAAATGATTAAAATGCGTAAAAAAATATTTTAATAATTTATGAAGTACGATTTAGGTAATAACAGTATTAGCGAAATAATTTAAGTAATACAAGTGATACAAATGATTTTATATATATATAAAGATAAAATATAATAATAATAATAATAATAAAACAAGAGAAAATTTATATTTTAACCTTTGTAAATACATATTAGGGTGTTCCTTAAATAAGGACTAAATCTTGTTTTTTTTTTTTTTTTTTTTTTTTTTTTTTATTTTACCGATACATTTATTTATTATTATTATTTTTTTCTTTAATTTGATCCTAAACACTTTTTAAGAAAACATCAGTTCTCTGGATAATGTTTATACGTGCCGTAGGCACATGAAAACTAAACTTCCTCCTTATTTAAGGGTTACCCTAATGCATATATCTGGTCTACAGTTTGTTGAATGCAAAAAAAGATTTTATGAAATCCAAAATGTATACACAAGAATCAAAAATAGAGATATATGGAAAAAAATTCATTTAATGTTTGAAAATTTTGAAATACTCACTTTATAAATAACTAATAAGAATTAAGTTGAATTATAAAACGACACCAAAAATTCTGATGTGGACACAAGACTACCATATAAAATCATAGGAATATACATATTGTTATGAAAACACTGATAGATTTGCGTGAGGTAACCGATTCGTAAATAAACAGGCAGGCTCCAGTCCACAAACATTCCTTAAAAAAAAAAATAATAATAAATAAATTAAAAAAATAAAAAATAAACACTGCTACTTCAACCAAAACGTTCACGATACACGATCATATATACCAGCGAGACAAATATAGTGTTTCTTTCTTTCTTTTTTTTTCAGGAATAGTACTCCAAACTCCACGGCTTATTACTGAATCTCTCATTGGCAAATGCACAGCTTAGACTGTAATGAAAACCATTCGAATATAGATGGCCCAGGTTTGTTCTCTTTGGCAAAAAGTAGAGGCAATAAACGATAATTTTTACCAAAATAATTAACTCAGCTAAAATTTAAAATGGTTTCTGGTTATCCCGAAACAGTATTTGCCGCAAAATTGTATCGCTAATCTCGTCAAGCCCCAAATTAGTAACGAGTGTAGATTTTTGGTCTTAGCATCGAATTTGGCGATTCGCCGTCGAATTTGCCAAAAAATTGTAGTTTAGGGTTGCCAAAGTTTGGAAGTTCTAATTTCAATAATAACACAGTTCTGAAATATTTCAAAAAAACTCATTTGTTTATAGCATAGAGCTAAATTCTTCGAAAATTCTATAAATGGCTCACAAGGTTATAAAAAAATTGAAATGTGGTTGTTGATGATTGTAGACTAGAACTTGGTTATATATTTAAGTGTTACTTTCCATGCGGTATTACAGTAAAATTGGAAACATATGAAAGTTTTTTCATTTCCACGAAGGTGGGCTTTGACTTAGCGTTTCTCGCGCAGAACTACCTTGGGAATTCCGTAAACCACTGTCAATATCTCGATTAATTCAAATTCCATTCAGACTTCAAAATATTCGGTTGTTTCTGATTTAGCGAAATTTATGCTTTGTAGTGTATTTGACAAAGTTTATTTGATTTCTATCGTAAAAATGGCCATTTCGTTGGATTGTTTCTAGAATATTAATTCAGAACAAAAAGGAGATTTGTTCAATTGTTTAATGAATATTCATTAAATGACGTGCATTCGGGAACTAGAACCTGCGTATATCTTTAAGAATTATTTTATGCGCACAAAAATGTCACCAACCTTCATAAAAATATCATTAAGGGCTCTATCTAAGCGCTGAATATCCATTAAATAATGTGCAATCGTTGCCTAGAACATGCTTGTGTCTTTAAGAATTATTTTCTGCAGGCTAAAATGTCGACAACTTTCTTTATCATTATCATTAAAACCTCTATATACGGGCTGAGTATTCATAAAATGAAAAGCATTCATCGACTAGAACCTACTTCTGTCTTAAAGAACCAAATTCTACACCCAAAATGTAGACAGCATTCACAACAGTAACATTACTGGCTCTATCTACTGGCTGAATATTCTTTAAATAAAACGTATTCGTCGTCAAGAACCTGTTTATGTCTTTAAGAAATTATTTTCCGTACGTAAAAGTATTAACAATTTTCATAATACTATCATTACGGGTTTTATCTACGGGCTGAATATTTATTAAATAAAAGGCATTCATGGACTGGAAATTGGTTATGTTTTTAAGCATAACTTTCTACACGCAAAAATGTCTCCAACTTTTATAACAATATCATTACGGGCTCTATCATTATCGTCTTTTAAAATCTCTATGATGGTAGGTCATATGTCCAAAACCTTTGTATTTTTTATCATTGTATTTATAATTTTCCTTAATATCTCCCTAAAAGAAAATCATAGAAAGACCAAAAATAGAAGTACACAACTAGATGTTATAACAAACCTATATATATTAATTTGCAACGTTCTATGTCCAACCGTTTTTGAGTTATACGAGATACACACACACATACTTACATACAGACGTCATGAAAGTTCGAGTTAAGTCGTTGATACCTCTTAAATGGGAGTTCATACTATAACCAAAGTTGCAGGTGTACAACTAGCCATCATAACAGTCACACATATAAATTTGCAACATTCTACAATCATTCGTGTTTGAGTTATGCGAAATAAAATATCCATTTCGCAAATCAGGATTACTATACTTCCTTATACTTTTATATAAAGAAGTAAAAATAGAATAAAACCTTATAGAAACTTAAGATATCCGCCACTTTATTAAAAATGGCGGATAAAGTTCATTAATGAAGTTATTTGAGCCACTTGTATAATCTATGTATACATGAAAATTAAAAAAAATTCGGAATACGCTTTTTACAATTTGAATTTGAAATTTTCAAGTGGTCTCCACTTGAAAACAAAATGGCCGAGTAACTTGGCTAACAAATTCATCTAAGTTATTTATAATACACTGTCCAAATTTGGTTCGATTTGGAGTATTATTTCAGAAGTTATTGTGATTTTAAATTTTAAAGTGGTAGCGTGATTTCAAGTGGCCCCGCTTAACTTAAGATATCTACCACTTTATTAAAAATGACGGAAAATTTTCATTAATAAACATACTTGAGACCCTTATGTGGTCTATATTTACATCAAATTTCAAACAAATTCGGAATATGCTTTTTACAATTTGAATTTGAAATTTTCAAGTGTTCTCCACTTGAAAACAAAATGGCGGATCAACTTGGTTAATAAACTCATCTAAGATATTTATAAGATAAGATAAGACACTGTGTAAATTTGGTTCGATTTGGAGTATTATTTCAGAAGTTATAGTGATTTTAAATTTTCAAGTGGTAGCCTGAATTCAAGTGGCCTCACTTAACTTAAAATATCTGCCACTTTATTAAAAATGGCAGATAAACTTCATTAATAAACTTCATTGAGACCCTTATGTGGTCTTTATTTACATCAAAAATCAAGCAAATCTTGCTTTAAATATTCTTTTTACAATGTCGGTTTGAAATTTTCAAGTGGCTGCCACTTGAAAACAAAAAGTCGGAGCAGCGTGGTTAACGAACTCATCCAAGATATTTATAAGATTAGTTTACTGTCCAAATTTGGTTCGATTTGGAGTATTATTTCGGGAGTTATCGTGATGACAAAATTTTCATTATAGATAGATAGATACATAAATAGATAAACGAAGTGATTGCAATAGGTCGATTTCTAAAGAAATCAACCTAAAAATCTGAACGCTGAGATATTTTCTCACCAGGGAAGTTTACTTTTCAGAGGGAAGATAAAACATAAGTTTTCGAAACTATAATAGACATATAAGGTAAACATTAAAAGACGCTATATGTATCAGTTCAAAAAACCCTTAACGGCTTAAAAGTTTGTAACGCCGCTACTTTATGGCTATAAAGATTTGAAATATGAGTCTTAAAAATAATGATATCAAATTTTAAGTGACGCTTTGCAATTAGTTAAAATATACATATATTTTCTTATTTGATCATTTGCTTCTTTCTTTTATTTATATTTACAATGCAAACATAATATTTTAAACTTCAAGATAAGACAAATATATAAAATATACTCACTGATACTTTTTCATTTGCATTTCAATTTCAAAATAATAGTTTTAAAAGGAATGATATAAAAATTCCAGTGACGCCTCGGTGTCATTTTAAAAGATTTGTTTTTAGATTCTATTAAAATTAGCTTTGTTTTGTCTAATAAAGTATATTTACACATTGAAACAGTGCTTTTAATTTTCAAATAAACAGTCAAATAATCACACTTTCACTGAGTTTGCATTATAAATTGAAATTATTTATTTCAATAAATTGATTTGTCTTTTGCGTCACGCTATCCAAAACTGTGAGTAAAATTTATGTAAATGTTACTTTCTATCATAGTATCCATCTAAGTGAAAATTTGTGCAAAGAGATAGTGTGATGCAAAGAATAGCATTTGCAAAAAAGTTTTGGATAGCGTGACGCAAAAGACAAATCAATTTATTGAAATAAATAATTTCAATTTATAATGCAAACTCAGTGAAAGTGTGATTATTTGACAGTTTATTTGAAAGTTAAAAGCACTGTTTCAATGTGTAAATATACTTTATTAGACAAAACAAAGCTAATTTTAATAGAATCTAAAAACAAATCTTTTAAAATGACACCGAGGCGTCACTGTAATTTTTAAATCATTCCTTTTAAAACTATTATTTTGAAATTGAAATGCAAATGAAAAAGTATCAGTGAGTACATTTTAAATATTTGTCTTATCTTGAAGTTAAAAATATTATGTTTGCATTGTAAATATAAATAAAAGAAAAAAGCAAATGATCAAATAAAAAAATATATGTATATTTCAACTAATTGCAAAGCGTCACTTAAAATTTGATATCATTATTTTTAAAGCTCATATTTCAAATTCTTATAGCCATAAAGTAGCGGCGTCACAAACTTTTAAGCCGTTAAGGGTTTTTAACCGACTTCAAAAAAGAAGGAAGGTTCTCAATTCAAACCGTATGTTTTTTTTTAATGTTTGTTAGCTCATAACTTCTGAACGGATACTCCGATTTTGATACTTTTTGTTTTGTTGAAAAGGTCTTGGTCTGAAATATGTCCCATTGTAATATCTTTACGATCTAAAGAAAATACAGGGTGCCCCCAAAAAAATCAGTCCCAACTCTTCTAACTGCTAAACGGCTGCAGCTATAGTGATAAAAATGGTATGTTAGTATAGCAAAGTGGCCACGCAGTTCAAGGTTAACTGCTTGCAGCGCCACCTGGCGGAAAATAGAAGAGTTAGTGTTCCTATATCGAAAACGGTTCTAGAGAAAAAAGTTAATTAAAAAGCTGAAGAGTATCATCGACTTAGTACAAAAAGATTGTTTAGACTTTCATGCTAGCGTTTCCTTTCTCGGAAACGGTTCAAGACAGGGGGAAAAATGTGAATTATAAAATTGCAGAGCATCATCGATTTAGTACGAAAAGATAGTTTAGAAACTAATGCTAAAAATACAACGCTAAAAACGTGCCTTTGTTTGTTCGCAATTTATTACACTATGCACACTTGAGCTACATTGCACAGTTCGTAGCGTAGCTGGTGAGACATGCGCTATATAGTTCAAAATACGGTTACTTGATACTTTTTGTTTTGTTGTAAAGATCTTGGTCTGAAGTAGGTCCCATTGCAATATCTTTACAATCTAAAGAAAATAAAGCGCTATCTGGTGAAAAACAGTGGAATTAGTGCTCCTATCTCTAAAACGGTTCAAGATGGGAGAAAAGTTAATTACGAAGTTATAGAGTATCATCGATTTACTACGAAAAGACAGTTTTTAGACATTATCGCTAAAAATAGAACGCTTAAAACGTGCAGTTGTTTGCTCTCAATTTCCTGCACTGTGCACACTTAAAATACGTTGCACATTTAACAGCGTAGCGGATGACACGTATACTCTGTGGTTCAAAGTACTGTTACTGTAAGCGGTTACATCGATTAGTGCAAAGTCGTTTTCAACCAGCTTCAGAAAGGAGGGTATTCTTAATTCAAGCTATTTGTTGTTGTTGGTGTTTGTAAGCTTATAACTTCGTAAGAGATGCTCTAATTAACAGACTTGAAAAAGGAGAAGGTTCTCCATAAAAGCGTATGCTTTTTTTGTTTTTGTTTTTGTTTGTTAGCTCCTAACTTCTGAACGGATGATCAGATTTTAATACTTTTTGTTTTATTGTAAAGGTCTTGGTCTGAAATAGGTCCCATTGTAATATCTTTACGATCAAAAGAAAAGGTGCCCAAAAAAGTCAGGGTGCCCAAAAAAGTCAATCCCAACTCTTTTAACTGCTGAACAGCTGCAGCTATAGTCATAAAAATGGTATGTAGGTATAGGAAAGTGAATATGTGCAACGCGATTCAACCGCCTACAGCGCCACCTGGTGGAAAACGGTGGAGTTAGCGTTTCTATCTCGGAAACGGTTCAAGACAGGGGAAAAACGTGAATTATAAAATTGCAGAGTATCATCGATTTAGTACAAAAAAATAGTTTAGATTTGAAGGCTAAAAACAGAACGCTTAAAACGTGCATTTCTTTGTTCCCAATTTCCTATTTTGTGCACACTTGAACGACATTGCATATGTTGTAGCCTAGCGGGTGAAATTTATGCTATATAAAATTCAAAGTATGGTTATTGTAAGCGGTCGCATCGATTAACGCATAGACGTTTTAAACCGACTTCATAAATTAAGAGGTTCTCAATACAAACCATGTTTCTCATTGTTGTTGTTGATGTTGAAATTTGTTAGCTTATAACTTCGTAAGAGATGATTTAATTTTAATACTTTGTTGTCGTAATGGTCTTGGCCTGAAATAGGTTTCATTATGATTTCATTAAGATATAAACAAATTACAGGATACTCACAAAAGTCTGTTCTCACTCTAACTGCTGAACGCATGCAGCTACACTGGTAAAAGCAGTATATAAGCATCGATGTTGAAACTTCTGTCCGTCAGCTGCAATGCATATTTTGCTCTTTGAACTTAACGCTTCGCAATTTCCAGCGCAGCGGGTGACACGTAATCTCTGTGAAGTTCAATGTATATGCCTAACAGAATTTTTGGTTACAAATACAGCGTATCCGTTCTTTACATTTCTAAAGACATTTTAATTTAACGAATGTTCATTCAATAGATAGTTTTTTGCTCATATCCGATAAAGGCAAGAAAAGTGACACGACTTGAAAATGCAGCATTTAAGAAAAATCAACATAAAAATAACTTGACCAGAATAAAACTGGCATAACTGTCCCTCGAGTGGATAACTTTGTAGATGGAGATGTAAATTTTTTGTTCACATTGGGTGCATTTCTTGTATTTTTCAATGACATAATTTATTTTTTGAGTTATGTCACTTTTCTTGGAAGTTGTGAAACGGCCGTCTAACGTCTTCTAATGTTCTGCTATATGAATAAGTTTTCATTGAAAAGAGGAAAATAAAATCTTTTTGTAAAAAAACAGAACCGACTCCAAAAAGCAACTACTATTCAAACAACTAATAATAATAATAATAATAATAATAATAATAATGTTAAGAAATGAAACTGTAAATTGCGCCTAAATGTATAAAATAATTTCCTTCGCCAAACAACCTATAACACTACAATTAATCATAACTTTTGAAGTCGGCGCAAAATTAAATAAAAATTTATACCTTTATTCAATACAAAAATCAAAATACACATCTATTCAAAATACACATCTTACATGATAGTTATCAAAGTTATACCAAATTTACAAAGGAAACTCTAACTTCGTAGAAACATAAATACCGCATTGGGAAGAATGATTACTGTTCTATGTAGATGCTACTTATGGACCAATTGTATACAGTGATAAAATAATGAAAACTTGAAAATGGATCATTCGAGACAACAGCATTTGTTGCTACCGATCTAAAAACAAACCTTTAAAAACTAATTAAATTTTCTTTAATTTTGCGCTGACTTCAAAAGTTATGATTAATTGTAGTGTTGTAGTTTGTCTGGCGAAGGAAATTATTTTATACATTTAGGCGCAATTTACAGTTTCATTTCTTAACATTATTATTATTATTATTATTATTATTATTTTAGTTGTTTGAATAGTTGTTGCTTTTTGGAATCGGTTATATTTTTTTACAAAAAGATTTTATTTGAACTGATATCATTACTTTTTAGTGGTTATTGATCAAAAAATTAAAATAAGTCCTTCTGGCTCCTAGGAAGGGTAAACTAATTTATCTTTTCTTATGAAGTTGCCACCATTTTTTTTTCAAAATGGCAGCTACAATTTATTAATGGACTTAGTGGATTTATTAATGAAGGCTTGTATATATGGAGTTTTAAGCAAATCGGTTCATAAAACCTTTCTAATGTAAATTTGAAATTTTCAATATGCTAGCACAGGGAAACGAGAGGGTAGATTAAGTTGGCAAATGAACATATCAAATACATCTCTAAGATAAATCTACACTACAAATTTAGTGTGAATTAATTCAGTATTTCAAACGTTATCATACTGACAAATTTTCAAGTAGCCTGCCACTTGGAAACAAAATGGAGAAGCTTCGCACTAAAAAAATTTATTGACTGGGATTCTCAAACTCTTAAAAAATAAAATAAAATAAAATAAAATAAAATAAGAAAGAAAGAAAGAAAGAAAAATAAGTGGATAATTTCAAATTTAAGTTAGAATTACGTAATTTACATTTTGCAAGTTTCTTTTTATAGAATTAGAAATTAAACAATCAAAAAAAAAAATCAAGTAAATGTTAAAAATGGAAATTTGTATATTTTGTTTCCCCTTTTGAGGCTAAGTATGCTCCAATATTCACAATTAAATTTTCATTAAAATTGCAGGTAAAAATTACTTCATATATATTTTCATATAAAATGTTTGGGGGAAAAATAGACAAAATATAAATTAAGCTTTACATTTCTATAATTTTAAAAATAAGATAAAATCGCCTGTAGAAAAAATTTATGGAAAATATAAGTTAAACTTAAAAAAAAAAACTAAATTTCTGCGTAAAAATTCTATTTCATAAATATATTTACAACTACAATAAACAAAAAACCCTCCTTTAATTTTAAATAATTATTTCTACATGTTTCGAAGCAATAAAAAGTTTTTTCTTACTTTCTTTTTTTTTAAGAAAAATAAATAAATGTAGTGGCGCCATCTAGTAGTTTGTATTAAAATCATATACATATATATTTAACTTTTTTTTAAAATTATTTTTTCCCCCTAAAAAAACCTTGTTTAGAAACAGGTAGAAATAGTTATTTAAAATTAATGGAGGATTTTTTGTTTATTGTAATTGTTATTATGAGTTTCAGAGTAAGAATGTTATTTATTTATTTTGACGTGTTTTTTAATAATTGCTATTTGACATATTTTTCATGAATATTAATAAAATTCATGAAATAATGTTATTTCCAATAAACAGTGTAAGCACTGTTTCATCCCCTAGTCATTATTGCTTTAAATAATAATAAAAAAAAAAATATTATGTCAATATTTAAAATATGTATCATTTTAAAGTCTGAAAAATAAATAAATGAATAAACTCTAACTGTATTCTCAAAAGAGATTTTTAATTTTTAATAAGAAATATATATATATATATATATATATATATATATATGTATGTATTTACGAAAATGTATGTTTTGAATAAAAAACGATAGATGGCGCCAAAACTCTATTTGCTGTTTTTTTCCATTCCCGGCGCGGAATGATACATGAATATGAATCGTAAATCATTGAGCTATTATAAAATCCATGTTCATGAATGATTAAAAAATTTTCGCTTTAAAAAATTGTAAATTCATCATTTTTATGATAAAATAACATATCTAAAATTACAAAATACATCCTTATTTTATCTAAATATTTTTTTGACTAAATATGAAAATTTGAAATCAAAAATATTTTTTTCATAACAGAAGAGAAAATATATTTAAGTGAATTTGACTTAGTATATATACAATAAATATTTTAACATGTAATAAAGTACTTTTGCGTTAAAAAAAAATCTAAATAATTCATTGGCTGCATTGAAGTCGGTCAATCAACCAGCCCACATACCTCACAAGTAAGACCGCATAACTGCGTTTTCACCCGAAGAAACACATGTAATAGGCGGAGTAATATAGTTCCATATTTAAAGCTATTTATATAAAAAACAAGAGTTTTCCTGAAAAAAAACGAAAACGTTACTAGATTCAGAAAGATCCTATTAACAACATATATTAATTATATGAAAATCCTCCGAGCCGTTTTAGAGATATTTTTCAGAATTCGAGTCTATTACACCAACCGTTTTCCCATTTTGGCTTTAAATTGAGATTCAGATCTCAAAACATGATGCATGTAGAAATGTAAAATTTTCAGGATAGATTAAGACCGAAGATAAAAGATTATTTTGAAAAGATCAGAACAAAATATGGCATATTTGCTGAGATATTAAGTGTCGGCTTTTACAAATCTCTTTGATGTCAAACTAGCCGTATATATGAGTTCGCAGCGTCCCGTTTGTCCCTCCACTTGCGTCACTCAAAAAACTATCGTTTTTCCTGATATATATATATATATATATATATATTCGTTTTATTTTGATAATTTTGTATATGTTTATATATATATAGATAGATAGATAGATGACAGAGAGAGAGAGACTACTTATATTTACGACATATATATATATATTTTCTTTTTTTTCTTCTTTTTTTCCCCCTTAAACTTTATAAATATTTTCAAATAAAAATCACAATTAAGTAACAAAAAAAAAATTAGTAAAATATCAAATTTGAAAAAAAAAAAAAAAAAAAAATGCATAACTGAGAGGAGATTTATTTCTGGAAATAAACTGTCTCAGCAATAGGAACCTACTTCTATCAGTAAACTATCAAACTTTTGGAAGTTTAGAAGCTGACAAAACGCAAGGAGATGCAGCGTAAGCCTTTGAAGTAAAGTATAGTTTATTGAAATATATGGATTCAGTTTTTCCAAAAGGAAATATCAGTAGAAAACTAAAAGAAAGTCATCGACTTGCGACTACAGCAAATGCGGACAGGTAATAATAGTAACATCCAGAAGAAACAGTGATCTTCAATTGATCTTCAATAAGGTTTTTGGGGCTAATGGAGCTAGATTTTCATTGTAAACTGTTTTATATTGCAACATCGGTGTAGATTTGTAAGTTCACCAATCTGTAGTTTATGTTGCTTTAACAGGCGAGTCACCGTATTATACACAGAGGAAGTGAATTTGGACATTGTTTTTCTCACACACAAAACCCTTAAAGCGTACACGATAATAAGACAGTTGATTCATAAAAAAAGGGGTATGCGACATATTGTTGCATTTTTAGACGAAGATGATGAATTTAGAAAAGATGGATTTGTCTAGACATGTATTAGTGTCAATGTTCGTACCGACATCATGTGTTTCTGCACGACGAATTGATGAATCAGTTATAAAGGAACGAAATCTTCACATCTTTTATGGTTCCATACGCTATAATATCTGGGTGAAATTTCTCAGCTAAAATAGAATTGCAGAAAAAACTGTAAAAAAGCAAATGAACTGCACAAAACTGCAGATAATCTGAAGGTATTTGAAACAATAAAAAGTTTAAGGAATATATATGGGTCATTGCCAACATAAGGGGTAGAAACCATGTCCCTTAGCCCTCAAAAATAGAAAATATTTTCAATCAGAAAAAAATTTACAACTAGGCTATTTCTTACGATTTTCTCTAGTTGAATATTATTATAAAAGTTTTTAATGTTATTTATTTTTCTTAGAACTCGATCGATAAAACCTGGAATGTCCACTCCGTGGACTGTCCCCAAGGGAAGTCTGCAGAATATAACATTATTTTCAAGCTTAATATTAATGTTTTTTAATTACATTTTGATTTAAGCAGGACATAATTATCCTTAAAAATATATTTATTAAATTTTAGAGTTATAAAATGAATCTTGTTTTTTTAATTAATTTGTAACAAATGTCCCTAATAAAATGCGTCCACTCCGTGGACAACTATTTAATTTCCCATAAAGTTCAGTAGATGGCACTGTCTGTCACCAGTGTGTAACTGAGAAGAAAGAGGGGGAAGCCATCTTTGTTTTTACCTACATGTGCTGAACTCAATGCTTTATTTCGTTCTGTTAAAATAGATTTCATCTGTGATACCTCTGTTTGGCTATCTCATCAGTCCACTCCGTGGTCAGAAGTATACAAGTAATTATAAGGATTATTTATTATCTAATTATTATTACAATTAATGATTATAAGACTTAATTCAACACTAAAGTTAAATTGTTCCTGACGTTGTTGCTTTGTTCCTTAAAATTCAAAATCAGACATTCTGTCCACTCCGTGGACTTCCACTCCGTGGACATCATTTGATCAAAATGAATAATTTTCTGAATAATTTTTCTTTGGCGTTTCTGACGTAGTAGTTTATTCCTGTTTTAATATTTCTCTTCATGGTTTAAATGTAACAACAGAATTCGTATTAATATAATTTTAAGAACAGTTTTATGAGTGTTGTTTACAGAGTAATGCAAAAGGATAATGTATACTATATGTCCTTTTTTTTTTTTTTTTTTTTTTTTTTTTTCTTTTTAATTTTAAAGGTAAAATGTAGAAAAGGTGACATAACACTTTAGAAAAATAATTGCAAAAATATAATTAAATTTAGTTTCAGAAGAAAAAATAAATAAAAATATTTTTTGTTTTACAGCAAAACTAAAATTGTTTTGTGTTTTTATTAATTGAATAACTTTTTTTTATATATATATATATAAACAATACTTAAAATATATATTTATTTTATTTGCAGAAATTTATTATGCTGTTCAAGAAAAATGGAAATTCGCATGTAACCCAATGCAGAACAAACAAATGTGCACAAACCTTCGCTCAAACTCAGTCAAAAAGAAAATTAGGTGGAGTTGAAAATCAAAAAGATAAGAAAAATAACAAGAAAAGGAAACTTCCCAGCCAAACTACAGAAAAACGTAAAGAACAAAAAAGAAAAAGTATGCAGAGAGCAAGAGACAGACTAATGCTCCTATTACACACAACACGTTTTCACACAACTTTTGAGATAATTGTAAATTTGGCTCAAATCACGTCAATGCCCAGTGTAGTAGGAATTGGGAATACGATCAATTTTTTCTGGCAAGTCAGACTGTGAAAAACCAGTGAGAAGAAAGCTCTTTATGTACCGATAGAAATCCTTCAGTAAACTACTAAAGGATTTCTATGTGCCGAGAAATGACAGCGCCGGCGGGAATTCATTCACCGTTTTCCTCTTCGCTCTCCCATGTCGTCCCCGTTAAAACAGAGATAAATAGGTGTGCCTTGACATGTACTGTACACCGTGTAAACCAGTTTTTCGAACAATTTTTGATTCAACTATTGTAATCTTCTTTCGGTTTACAGCTTTCGAAAATTGGAGCAAAAATTGGATGAAATAAAAGTCGCGTGAAACATCTTTGTGTATAATAAGAGCATAAGAAATGATCCCGCAAGACATGAAGAAGGAAAAGCTAAAGAAAGATAAATATATCACAGAAGGAAGAATACTGTAGTTAAAATGTTTGAACAAATGAAATGAAGTGTTAGGAAAAAATGGAAAAACCAAAACAGAAATCAAAGGGAGAGATTGAAGAAGCAGAATAATCTTTGAAGAACATCTCAGAGATGATACACCTCCTGAGACACCTCGTTCCGCAGCCATAAACATCACACTACCACAAATTAATCCATCTCTGAAAACAAAACCATCTGTATCATCATCTAGCAGACTAGAAAGTGGAAGAAAAAGGTGGAAAAAGAACAGTGAAAGGCTTTGTGAAGAAAACAAAAAATTGGTTAGGAAGCTTGAAAAACACAAAAAGCATGTGCAAAGATCTAAGGATGTGAAGTCAAAAAATAATACTACTGATTCTGAAAAACCCAAGAGAAAAGTGAAAAAAATTATCACAGAAGCAAATTCAAAAGAAATTGAGAAATGTATTATTTTTGGCGAGGTTATAAAAAAGCCAATAAAAGAAAGTTTTAAAGGCGCAAAATCAAAGAAGAAACTTAAAGAAATCTTCGAAGTTTTAACAGGAAAAATAGCAAGGAAATACAAGTGTCTTCAACATATTAGATCAATCAGATTAAAAAAAAAAAAAAAAAAAAAAAAAAGAAAGAAAGAATATGCGGAACCAACAATTATTTTCCTGTTATTTTCATTTTTCAAAAGAATTAAAGTAAAAATATTTGTTGATTATTTTCTAAAACACAAGTAAAACAATAAGGATGAAAAGATACAGCTGCAAAATAACTTTCAGGTTTGGATATTTATAAGTGTCCACTCCGTGGTCAATGATGTCCGCTCCGTTCACACATTAATTTTGAAATTAATTAATTACCAACCAAAAAATAGCTAACGAGATAGCTCATCAAGTAATTTAGATTCATAGTTGTCAAAAAGGAATTAAGGAATTTTTTCAAATTTTTTTGGTAAAATTTTTATATTTTCAAATTAGTCTTCGTTTTCTACCCTTTAGATTGGCAATCACCCATATATATATATATATATGTATACCTGCATCCAAACTGCAAATTCTTTGCTTCTAAACTGCAGTTATTCTGCAGATTTTATGATTTTTGTTCCAAATACCTTAAGAATATCTGCAGATTTTTCTGTAGTTTGTTTAGCTGGATTGCCTCTCATGGATTACAATATCAGGCTAAATTCAGATCCGAATTATCTGCTGGAATAACATATTTATATATTTCTAGGCAAAAAATATTATTACATGTATTTCACTCGCAGAAACATTTCAGCAGCTGTAAATAATTCTTTTGCAGGATTTGGAGGAAATACACAAACGCTTTCTTGATGAATTCTCTGACATCTGCATAATGCAGCAACGCGTTTGATCTGAGAAAATCATACCCTTTATCAATTCGCATTTAACCCAATGAATTTTATTTGCTTTTTTTTTATTTTTTTATTTTTTTATTTTTTATTGCGTATGTAAATTCTGTCTTTGCTGTTTTCTGACAAAATACAAGAAAAAAATAAGTAATCTGGTTCACTTGAGTACTTTTCTTTCCTCAAAAATTATAGCACCAGTTTATTATATGTCACGAAATAGAATTTTTTTTTTTCATTTTTAATTTATAACCAAATTTCGTAATTATTTAAAGAACTCATAATACTCATATACGAAAGCAACTTTTGTTTTTATAATGATGGTAGAATCACTCAGAATAATAATAATAAAAAAAAAAATCAATATTCTCAATTTAAAACAATAATAAAATTAATAATAAATTAAGATAATAAAGAAAACAGAAAAAAAAGTTGCAGTTTCTTACAATTTCGTTTTTTACAACATTCATATTGAAATTTTTTTAACATTACATTTTCTTTTAATATTAACATTACTTGTGTTTGCTAAATTTACTTGTTTACATTTAGATTTATTTGTTAAATTTATAATTTTCCATAAGACTAAGAATTTCTAAAATGCAATAAGTTAATGGAAAGTTTATAAAATTTGTTTCGTAATATATCAAATGAAAATTGTGAAAGAATTTTTTTTTTTTTTTTTTTTTTTTACAAAATAAAAATAATCAATTCATTTTTGTAAAAATTCGTAATATTTATAAGTCATATAAAAATTAAAATACAGATAAATACGTTGAATGTCTCAATAGAATCAGATATTTAACAAAAAAAGAAATCAACTTCAAAAGTAAAATGAAAGTGGAGTTTAACATTTGGATTATTTGGAATTTTAATTTTTTTCATTGTCGCATAAAATATTTTGACAACTCAGTAAAATGCTATCAAAGGCATAGTAAAATAAATAATAATAATATATATATATATATATATATATATATATTAAAGACGACTGGATATTAATGTGTGTCTGGATTCTTATGGTTTTTAAAAGAGATTTTATAAAAGAAACATCTTTATTTTAACATCCTACAGAAAGTTATTTGTTATTATTATTATTTTTATTACTAAAGCTTTTGAATGCAAGCTATTCAATATATGCAATGCATATGTTATTTTTAAAGGGAAGTTTATTTCGAAGAAATGGATGATTTCAAAATACTTCAGTAAAGTATTAAATAATGCAAAATTTTATTTATTCTGAGTTTTAAAACCAGTATTTTAAAGTTCATAATCGAGAACAAATTTGTTTCTCTACTTAAGAAACTCGCTATTGACAGACAATCTTTAAATTTCAAAAAGGAACTATTTTTTGTTGTTATTATTAATTTTCTAAACACAAAAGGAAAAAATATTGTTTAATGAGTTTTTTGAAGTTTTACAAAAGATCAAAGAGATATTATTAAGTTTCTTATTTTTAAAGATATTTTATTATGAACAAATTTGAAGAGTTTCGTTTAGTTTTGCAATGAAAAATAAAATTACTTTTGCTAAGTTTTCTATTGCTGGTTGTTCTTTTAATGCAAAATTTATTTTTGTTACTAATTAAGAAAAAAAAAGCAACGAAAATAAACGACATATATTTATTTTATATAGAAGCATTATCCACTAATCGTTTTAATAATAAAAACCTTGATTTCATGGAGGTCACGCTCGAAGTTGATGTCATAGTTACGTCATAATCCAAATAACACAGATTGATCGGCTAGCAATCAGGTGATAGACTCTTGCCACAAAATAACCTGCCGGTATCATTTCCATCTCTTTTTTTGTCTAGATGGCCGATTGTTTGCGATAGATGAGTGAACAATAATTCTATAGGCGCTGGTTGAAGGACAAAAACATTTAATTCAAATAAAATGCTGACTTCGAAAGGGATTGCCAGTGGTTGGTTCACTGCGCTTACATCATCGACACACAAAATAGAAATTGCACATATTCTAATAACAGATGGAGAACTATCGTTCCCAAAATTTACAGTTTGAATGAAACGATTCAGTGCGCCCTCTAAATGAGAAATTCTTAAGTACAGAGGAAACAACCGACTGATGGTCCTATATGTCGGAACGCATGCGCATTAGTATGATTCGAAGAATGCATTGGCCGGCAAGGTACCCTGCCAAACAAACGCCGATAACTGCCATATGTCGGCCAGAAATGTCGGCAACCACTTAATACATACATATATATATTGAAAACCTTTTCAAACATTGAATAGATGAAAACAAGAAAAATTGAAAAAGATGAAACAGAAAAAAATCAAAAAAATTGCGACAGTCAAACATCCATTAATTGAAACATGCAAATTCATTACGTTTTCAAGGGTATAGAATGAATGTTACATGTAAAATAGGTGTTATTTCTGTCTTGTTGTATGCAAATTGCTAAACATTTAAAACAAGCTATACCCTATAACACCCCAAAAAAAGGGAAAATTTAAACTGAAAAGATATGTGAAAAACCAAATGAGAATCAAACATATTTAGATTCATGCAGCATATTCAATATTATTAATTTAAATAATAATAATAATAGTTAAATGAAATACTAGTAATAGTAATAAAACTAAATTATAACATACATTACACATGAAAAACTTGTATAAGTAGCTTGCACGGAAAGCCAGATCACTAAACATACATGTGGCTGTATACAGTTAGATTCACAGTTAATTTTGGAATCGTATTAAATAACTGAACGATTAATTTATTTTTGAATTTGTATTTGTCAACTGAACGATAAAGTTGAGTGAACTGTTTGATTTTAATAATTAACCTAATAGTGATAATTTAAAATTAAATTTTGATTAAAAATTGAGATTAACTTAATTTACGAAAATTCATTAATTAAAATATCCTATGTATATATTTACACTGATGCTCACTGGATAAGGCCTTTAATTATTTTTTTTCCTCTTTGCTTTAATTTCTTTAACATTAATTATTAGGATAAAATTTTATTAGAATTAATGCTGTTTAACAAATGACATTAAAAGAGCATATTTAAAACGTTAAGTATTATGAAGGCTAATATGCGACATTTAAATTATAATAATAATAATAACAATTTTTCATAATAATGCAATTTCAGTACTTCAAATATGAAAAAAAAAAAAAAAAACTCCTAAGAAAGTTTATTTAAACGATAATATACAGTTTATTTTTATTTAAAGAAATACACAGCTTATAAATATTTAGAAAAGCAAATGAAATTTCTAATATTTCGTACTCAATTTAAAACCATTATCCATAAAGTTTCTTTATATTTATTTCTAGCTTTAACTATACAGTAAAAAAAAAAAAAAAAAAGCAGTATACATTTAAAAAGAAAACAGGTGTACAAGTTATTATTCATGGAATGCTAGCATGTAGTCAGTAATAGACGATAAAATAATTGTATTTCCTGTCATAAAATTGATACTACTAGCGACCAGTAAATTTGATAATGTAAATAATGATATTAAGTTCTTAAAATACCTAAAAAACACTATGTCTGAGTTTTAAGCCAATTACATTATTTATACACAAAATATTACCGTAAAAATATTACCCGAGTCTTTATTGATATTAAACTCAACGTTTATTAAACGTAGTACAAAATTTTAACGTATTTTTTAAAAATAATGTTTTAGTTTCGATATCAAGGTCAAATACGAAAGTAATAAGATTGCTTCATCAATTTATTGACACAAATGTAAGAAAATCTGTTCTAGATTCGGTAGGTTAGTGTCATAACCATCTGACCGCCGCTGATGTATATTATCAGGTTAATGAGCTGTTCTTTTTGCGCATCACACTTATGATTCAAAATTATATAGTTATGAGAATTTAGCTTATTTGTCAAATTTGAAGGTCTTAAATGTTAGCCATAAAGATTATAATGATTCGCAAAGTTAAAATTTTAATCTGAATTGGAAATAAGCACTGTCTTATTGCAACGAAAAATTATATGGTGAAAACAACATTACAGTTTTACCCTTTGCAAAGGCGGTCAGGGATTAAAGAAATCATTAGTTTGGGAAGCTGCACTACATTCATTCTAAACATCCTAAATATTTCTTGAAACTTTGGGCAAAAATCTAGTATTCCTTAACCTCTTCGGATCCGAAGCTATAATAAAAACATAAGTTACATAACAACATTTGAAGGCTTTTAGGCATATACGTTCACATTTTACATTACAAAAAAGTATAATTTTCTTACATTTATAATTTAGGGGGGTTAGTAATGTACGATACAAATGTATGGCTTCAAACAACTAAACTCTAAATTATTAAGTTACAAAAATCTTTCTAACTGAAACACAATTAAAAATTCGATGCCCTTAAATAAATCAATCAATATTAGTTTTCTTTTTATTCTGTCAAGTTTCTAAGTATTTAATAAACAATTATAAAAAATGCATACTTTTCTTCGACCTTGTGGCCGACTACTGCTTTAGAGTCTCTTTACGAAAGTCGACAAAATAACATTATATTTCAGAAATAAATTTAGTTTCTTGCTGCCATATACCGGTACCTTTTTAAAGTCAATTTATTCAGCTTTTTATTAGTTAAGTCAAAATATAAAAATATTAAATAGATTTTATAAAGGAAAGAATAGAGCTCCACATATGTGGACCTCTGGAACGAAGAGGTTAAAGAAGTTTCAAGATGAGAGTATAGAATCGCTGATGTTATTTTCTACGTAGGTGCCCAATTTTAAAAAATCGAGCCAAATTCGATATTTTCTTAATGTATTTACTAATATAGCAATTAAAAAATATATATATATATATATATATATATAAACGATTGTTATTTTTCCTATGTAAATACGCTTCATAAGCATTTATATGATTTGTTTGCATACAAAAATTTAAATAAAAGTAATAAATAAAACTTAATACAAATAATGTATATAATAGAAAAACTCATTCCTTTGTTAAATATATATTAATATGTTCATTTATGCATATATTTAAAAACTATTATAAGATCATTACATTCTTTCATCTCTAGAAAAAATTAAAATGTTTTGAACTATTAATTTTTATTTTAAAAGTGAAAGATAATAAAAGTAAATGAACTAAGGAAAAAGGAAGAAATTCAGTTCTATTTGTTACTGTGAACCAAAATTATAAAACATCTAATTCTCTGAAGCCAAAAATACATTTTTTTTATTTCACCTCACCATTACATTTTTAACAGCGCAAAATATTTGAAAAATTAAACTGTACGTATCTTAAATATTTTCTATTATATATTTATTTATTTGATTTACTTCATTTAATAATAATAATATAAAAAATAATAATAATTCAATCGTCTAAATTTTTTAAATCATTTTCATATTACTTTCTTCTATATATATATATAAGAAGAAAGTATTGAATTCATGAAAATTTTCCGTTTTTTCATGGTTTTATACGTTTTGAGAAGTTTTGAACACGATTTGATTAATGTTAGAAAGCTTCTATCTGCCTGATAGTGTAGATTATTTGTGTATGTGCCTATTATAAATTTTGTGAAAGCCACTTCTCACGAAATAAGGAACGAAATTTAACCAAACTTGGTATTTAAATTGGCTTTGATTTAAACTTGTGCTCCTTACAGTTTCGAGACAATCGCTCAATAGGTGGCGCTGTTATCAAAATTTTTCATATCTTATAATATGGCAGTATAGGACAAAATTTCGTATAAATGTACATTATGAGAATTATTTTTAACGAATGATTGTGAAATTAATATGAATTAGTGTTAATAGTTGTAGTAAATTAGGAAAAAAAAATTGTCCATGTAAAAGCATTGCTTCTCCCTCCCCCACCTTAATTTTTTAATGAATGATTGAGAAATTGATATGAATTATTGATAATAATTTATTAAATTAGGGACGAGTGGATTTGTGCATGTAGTAGCCTTGCTTCTCCCCTTCCCGGATTGGGAAGTACCCCCGGGATGGTGTCAATTTTCAAATTGAGAATTTTTCAAAAGAACTCGCCAATATCTTAGAAGATCAATACTGAACTATAGATCTGTAATAATTTAAATTGAATTTATCGATTATTTCATTATTTTAGTGGGAAAAATAAAGCTTTTTCTTAGATTTTGGTAAATGTATTTCTCTGGGATGCATATCATTTGCATTCATCATAAAAAATAATTTCAATAAACAATAATTTAATAAATACTTTGTGCTGCGGGAATTTGTATAGGAAATTAAAGAAGAAGGTTTGCGGCGACCACAGCATACTGGTTTTAAAAAGAAAAATAAATAAGCAATCATAAAAGTTTCCATTCTTAGCAAATAAACGTAATAAAAAATATGCATTAAAGATTCTTGCTTCACATTATCGGTTTCGAATGGACGTGGCTTTTCTTCTTCATGTGCAAAAAACATGTGCTACTACCTCGGAGGTAAAAGTAAGACTGAGTCAAGCTGTCCTGCTTTTTTCGCCAAGGTAGTATCACGTGTTTTTTGCGTCTGAAGTCGAAAAGTCCCCATCCTATCGAAACTCATAGTGCTTCCTTTTATTTTAGGGTGTGTGAAGACGTTTTTATGTTTAAATATCCTTAATAAATGTCGTAATCCTGCAATTTATTAAAATAAAAACTTTATATTTTAGTTTCATATTTAAGCAAAATTAAAATATTAATTTTTCAGTTCAATTTTGCTATTCTCAATATCCACTCTCGACTTAAAACAGGAAGAAAATAATGTGTATTACGTTATTATGCCAAAGTTTGATCATTATGGGAAATAATCGGATAATATTTATTGTTATTTTACTGTGAAATATTATAGAATTGATGCATGTCACTTTCTTGGGGCTAATAATTTAATTTGCTTTTAATTCTTTAATGGAACTTGGAAACTTTGACTTGTTACCACTGAAGGTTTCTGTAGAAACTTGTATTTCCATTTAATATCTCTAAATTGAATTATATTTCGTTAGTTCAATAAAATATACACCCAGGCAACAATTCTTATGATTTTTCATACATTGTTTTTACAGATTTGAAACCTTTAAATTGCGTTTTCTCAGTTTGCATTTTTTCATGAATTCATGACTTTCAAAATGTTAAAACTTCTAAAAATATATTTAAGAAAAGACTTAATATTTTTTGAGAGTGTTTAATAGAACCTACTTTAAAGAATTATGGGTGGATTTTGAAATTTATTGATTAGTATGTCTGTGTACAAATTTGAAATATACATGTACACTACATAATTTTGTTATATTTTTATATTTTTATATTTTTATATTTTTATATTTAATATTTTTTTTGTTTAAAGATATTACAAAATCTATCCCTATACATTAATTCTTTTAAGTAGGTGTTATTAAACATCCAATAAAATTATTAAGTCTTTTCTTAAATATCTATAGAAATTTTAACATTTTAAAGATCACGAATTCATGAGAAAATTTAAACTGAGAAAATGCAGTTAATAATTTCAGATCTGTAAAATATGTATCAAAAATCATAAGAATTGTTGCCTTAATATAAGTTTTATTGATAAAAGCTAATATAGTTTAATTTATAAATATTACATGGAGATGTAAGCCTTTATATGAAACTTTCAGTGTGCTGAGTAAAACGTGCCAAGTCCTCTTAAAAGCAAATGAAAGTGGCGTATAATTTAAATTTTTACGGCAACATGGTCATTACTGGAAATTGTGTGTTTACTCATAACAATGAAGTGCAAAATATTTCCATATACATTAAACTTCACTGTACACACATAAAAACTTGGAGTGAAAATTTGAAACACTCAAAAGATGTTTTATGTTTTATTTGATTACGGAGTTATTCTCTGATTTAAATTATTTAAAGAACCGCTTAGTTTATAAACATTCAAAAAGTCAAGGGAACCATTAGATATTTTTCCTGTTTATAATAGTATTTTATTTCTGTAAAAAATACAATATATGTAGTCATATTAGGAAGATAATAATACACAGTGATTAAAACCCGAATAAACTTTGCACTGAAGACGGTACGCTTTAGGCTACCTAAATAGCTGTATGCATTTGCAATATTTTTCTTTGGCGTTTCTGACGTAGTAGTTTATTCGGGTTTTAATATTCCAACGCCAAGTCTCCTGTTATTATAATACTTAGTGATATTAACTGATAAAATTCATGTAGCTGTTATTTACAACCTGAAAAGAAGTCGAAGGTACTGTATATCATCACAAAAGAACATTAATTAGTGTAAATAAATATGTATCTAATTTTAGATATTACTATTAATTTTCTTTCTAATACTTTATTCATGTATTTATCACAGACATGAATTCTTATACCAATCAATAAACCAATCAGTCTATTTATCAACACCTAAATATACACATGCTTCTCAAAATAATAGTGACGATAATATTAATAATGATAATAATAAAAATTATCGTTATTATTATTATTATTAATATTATTACAGACGAACTTATAATTTACAATAAACAAATAAAAATATGTTTTCCGCAAATGAATATGCATAAAGGTCAATAAGCAATAAAAAATTTTAAAATCCTTATAAAAATATAAATTTGAAAATAAAATAACACCGGAAATTATTATTATTATTTTTTTAAAATAAAAGCTGACAGTCTTATTAAATTTTAGAATTTGAAAAATATTACTATGCTTACAAAGATTCGAAAAAAATGTACGAAAATTCTTCTTAACAGCTTTTATACAAAGCGTATATAACAAGAAAAAAGGAAAGTAATTTGTTTTGAGGCTTAAAATTTGTTTTTATAATGATAAAGTTTTTATAAACAAAAAATAATAAAAATCAGTTCCTTCTTTAATGTTTTTTGTATTCAAAATAATAAGAATATTTTTAACACGTTTACTTCAGGAAATAATGAGACTTATTTATATTTATTTTTATTTTTTTATGGAAAAAAAAAAAAAAAAATGAAAACAAGAGAGGTGTTCTTAAGTGAAATTCAAATAAAATTGAATCAAAAGTATTATATTTATTTTTCTCCGGAAAATCGTTTAAGTTTTAATATATTTAAAAAACTTAATGACAGTTTTTTGAATTTGTTCTGGAAAAAAAAGAAAAAAAAAAAAAAAAAAAAACTTCGAAAGTGTCTTTCGGAATCATACAAAAAATAGAAATAAAACACTTTTTCGTATTAAATTTAATATTTATGTTTGTTTCTAGATTTAAGCAAAATTTTACATTTTTTTCTCTATAATTCCTATATATTATTCAGTCATGTTAGACTCAAAATTTCATAGTGCCCACTAATGTAAAGTAATTAATTTTAAGATGTCTATGATAAAACGTACGCAATAAACAGTAGTGTACTGTTAAAAAGTTGGTATGCCAGCAGTTTACGCGATATGCTTAAGAAGTAAGAAAATAATAAAAAAAATTTTACTAGGAGAAGCTTTGTATGAAACAAACAAGGAAAAAAATAAAAAAAATAAAAATAAAAATAAAAATAAAAATTTAAGTAAAATTATACAGACACGACATTATTTCATTATTTAAAACATGAAAATCTGACATTGCCAGATTTTAATTTAGTGCCAGAGGCCTACTGCTAAACTTGTTAATATCGACAAATTCTTCTTTAGTTATTTCGTGACGATCTAAATTCCATGATAAAGTTTTCATTAAATCAAACCAATGTGTTTCAGCTGCAGATACTGTAACAAATAACGTTGGAAGTCCAAACTGTCTTATAGCCGCAAAACAACGGTTTTTCTCTTTTTCCCAATGAGGGGGAGGTGTGCCTTGGGGGGACTCATGTCAAAGGTGTGCCTTGGGGGGGGGGACTCATGTCAAAGTTGTACCTTGGGGGGACTCATGTCAAAGTTGGGCCTGGGGGGGGGCTCATGTCAAAGTTGGGCCTGGGGGGGGGACTCATGTCAAAGTTGGGCCTTGGGGGGACTCATGTCAAAGTTGTACCTGGGGGGGGGACTCATGTCAAAGTTGGGCCTGGGGGGGACTCATGTCAAAGTTGTGCCTTGGGGGGACTTCATTCAATAAATCCCCATTCAATAAACCGACTGAAATAGGCCCTTAGCACTATTAAGAGTGCATTAAAAAAATTCGACAACTGTACCGACTGAAATATGCCTCTAGCACTAACAAAATAAAGAATGAAAAAAAGAAACTGAGGAAATTGTAGTAAAATGCAATGAAGGCAGCTGTTAAAAAGAAATATTGTCACGTAGATTAGGCTTAGATAACTATTTGTGTAGAACTACTAGAACGAAGTAACACAAAGCCCTTAAAGCTCACCTCGAGACTTTATTTTTCAACTCAACTGAATTCGCATCAGCTTATATACAGTTGATGAATCTTCTAGAACAGAATCTTCTAGAATTTGAAAAGTCTAGAAATTACATACAGTAACTGTATAATTAATATCAACATAATTAACAAAATGGCATAATGAATAAATACGTAGTAAACAATTTAGAATTAAACAAAAACCACTTTTAACCAGTTGCATACCATATAACATAGCTGCGATTTTATTATTATTATTATTATTATTATTATTATTATTATTCCGTAGTATTGTTGATAGCCGCCTTTTTTTGCAAGTATTTTAGGAAAATATTTCTCTTCTTATTTAACCATAGTTAAATCTGTAGAATATTACTCTACAAAAATACCAGTGCGGGAAAAAGGCGGGTAATAACAATACTACAGAATATTAGTTAAAATGTTGTCCAGTATGTAATAGCAGTTTATCAGGAGAAAACTCTTAAAAGTGCAATGCAATAAACAACGGGGGAGGCTTAACCATTAGAGACGGGCTCTTTTGAATCTCCACGTTGGCTTTGGAGCCCCTCTCTAAAGGTTAGAAACGCTCAAAACCGCTGCATAGTGGTGAGCGGCCTCCTTCCGTCTTATAATCTTAGAAATATTTAAAAATACGTATCTGAAGATAATGGACATAACAAATATATTAGGACTATATTTACTTTAGACAACAAAATAATACTAGTGCGGGAAAAAGGCGAGTAATAACAATACTACAGAATATTAGTTAAAATGTTGTCCAGTATGTAATAGCAGTTTATCAGGAGAAAACTCTTAAAAGTGCAATGCAATAAACAACAGGGGAGGCTTAATCATTAGAGACGGGCTCTTTTGTATCTCCACAGTGGCTTTGGAGCCCCTCTCTAAAGGTTAAAAACGCTCAAAACCGCTGCATAGTGGTGAGCGGCCTCCTTCCGTCTTAGAATCTTAGAAATATTTAAAAATACGTATCTGAAGATAATGGACATAACAAATATATTAGGACTATATTTACTTTAGACAACAAAATAAATTAAATACTCTAGCGCATTGTGTCAATTACTATGTTTCTGAAAGCAGTTTATCCAGATTCCTAAATGATCTTCAAAAATCTTTTGTTCTCTAATTAATTGATTTAAATTACACGAAATACCTATATGCTTTGTTTAATTACTTTTTAAATATAATACATTACACAGGTCGACATGTAAAATTTTGATTTTATAATTTTGACTGATCTTTATGTTTTTTGGTGTGCTGAAACCAAAAGGGAAGTCAGTTTTTCTCAATCACGTATAGATTTTTGTCAATACAGGATGCCTATCTATATATTTTCTTCCATTACTCTTCCACCAAGATAATTATATGGTAATTTTTGTAATATGTTTCCATGATTAATTAATCATGGATACCTATTATTGTAATAGTGCAGCACTAGTGCGACGTAAAACCATACCAACCAACCGACCGACCTATTGTTATGATGATATATATAAGAAATTGTGTCGAAAAGTACCCTGTACTGACAAAAATCTATACGTGATACTGAAAAATGGGATGCACTTTCGATTTCAGCACATCAAAAAACATAAATATCAGCTAAAATCACCAAAATCAAATTTTGTCAACATCATTTTTGTCGGCTTGTGTTATTAAACAAAATTATTTTTAACAAAAGTAGTTTCCATACAAAACAACTTGCTGCTTAATATTTGCTTAAACTAACACACATACGAAATAAAGCAACACTGTTTCTAGTCTCAAGACACTCAGCAAAATTAATGTAATTAATCTCTATATCAATATTGTTATTTTCTGTTGTTAACAATTTTAGACTAATCGCATACATTTGGGACACTAGAATAACATTTTGAGAGTGATGCATATACGTAGCTGGAAGTGGTCTGTTATCATGAAAACATTATACAGATTGACCAAAACTAAATGCAAAATTGGTGTACAAACGATAAATAGACAATAAGACTTCTTCACACACCATAAATTTTAAGCCAGCACAACCGGTTTTGAAAGGACGTAGCCTTCCTTCATCAGCTGCAAAAAAAAACACGTGCTACTGCCTTGGAGGCAAAAGCAAGACTGAAAGCAGGGCAAAATCCAGAGGGGGAGGAGCAACACAAACAACCAATAGGAAGCATCATGCATGACCAATCAGAGAGGAACACACATGCACACACAAAAACAAAAGGATGCAGAGAAGTAATAAACAAGTGATTTTATTTTATTTTTTAATGATTTATTTTATTTATTTATTTATTTATTTATTTATTATTATTATTTTAAATTAATATTAATTAAAAAACAATAATAACAAATAAATAAATAAATAAATAAAAAATATTAATTAAAAAAAATAATAAATAAATCATTAAAAATAAAATAAAATTGATTGTTTATTCCTTCCCTCCCTCCTTTTGTTTTTGTGTGTGCATGTGTGTTCCTCTCTGATTGGTCCTGCATGATGCTTCCTATTGGTTGTTTGTGTTGCTCCTCCCCCTCTGGATTTTGCCCTGCTTTCAGTCTTGCTTTTGCCTCCAAGGCAGTAGCACGTGTTTTTTTTTTGCACCTGATGAAGGAAGGCTACGTCCTTTCGAAACCGGTTGTGCTGGCTTAAAATTTATGGTGTGTGAAGAAGTCTTATTGTCTATTTATTTACTTATACAGATTGACTACCGAAATATCATCATATCTACGTTTTTCTAGAAATAAGTCAAACATCCATTAATATGAGAAGTATTCCAGTTTAATATACTCCGTTTATATTCAGCACTTCCAAAACTTCACTCACGGGCCAATGCATATCGCTTGCCTCACAGTCGTATTTAACATTAACTTAAATTCCCGGCTCAACAGAAAAACGTGAAAAGCGTCTAATGTCAGAGTACAACTTTCCAATAAAATTTGTCACCCTTCTTCTGCCATCTAGCCTCAAAGATTTCAAGCAATTGAGAAAAACTCACACCAGGGGCGCATTTGCCCATAAGATAGATATTTTTGTAATCAGGTTCGTTATTTAGACCTTTAATGGGATATAAAGCATGTATAAATACCTTTTGAACAGTTGGTGACCCTCCCTTGTAAATTACACATATAACAACTCGCAATTTACAGTGTTTGTTTAAAACGTTTTGTTTATATTGTAACGAAAATCTTTTCACGTGTGAATCGTACTTTAGAATGTAGAAAAAGAGGGGGAGGAAAAGCTAAAAAAACCATAGAAATAGCATGGGAAGAAAACCAAAAAAACTCACAATGTCAAGTGTGTTAAAAAAAAAAAGGGCTCGCACCGGAAGTAATATAATAGGACAAAGTTGACTGGAAAAAGACATTGAACAGCGGGAACGGGTGGGCTGGGGCGCTAAATATATCGTCGGGGATTAATTATCGTCGGGCCGGGAGGCAAAGCAAAAGGCTACGAACCCAAAGGTCGTGAGTTTGATTCCACTCAAGGGCATGTGGTAAAATATGGTTTTTATTTTATGCTTATTTATTCATTATGTTAATTATTCAGTTATTGTATGTAATTTCTAGACTTTTAGAATTCTAGAAGATTCATCAACTGTATATAAGTTTATGTAAAATTCCATTGAGTTGAAAAATAAAGTCTCTAGTTGAGCTTTAAGTGATCTGTGCTATTTCGCTCTAGTATTTTTGCACAATATGTTATCTAAGCCTAATTTACGTGACAGTTTGATGGAGGCACCGAGTACGATAAGTACTCCACACAACGGAAGAGCTACGCAAAAATACCTACGATTCGTAGTACTTCGACATACGATTTCTTGCTCCGACATACATAGTAGCTATGGAAAAATTTTGTGAACAGATAAAACCACATCCATATCCAAAGCCCCACCAATGGCTGATAGGTTTTGCTCTCCAAGCTGTAGAAGGGAAGTACCGGGTTCGAGTAGAAGTCGCGATCTGCAGCGTAATCGTACGCAAATTTCTGAGTTTATCTCTAAACTTTTGTGAAAACGGACAAGGACATCTTAAATAAACCACGGGATGATAAACTATATAGACATAGGACCCTCGAATAATTAATTGTCTTTAACCTAACACTTAACACACACACATACTTTTCTCCAAATCCTGTAAAAGTAACAATTTAGGAAACGGTTAATCTGTTCATCCAAATATACATACTTCTTCAATCTGCAAATTTAAATCTCAGGTATGGGTGTACGCCATCATTTATCATTCGCCTTTTTTTTTTTTTTTTTTCTTGGGAACGCACATTTTGCGAGCATTGTTATTATACCACTAAATGCAAAATGTTTATTTATTTATTTTATTTTATTTTATTTATTTATTTATTATTATTATTATTATTTTGTAACCTTATCATTCGAAAAATGTAAGTGTACACATGTGTTCACAGAACAAAATATCAAACATCCCTTCTTCGAACACTGCAATACATGTGGTGCACATTCAGAATAATTATTTTTAAAAATGAATTTCACAGCCATTATTTTGCATTTGCAGTAATCCTCTTTAAGAGATACAAATTGAAACTGAAAATACGTACTACTTACAGTACCCAATACGTATGTAACACCACCAGATGTTGGGGAACAGGCTGTTTTCGGCTTTAAACTTGTAAAAGAAAAGATAGATCCTCTTAGAGCATTCTTGAAAATGCGGTTGTGCTATGCTAGTCGATCAACGTGTCCAAGAAAAAATCTAAAAAGTGAAGTCACATTGATGAAGTCTCAACTACAAGATAGAAGTGTGCAGTTAGAAGTCCTAACCAAAATCCTCCGACCACAGCTCATTTCTAGGGGATGCTGAAGTAGGTCAAAGAGTAGTAGGTCACAATGCGGTGATCCGGAGTTATTCGCCCTTTTGCTCGACATCAAATCCGTTAAATTTGCACTAGTCCAGGTAGGTAGGGGCCGTCTAGAGGTTTCCAAGATTCAAAGATATCATTCAGAATACTTCTAAAGCAAGTTTAAGCATAATAGAAACCGTTTCATTGTTTACGTTTTATACACGTTTGACCTAGAGATTATTTAAATCCAATTTTTTAACTATTCGGTACACCATCATCTTCTCGTTGGGTTGGCCTTTAAACAAACCTTTCCATGTCAGCGTAATAACTTGAATGTAATAATTTGATCATTTAAAATATTTTACCTGAATATTATACAGTACAACATTAAATACCAAGATAAATTGGGGCACCCTCTAATAAAAAAAGTAATTTTTTAAAAAGTTTAATTTTGTCTAACAATACAAAGAACCAATTAACATTAATTAATTCATTAATTCTGAAAGGAAAAATATTTCATACTAATTTTAAAAAGTTTGTGAATCTCAATGTAATTAATTCCTAACACAATTAAGTTTCTATATTAAATAGTGTTTTTTTTTTTTTTTTTTTTTTTTTTTTTTCTTTCATATTTTTCTTTTTAAACTGTAAAACTAATAGATTACAGTCTATCTTAAGATTATAAATAAGTAACTATATTCAATTATTGCTTAAACTGTATTTAATTCATACTTATAAGATAAAACAAATTGGGAATTGAAACAAATTTTCTGGTTTAATTATAAGCTGATAAACTTGAGATTAATTTACCTCGTTACTTTCAATTGTCTTTGGAATTTTACAAACGCGAGAAATCTTATTCTACTTTTGTGTTGAAAAAAAGAAAAGAATGATAGAAAATATAATAAATATGAATTGCTTTATTTGAATAAATCAAGGAAAATAAGAAAATAAGAAAAAAAAATAGGAAAATAGAACGAGAATAAAAGATATATATATATATATATATATATATACATTAAAAAGCAAGTCAGCTCACTAACTATTTGAAATTAGTTTATTAACATACATAAAAATGCTTCAAAATTAGATGATATAAGTATATTTTTGAGTAATTTGTGTCAGAAATAAATAGCAAAAAATACCAGTTGTTTCATTTCATATTTGCGATATATATATATATATATATTAATTACAATTTACGTGTTTCAGTGACGATTTTAGCGCAATTATTGAGCTATTTGTAAACCTAAGTGACAAGGGAATACGCATATTTATTTTATTTATTTATTTATTCAAAAGTAATATACTAAATATGGAGTATAAAACTGTTCAGCAAAATTAAATGTTTTGGTAAATGACTGCATTTAAAATGTTGTTTGTTACTTTCAACACTTCTCTTGATGATTTTTTTTATGAAAAACGGAGCGTGAATTCAAACTATAATTATAAATTAAATGTTTTCAAGTTCAAAATATTTACTACATATCCGATAATCTAGTGATTAAGACGCAGCCTTTATTGGAGAATTCTAAAACATCTAAGGTGTCTCACGCTGCACCGTTTAGAAGGGCCCTCAAAGTAGAGGTCTGCACGGGCCGGATTTTCGAGGCCCGGGACCGGCCCGGCCCGTACGAAAACTTTACTTACCCAGCCCGGCCCGTTATGAAGTCGAAAAATGCGGCCCGGCCCCGGCCCGTTTATTTTTTAACGGTTTATGGCCCGGCCCGGCCTGGACAAAAAACGATAAAATCAGGCCCGACCCGGCCCGGCCTGATTCAAAAATAAGTAAAATAACAAAAAAAAGAAGAATCCCTTTTTATAAAAAAGATTTTTAGTATGTGTTTTGCAGAGGTTTTATATAAGCAAACAATAGTACGTTCTTTAACAAAACTGCTGAAATTTTACAAGACAGTTATATATAATCAGAAATTCATTATTATAGACAAGGCACAAAGACAAACAGAAAGTCAAATCGAAAATATTAGCATTCATCAAACAATATAAGAAGGTATTTAAAATGGTTATTACTACTGAAAATGCACTTTCAACCATTTTCTCTTATATACCATAATTTATCCGAATCTTTCATGTGCTCCGGTAAACAAAACTTTAATGTTGATTCAACCATATTCAATAGAAAAGTTGCTTTTGCCCATGATAAAAATGATGCTACTTTCGTCCACTGGAGAAAACGAAAAGGAGCGTTAGAGAAAAAGTTACAGCGGAAAGATTTTTATAGCCTTTATATCACCTAAACTCAACAGATCACAAGAAACAAACCCTTATACACAGTAATGTATCTAATTTCTTTTGTTATGTACATGTACGCAAACTGGTAGTGACATGCATACTATTTTGAATAGGAAACCATCTAATATTACTTTAAATAAAATATATTAATTTCGAGGCATGCTAAAAATATTTGCGAAAAATCAGATTTCGGACAGACAGATTGATAGACAATTAAATTGACGTTACAGACACTTTTTTAACAAAATAGAACTTTATGTGACATACAAGCCTGTAAAATTACGTAAAATAAATGACTGAAGAAATATTTTATCATTTTCCTTTTTCGTTGATGAACGAGAAAACCAGAAAAAGATTCGCGCCCACACGACCTGGAGAAAATTTTATTCAGGCCCGGCCTGGCCCGGAGAAAATTTCATTCAGGCCCGGCCCGGCCCGAATATACACATAAAAACTGAGCCCAAACACGGCCCGGCTCGAGCCCGGCCCGTCCCGAGAGCAAATTCAAAAATTCAAGCTCGGGCCGGAAGCCCGGCCCTTGCAGACCTCTACCTCAAAGTTAAAATCGCATACAGTTCTAGTTCCTTTGTACAGTCACCCAAAAAAAAAACGCCACCCCCCCCACCTAATTTTGCCGTAAATTATCGTAGAAACATGCGACTGGTACCAATCAGTTTGCAATAACGTCTAGTTTATAATGTTATAGTTAGATTTTACTTAGGGGGTCGTCTACATATTAAAACTGACATCAACTTCATTTTTTTCAATGGTAACCCCCATTTTTTATAATTTATTTGAATTCTTTGGATCAAATCATCACGGAAAATGGTATAGTTTATATATTTCGCTCAATTTTTCATAGAGTTATGAGCTGTCAAAGTTTGGGGGTGCTAATGTTAAATGAATGTGACAAACATTAAATCATATCTTCCGAAATAATTATGATATTTAAATTCTGTTTTATTTATTCGTTAGAATGAAGTGACTCAAACATATTCCATGCAAATTTTTGCTAAAAAAACATTTTTTGAATTATGAAAATTATTAATAAATTCATATTTGAAAAAATTATGAATTATGACCTATGTTAATTTTTGCACGAATAGAACGGGCATCATCAAAAACATGGGTTTCCAAATTTACAGCTCGTTTCTAACAGTATTTTTTGAGTTACAGTGATATTTCACTTTTTATTCCTGTTAGGGGGCCGTCACTTGTTATAATCTGTATCCTCTATAAGTAAATGTTTGTATATAATTTGACGGAAAACTATTTTAATTTACCTTTATGTTATTTTTATTGTTTCCTAAGCAATATTTCGATGTTTATTATACAAATTGGCATATTTTTGTAAAGTTATCACAATGTAGGCGAGGGATTGTGAAAGAATTTCAAAAGAAAAGAAGCCCCGCCTCTGGTTCGCTGAAACACTATTTAAAAAAAAAGACAAATTTGCATATTCCTATTTGACTTTATATGTGACGCTGCTATGCATAAATCACAATGGTATTTACTACATCGATTATTGAAGACAAAACTTAAATGATTTAATTACAAATATGCAAAATTATTTTGCTTTATATTATAACGTTTTAGAAAATTTGTGAAAAAGCGTGGCTTACGGTACAAGAGAAGAATATATCCGATCTTAATATGTTAAGTCTTTCTTCATAAGTATTAAATATCTTTTTCTAGTTTTTCGCTGCTAAAATTCTATTTTAACCCTATTACACTTTTTTTCGCATTTCAATATTCAAGAGTACGTACACCTCTAGTTAAATATCATGTTTTAGAAAACACGGTACAGCGAAACTGATTACATGAAACAGCAATTATGCATTCGACAATCGTTTTGTTATTATTATTATGAATATTTAATTATTTTAAAAAGATTTTTTACCATAAATTTTCTGTTTAAATTTTGTTTTGACATATTTGCATTTGGTTACTGTACCGTTTGTAAGCTTTGTTTTATTTAAAATTTATCCCATAATGTAACATAATAAAATATCAAATTTCTATTAAAAGTTTTTTAATACAGAATCAAATAGTGAAAAATTGCTTTATTATTATTATTTTTTTTTAAGTTTATAAGATTTATTATTGGAACATAGCTCAATAGTATTTATTTTCAATTTCCTAATCACGAAATCAAAGTCACAGTTATTATGGAATAAAAATTTAAAACAAAGGAATTGTCTTATTACTTTCAAATATATAGATATTGATCTTACAGAATCCTGAAATTTCATTTAAAAGACTTTAAACGTCTAAATTAAAAAATTCAAAATAAAATAAATTAATCTAAATGCTTTTAAATTTGAAACGGAAAGATTTCAAAATATATGAAAATTGGCATTTGTGTTTTGAACATTTTGGTGCGGCAGATATTAAAAAAAAATATTTTTATGATGAGCTGAACCTGAGCTTAAGAGAGGGCGGATCCAGCTATTTAGCACGAGTGATATCTCACCTGACTAAAACCAGAATAAACAACATTTTAATTTATTCCGGCGTATTTTTAGCCCACTGTTATTCTTTTTTTTTTCTTTTTTTTCAAATTTCAACACTAGCTACAATACGCTTACGTCCTATTTACATTAATCCTTGATATGGAAGCTATGTTGCTGTTTTTCGATGCTGCGAAATTAAAAAATATATTTGTGTTAATATACTATACAGATAAAAGAATAATTATATAATATCAACAAATCTTCTTTAATCAATATGTTTATATACATTACTGTATGGAAATGTTTATATATGAATATTGTATTTATTTTTAATGAGAGATATAAGCACAAAATACTGAAAAAAAAAGAAGAAAATGTGTTATAAATTTTTATAAATCAAGCAAAATATATATGCATACTTGCCAACCTAACCCGTAACATTGTTAGTTCCCGCCCCTGTGTGTACACAATTTAATTTTTAGAGTAATTAACTTCAAATACATTTACGATTAACTCATTGAGCGCCACTCGAATTCTTATGGAAATCCCATTCAGGCCACACGTGCTGCTTAGAAGCGTGTTATGTTTATCGAGTTTCAATAAACCCCATTAGGCCTTAACGATATAATCCTATAAAAATCCTATTTAAAAAAAAAAAAAAAAAACATGAAGTAACTTTTAAATAAATTGTCAGTAATTACTTAAAACTATGTAAGTTCTGTAGTTTTATATCATATTTTACACTGCCGGCTGACTTAGCCTAAATGGAAAGATCAGTGTCAGCCACCGATGGCTGACACGGCTCTAAAAAGACTGATGTGAAAAAAATGTACGGAAAGGGGCGGGACCAGTAATCTTCCGGGTTAGGTTGACAAGAATGTATATACATAGAGCAATGCCAGAAAATGTTCTTTATTTTTCATGAACCAGATGAATGGTACTTTTTTTCTGAATAGTCTATGTATTAAATATAATGCTGCTTTAAATACCCTTTAAATGAAAAGTTTTATTACATAAAGTAATTTTCTGGCACTCTACAGCTCCCAAATGACACACAATAGAAAACCCCGCCTTTTCCCAGTGTTTAAAGGGTATTAACGTTTAATATGCTTTATATTCGTTTTGATCTTTCCTTCTCCTCCTTATCTTCTTCTTTTTTCCTTAAAAAAAGAGTTATGTAACATTTTGACCTTTTCAAGTGAAGATTTAGATTAAGGGTAGTCAGCCTTTCTACACCCACCGTCCTCTTCGGCATGTGTGTTAAAGTGTAGAATTTTAGAACATCCCATTAAGTAGTAGGATTTATTATTTTGCATATTAATTTGTTACACATTATAAAATATAAAAGCAAAAGAATATCGTGGAGATTTATGTAAAAGTTTTTAATAATGTCATGAAAAAAAAAATTAATTAATTAAAAAAATAAATAAATAAATAAATAAAAAATCTGTTTTAATATTTTAAAAAAGTCAATTAAAGAAAATGAAAGTACTGCAGTATCAGAACAAACTCCCATTGTCACTGTGAAACGGCCGTGGGAACCAGGTTGAGTGCCGCCGTTTCAGACAATTATACGGCAGCTTGAGTTAAAATAATTTTGAATTTTCAAACAAATTTAAAACCATTCATCTTTTTTTTTTTTTTTTTTTTTTCTTTTCCTTTTGATAGATATTTTAATATCTATTCAAGCTATTTAATTTTCTTCGTATGAAGTGAACTATCTGATGTTTAATCAATAGAAACCAATAAAAATCTTTTAATTCATAAACTAACTCAGAAAGTTCTGTGAATTAGTCATTTTTTTTATTTTATAACTAACATTTCTGACACTTTTTTCCGGTGTGAAACCTAATAAATAATGTATACTGGGTGGTAGATCGTCATTTATATTTTCTAAATGTATAGACGGACCCCTAATACATTTTCACGTGTAACTCTATTTAAAATTGATTTAAGGTGTATAAATAGGTATGTTTTTCGAACCGCCTTGATCTCAGAAATCTGAATATGAAGTCAAATATAGGGGTTGCCATTGAAGAAAATGAAGTTAATGCCAGTTTTAATATGTAGATGACCCCTTATGCAAAATTTATCTATACCGTTATAAACTAGACGTTATTACAAATCGATCGGTACCAGTCAAATGTTTCTACGATAATTTACGGCGAAATTAGGTGGGGGGGTGGCGTTTTTTTTTTGGGTGACTGTACAAGCAATAAATGTTAACAGCAAAAATATTCAAATCTTTCTTTATATATTTATCACGTCGTTTCACAAAAAACAAATTTAACTACTTTAAATAAAGTTAGAGATTAAAAGGTATATAAAAGTAAAATATCTACTATGTGTACATACATTATCTTAACGACTGACTTTAGAATTATTGGAAATTCTTACAGAAACATTAAAATTATGCCAAGAATTACTTTTTTATAATTTCAACACTCCTTTAGTTCTCACCCTGTTTTGTTAAAAGCAAATTATATTTATTGAAAATGAAATTTAAAAATATAAGCTTTTTCAAAATGCGAATTTTTTTTTTTTTTTTTTTTTTTTTAATCTATCCACTAGTTTCAACCATGATACCGCAAACGTCGCAAATCTATCTCGAATTACCAAACGTTTGTGAAATTCCGAATTAATATTTATTACCCGTAGCATAGCACTAGTCCAACGTGAAAAAAACATCTAACCTCAACCTCAACCGAATTATTATTTCAAATATTTGTTTATAAGAAAACTGTAATGTATTTAACTTCTGTGTATTTAAAAGAAATTAATTTGAGTAATTATATGTTCTAAAAAAACTGTCACATTTAGGTTAGATATGTTCCTTTTTTTTTTTTTTTTTTTTTTTTTTTTTTTTTTTTAACAATAAACAAAAATATATAATATCTAAAATACAGTTCTAAGTAACACACATATTGTCAATCTAAAATTTCATCAAACATTTATCTTAATATTGAATGCAGGTGATATTTTCAATATATTTCCAATGTTACCGGAAAAGATAGAGAGGTAAGTATGAAGTAAATTTTTCATCTGAATTGAAAAATAAAATCAATTCACCTGAATTGATTCTTGACTTGAATTTCGTAAAAACAAGATTTAGAAAATAAAGAACACAAAACAATATTTAATCACACTTAAATTTTAAATATGTGATACATTTGAAATTTACGTGTGCAATTATATATATATATATAATGTAATAATATTAATATGTGTAATTGTATATATATATACAAGCATGTATATGTATATACATGTGTATAAAAATACATTGATTTCTTGTTTTAATTTATTCTTTGGCTATATCAATAAAAATATATACTTATTTAAAACGCTGAAAAAATTTATAAAACAACCTACGAAAGTTATTTTTGTAATGATTGTATTTATTACTTTTCTTTCAATTAAATTATAATAACTTCCTTTTTTTTTTTTTTTTTTTTTTTTTCAAATATCAGAACCTTATTTATGCATCAAATGGGATCGCACATTTCTGATAGTGTTAATTTATTCTTAAAATTACTTCAAAACAGACAGAAAGTTTTTTCATTTCTTCTTCGTTAAAAGTTTCTAAACAAAAAGAAACTTCAAGAATTTGGCACATATAGTGTTTTCTATATAATAAATGAAAAAACATGAATATATATATATCTATATCGTATGTATATATATATATATATATAAACCGGTTGATCCAAAAGTCAGGACGAACTTTAAAAATGAATAAATCGAACACGAATCAAGATACAAAGATACGGTTTGCATCAAACGGAAGGAAAAGGAGCCGCGTTTCGTGTGGCAACGAAAAAAATAGTCGGATTTCTGATGTAGGATTATGCAAAGCAACAAATAATATAAAAAGGAGCAACTGCAGCAGGTAATGATAGTCGAAGTCGAAGCTTATATGCATCGAAATGCTGTCCATAGCTGAGAAAGCCCTCTTTGTTAAACTGTATTATAAGAAGTCGGAAAGTGCCACTGCGAGCTTTGCGAGCATATCGCTACATGAAGGGTATGCGAGATAGCAAAGGTCCAATAACGTCTTCTGCATTGAACAAAATGATGAAGAAATTTGAAGCTATAGTTTCATTGGCGTCACGTCCAAGAAGTGGACGTCCCTCAAAAGACGCTGCTGTTGCCACGCCAGTGGAGCAGACGGTTCAATCCATGTCGGCGGTTTCTGCACATTGAGATTGCAGTGCTCGAGAAGTTTCGAGACAGACAGGAGTGTTGTACGGAACTGTCTGGAGAGCACTGCGTCCATGGTTTATTGGTCCATGACGTGAACTATTTGTCCACTACAAACAAAATATTTGAATTAGCATCCTCTTATGGTACAAATTCATAATGCCATAGTGAGCTGACCTACTGATATTATTTTTGAGCTACGTTTTCATATTGTTTTTGATAACAGACTTAGACACAGATTAGAACTCACAAAGACTTCCGCTATAAACTTAAATTTGGATAAATTACTTTTTATATCGTGTGAAATTTACAAAATATCAACTTTAAAAATTTATTCACAAAAAATAACTGAAACAAAAAAATCTAACAAAACATATATAGGTAAACAAAAGTAAAAAGAAAATTTTAACTTATATTTTATTCTGCTGACATTTTTGAAAGAAATATAACATTGTTTTTAATAACAGATAACTTATTCCTTATTTGCTTTTTCTTATAACAATTTCTACAAAAACTAATTATATATATATATATATATATATATATATTAATATAAATAAATCTAGATTCACAAGTCTGTTTTTTTTTTTCATTAGAAAAGATGTTTTTTTCTAAAATAAACCGTATAAGGGTAATTAATAATAAAAAATCAGCGTTATAATAATAATAAAAAAAGAAAGTGTGTTGTTACTTGCTTTTCTTAAAGTGTTCTCATTAAAAAAAGTGAGAAATGACTTTTTAAATTATATATATGTGTGAATTTTAAAAAGTCATTTCTCACTATTTTTTTAAATATAAAATGAAAACTTCAATTTATAAATCCGAAGAATTAATTTCCCTGTAGGTTTCAAACTAAGTACATTCGTATATAAATATATTAAACGAGTGTTGCATGGAATAAGAAAAAGTTATTCTCAACTTTTTTTTCTGATTTAAGAAACATATTTGAAGTTTAAATTTACTTTAATTATGCCACAATGGAATATTCATTTAAAAAAATACTTTTTTTAGTCATTGTACGAATTTAGAAATATATTTCTAAGAAAACAGTTATATCCAGTTTTTTCTGCTAAATATAAATATGCTTCATTAAATTAAATTAGTTTAATTCGAAAGTTGTCAGGGTTAAATTATTCTTTTTCTAATTACAAATTAAAAAAGTTGTCTTATATTACTTTAAAAAAAAAAGATGAATGTTATCATGAAGAGTAATAAAATTTTTGTTTAATTAAAGTTTGTTTCATAAACTACCGTAAATATATATATATATATATACAGTCGGTAACAAAAGTGTCCAAACACTAGCAAAAATTCCTATGTAAAAAAAGTACACTTCATACGGTTTTATTAAATAAATCCTTGTCGAATCCTGTACTTAGTCAATGTAAGAACATGATTCGATAAGGATTTATTTAACAAAACCTTATGAAGTGCACTTTTTTTACATAGGAATTTTTGCTAGTGTTCGGACACTTTTGTTACCGACTGTATATATATATAAACCAATTATGCGTCAAAATAATTCAATTTAAATTTGGGATATTCCCATTGTATTTTTATAATGAAATCCATATTATGTTGTTCAGAATGCCTGCGATATTGATATATAGGAATTAAAAAAAAAAAAAAATCTTTAAATTCAAAAAAGCACTCATCATTGAAAATACAGAAACAGAAACATTACAAAAACAATAAAATTATTATTTTTTTAATATTCACATAAAAATAAGATCTTCCCAAATATATTCTTTGTTTGAATCATTTACTAGTCTTAGTTTAAAATATGTAAAGTAACACACTCGCACAAACAAAACGTTAAATCATATTCCCAGTGTATTTGCTGTTTTTTAAGTGTGGAGTATATAATGTATTGTCTTATTTTAAATAAAGGATATTAAATTATGTATAATTTAAAGTTAAAAACTACTTTAAATAAGAGCCAAAACTTTGGCCATAAAATAGAAATTTAATTTTATGGGTTAGGACCCCTTAGAAGGACCCCCATGAAGGGCACTCCTCCTCAAGCCTAGGAAAGTAGTACAGATAATCAGCCTTAACCTTAACGCCATACGCTAAAAATATATTTTCTAAGGCTTGAAATTTATTTTATTTATTTACATTTTTTTTTTTTAAGACAATAAATTAAAAGAAAAAATTTCCTCTAAAAATTTAAAACAAATTAAATTTATTTTTATATGAGTTGTTTTTAAAATTTCACATTTCAGTTTAAAATAGTAATTACATTGAATAATTGGGAATTAAATAAATATAAATGTTTTCTTTTTCATTTTTCATCAAAATAATTTTGTACGCCCCTCTCATAGAATAAAAATGTTATGCGTTAAACCATCAACAGAAATTTCAGACAATGACGTAAGATGACTGTCAAAATTGTAATAAATACATATTTATTACAATTATTACTCATTAAACGTAAACGTAGATATATATATATATATAATTAACTGCACAAGCATTCCAAAGGTAAGGTAAATAATGCATTTCATGTCAAACTTCTATATAGCACTTCATAAATTTTTAAAAGGGAATTTCATTACAATTTTTACGCTATAATAATGCACACAATAAAGTTTTGTAGGTATACTAAAATTTTTGGAAAAATAAAAATAAATAAATAAAATAAAAACGCATAAAATTCTTATAAAAAATAAAGTTTCAAAAATTTGTTTTGTTTATTTCAAATAATTGGTTTCAAATTTTATTTGATATGTTATATAGACTCTTTGTTGTGCAATAGACCTGTGGTTGTAAAGACGCTATCAAACGAAGTGTGATAGGAGAGTCATCAGCGCATACTGCCTCAAAAACAGATTTTTTATGAGAAAATGGTCAAAATATTCCCGTTCTATTAAGTTTTTTTCTTCACGTATCTTCTTCAGTCACGAACACTTGACTGTTTACAGCTCATACAGTAGTTTTCAGTATGAACGCCTCCAATAAGAGAATCGCGTTTTCAGATAATTTTCTATTTTTATACCTTTCATTTTCGCCAAATGTTGCACCCGTTGTTTACATTTGTGGATTTCATTTATACTAAAAAACAACCCTAGATTCAGCTCAACAAAGTCATTCGATAGCTTTGTGAGATAGTATCTTATATTTCAGAGTATACGGTCTTCAACCTGATAGCAGGTTAATGCTGAGTTACTACTGAACCACACCTTTTTTAGTATTATTATTCTGAGTACATTTACTTGATTATCTAAAAGAAGGTCATTTTATTAATTGCACACATACAAAAAACTTTTTTTAATTTATTTTTTATTTAACAATAAAAATTTGTTTATCAACCACTTATTATTTTATTTTATTTTATTTTTTGTTAATATTAGCTGAAAGACATTTTGACACCAGAATTTAAAAAAGCACACACTGCAATCGTTGCTTGTTTACAGAAAAAATTTACTTGACTATCCAGTGACAGTGACCCAAAAGCATTGCTTTCTCTACCATACAGTCGGTAACAAAAGTCTCCGAACACTAGCAAAAATTTCTATGAAAAAAAAAAAAAAACACTTAATACAGTTTTGTTAAATAAATCCTTGTCGAATTCTGTTTTTCGACTGACTAAGAACAGGATTCGACAAGGATTTATTTAGCAAAACTGTATTAAGTGTACCTTTTTTACATAGGAATTGTTGCTAGTGTTCGGAGACTTTTGTTACTGACTGTACATGGGTAAGAGAAAGTAAATATAAATATATATATATATATATATATATATCAAGCTTTACTATTATTATGTATAATTAAGTTTTTTGTTTAAACAATGTTTGTATAAATCCTAAAATTAGTGAATTAATAAAACAGAAGTGTGTATTTTCGAAAGCATTTTTCTGAATTATAATAAATAGATGAGACAAATGATCAAATTTATGATTAATGGAATAACTTAAAATATGTATTCGGATTTTTATTTAGCAATTTTCGTGTTTGATAAAAAATTTACTTTTTTAACTGTAGGAATTTGTGATTTGTGTCTTTCTAAAATAAAATGTAGTTACCTAACACACTAAAAAAAGTGTAAAATATGAACGTTAATTGGATAAATCGAAAAGTAACATAAACAAAATATTCGTGAAAATTGTATATAATAAGATTTCCACCTTTCGAACACATATTTCTATTAAGAAGATTAATATATTATAAATTGTTTTAAAAGGTTTTACTGTCTATATCTTCCAAAAAATCTATATTACGTTATAAATACGCATAAAAGAAGATGTGTATATATAAATGGGTTTTCTATTTAATATTAAAAGACTGTTTTCCAGTTATACCGATAAGACTAAAATAAACAATTCAGTGAGCCGCAAGCAAGTTTAGATAGTTATTAAATGCTTCAAAAAGATTTAAATTTTCAAATGTCTTAAACATAATATATATTTAAAAACTTTATATTTAACGGAAGATATAAAAATATTACTATTTTATAAAATATACAGTCAGCATTTTATCAGTTTATTTTCTTGATTAGTTTTACTATTTTAACTATAAACTTAACTGACGAAGATTTCAGTATAAAAATTATATTCATTTCAAATATATTTATAAATTTAATTATTATTTCAATGCATTTTCACGTAATGTAGTTTGTGCTCAAGATTTTACGCTCTTTATTGAAATAAACGTTATTTGAAATAAAATCAGTAATTTAATTATCTGTCACAAGTACATTTCAGAACAGCTAGTTCCAGGAATTCTTAGAATAATTTAAACAACTCTGATGTAATATGAGAAATAAATGTAAGGACGTGATTTAGTTATTCATTAATTTCTGAGTGAAAAGGGATTTAATGTAAAACAATATGCATATTCGTCATTAAGGAAAATAGTAATAATAAGGGAAATAGTAATAACAAATAATAATGCGATTTAAAAAAAAAACAATGGGGAACAATAAAATAAAATATGTTTCAGAATATGCTTTATTAAGAGAAAACAAAAAGGAAAAGAGTTGAGTGGGTTTTAACGTCAGAGTAAAGATGCATTGGACAATTCGGGACAGCCTAAAATTCACCCCTAGTTTCACCCCTCTGGAGACATGCCATCACAAGTTTGATCCTATGCGAAGACAATTACTTCTCCGCTTTGGTAACCTCCAGGGGTACCATTTTGAGAACGTGTAGGGCATTGTAGCCACATCAAATTTTAAGTACACCAGAAAATAAGGAAATCAAAATGTATATGAATATTTTTTTTTTACTAATTTTACTTTTGCTTTTAATGCTGGAGTTATTCTCTAGAAATAGGAAGCAATGATAAAACTGAAAGTTATTTTGATTTTTTAAACAAAGTTGTTAATAAATAATATATTCAGCACGTTTTTATTATATTATTTCAAAATTTTGAAATATTAATTAAAATAAATATTATTAATAGTTTTGTTATTCCCTAAATTAAGTTAATGACGGTTTCCTGATATAATTAATTTATTAGTTACAAAAAGAAAAAAAAAAGATGTTGCACGTGGACACCACATGACTGCCTTGTACACCCATTGCATTATACATATTGTTACGAAAACATTGACATTCATGTGTTTGTTAGATTTTTGCAAATAAACAGGAAGTTTCTAGTCAGTGTATGCATATTATTCGACAATTTTTGCCGAAACTACCCAAAGAATGAACATTAATAAAGTCACTAAAATATCGGTATATACACAGCATAGCAAGAATATCGCATGTTGAAAAAATTAATGAACAAATTATTGCATAATCACACATTGACAAAGTCACAACTCAGATTGCAATCGAATAGTTTTGAATTCGGGTGGTATTTTTTTCTTTTTTAATACCCTTTGCCGAATTTATGGGGCAAATTTCGGTAGATTATACCGAAAAAATTAGTAAACTCCATTTTGATTTAAATTTTGAAGGTATAATTGACTTTTGGTAAAAACATAAAAAAGTGATTTCTAATGTGAAAAATAAATTATCGAACTCTCCCCATATTCTTATATGAACATATGAAAAATATCAAGTATTACTTAAATAGCATTTCGCCTATTCTTGCAGTAAAATTTTATTCTCGAAATTTCTTGCAAATTTCAAAGAAATGCCACGACACACTGGCAGCCTAACTAGAGGTATACGGTTAATAAAAAATAATATCATCGGCTAGTATTCAATACAAATAACCTCAAAAATACATAAATATTGCTCTCCTACTTAAAAACTACTATGAACAATTTAATATGTTAGATGTCAAAGATATTCAGTGAATTAAGGTAATCGACTAAAGTAGAACCTACAATTGAGTACAATGTCCTATGTGTGCGAGGATTTTATAAATAACTCCAACTCTTTTTCTCGCGGGTTTCGTTGGAAACCACGAAAACTCTGTACAGGTACGTCAACAAGCAATAATTGTGTTTGATCCAGATATCTGCGTCTATCAACAGTTAGAGTATATGTATGAACGTCTGTGTCTGTATACATGTGTGTTAATGAAATATGTTAGTAAATTCAATAAATATTGAATACTTAATTAGTAGTTAATTCAAGATAATATTTACTGCTGAAAAATCCTAGTGTTAAAATATTAGAAGACATTTACCAATTTTATATAGAGCAAGAGAGCTTGCATCTCATCTCAGAATGAAAGCACAACTTGTCGCAGTTGGATATCTAACTCATAAACCGATCATAAATAAATAATATTACATTACATTTAATGTATTTTTCGAAAAAAAAAAAAAAAAAAAAACATAGGCACAAACTGTCAAATATTTGAAAAAAAATAAAGATTGAAAATTTAATAAAATATATGATTTAATGTCATATATTTAATATTCTTTGACGGATTTTTGTTATATTTTTATCCTATATTATTCGCAATGTATTTTATTATCGTGTTCAAAGTGAGGAAAAATTAGTAAAATCGTTAGTAATTCAAGTTAAATTTTAAATTTCAAGTACGTGATATGTAATTGCTTTTCCAAAAGTATGCAATTCTTTCACATAAAAATATTGATACAAGTAAAACTGACTTTTTATGATTCGTTGTATTTTCGGAAACGTGTTTTGAATAGCACAGTGCAAATATAAAATGTATGCAAAGTTTTAATTTACGTATAAAAATACTTTTTATCACTCTAAGGAAAAAATAGTATTAATATTTAAAAAGAATGTATTTCGAATTCTTAAAAAAAAAAAAAAAAAAAAAAAAAAGTGAATTTTAGAAGTATTTTTGTAATATATATTTAAGAAAAGCAGATTAAAAAAAAGGTGGTTTTTCAGCCTAACTAATGTTTTTAAAAATAAAATTTTGTCAGCGTATGGCTACAGTTAAGGTATGTGTACTCATAGAGGTCACTTTAAGAACATTGTCAGACTGCTTTTTGTGTCTATTGTTTAAGTATCGTAAATATAAGCAGCGTTCGACATCTAACTTAACTCTTTCTGTACATTACTATGCTACGAAAGATGCTATTTGAAGAGTATGTGTGCTGAAAAAAAAATAATATGACAAGTTTAAAATGTGAAAGGAGTATACAGGTAAAAATTGGTTATTTAGCTTTCTTTTCCTTACTTTTTACCTTACTTTCTTTCCTTTCCTTTCCTTTCCTTTTTTTTTTTTTTTTTTCGTTGTAGTTGTTTGCTTCAGTAGAGGACACTTTTGAATATTTTCATAAAAAGTGAAGTAATTTGTAAACAATTTGGAAATAAATATTTACCAAAAAACGTATTTTTTCTATTGAAATTATTAACTAACCGTAAGATCAAAATATCTGAACTTCAGCGAAAAAAAAAAAAAAAAAAAAAAAAAAAGATGAAATTACCTCAGAAAATTTTAATGGTTTTAATGATACATTTCAATTACGATTCATCAATGAAATTGTTTTTTTAATTGAGTCTTTAGTTGCAAATAACATATTATTTTTTTATTGTGTGATAATCTTTTAAATGATTAAGCTGTATATAGACAATCTCGCTTTGTAATATTTGCATCTGAATGCAATCCACATATATATTAACAAATAAATAAATAAATAAACAATAAAAAGAGAGAAAGAGAGACTCTTTTCGATCTGAATTCTAGATAAATGAATTTATATTCTATACCGCATTCAAAATTTAGGAATAAGACCCCGTGTTCACTACTGGTTCTGCCCTTAATTATCAAAAATATTTCCGCTACTATGGTAATCATGCGATACTGCAGTACCCGTAGTAGAGATCCATAAGAGGACATATCTTATAACAAAATTAAAATTTTAACACAATAAATGAATTTTGCATGTGAAAGTAAACTAATCATGTGAAAGCAAGCAGCCTAAAAAATCATTTTGAAATAAGTACATGTAAAGCAAAACAAATTTTGATTTCATTGTTTAAAACAACAATAAATAAAGATGGTATGTCAAACAAGGTTCCAACTGGTCAATTTAAATGAATATCGTTCAAGAATCGAAGTTCTGGTATATCTGCAGTTTACGACAATAGTGGTATAAGATTGTAACACAAACCTTAAAGACGAGGCGAACTAGTGGATTACAAAGATGGCTGTTTTTTTTAAAGTTATAATTCAAAAATGGTTACTACTGCTGCAGTTTTTACAACTTGGACAATTATTTTAAATATTAAATTCAAATACCATATTTCATTACATGATCTAGACAAACAATGGAGTAATCATTTTTTTTTCATATTAAATAAAGTATTTTAATTTAACTTCAGATTCAGTACCAAATACTTTTTTGCTACAAGTTTCTTCTGAAAATGTCAAGTATTCAGTGAATATTTCATAAGTACAAATAAAAATGCATTTTAATGCATCGTTGTATCGATTTGGCGTAATTTAAGATTATTTTTAGAACTCGATTAATTAGAGGAAAACGTAAATTTTTAATAATCTACTTTTTGTGCTTGAATTGTCAAGAACTTGATTTTTTAGTCTTTTTCTTGTTTAAAGAGCAAAGCGCAATCATCAGTGTTTAACAACTATTTATAAAACAAAATATAAATGAATTTACATTTTGAAAGAAAAATCCTTAAATTTTCCTGTTAAATTAGGTAATGTAATAAAAGTTATTTTTAAAACTGCATTATATATATACATTTTTCAATTATCTTGGATGTAATTTGTTTTATTTATTTATTTTACTGGAACTCACTTATCAAAAAAAGTGTTACATGAAATTAATTTTTACTTTCTTCTATATACATTAAAAGGAATTATTAGATTCATAAAAAAATTTCGAGTGCTGGTTTTCTATAGATTCACACGTTTTGAGATGCCCCGAACAACACCTAATCATACTTAAAAAATGCATTTTTTTTTTTTTTCTGTGTGCTGCAAAAATTTTTTGGACACTGTTTCTCACTAACAAATTGACCGATTTCGACCATTTTTTTTTTTTTTTTTTTATAAAAGGTTGAAACATGATTTAAACTGGTATCGATTCGAATACAGAAGATTTCTTTCAAAAGATGGAATGCCTATTTTGAATTTTTCTTTTCAGAGAGGAGTATATCACAGCTTCTGTGTTGTGTAAATGCGTAAATCTTGGAATGTAATAAAGCCATGTTGTTAAACTTTGCTCATTCAATTTGCGTACATATCGGTCTACAAGTGATACTGCTATGCGTCAAATAATCCCAGGTTACGTGAATGCAATATCTCAGCTTTTGTAATCTATAAATGCACCAAACTTGATATGGATATTATGATAAATTGTGCTGATTGAATTTGGGTGTATTATGAATGAGATGTGACGCTATTTCTTTTTAATATTTCTTGTGTACGGTGAAAGTATATCTCAAGAAGTTTTATGCAAAACTTTTATGATATATAGATGCACCAAATAAGGTATGTGTGATAAATGCTATAAAAACCAATGCTGATTTAATTTGGGTGTACAAAGGACAGCAGGTAACACGACTGCTATTCACATTCCAAAGCTCTTCAGATGGCTTTATTTCAGCATCTAATGTTAAAAATTGCACGAAACTTTGTATATAAAATAGTTATTTTGAAAAATTATAATTTGTTTTACTATTATTTTGCATTGTATCCATTAGAAGGCACTTTTATATGAAATGATGCAGACGAAAATTTTTGAAGACCACAGCATATTAGTTTGGACTATATCGGTAAAATATGCTAAAATAAAAATTTTAAATGTATATAAACATTCTCATCAAAATTTATAATAAATTCCAACAGAGATATATATAGACAAGATTTCAATATATATATATAGGTATATACACATATAAAAAGGTAGATATAGACAGACAGATAAGGAGGGGGGGGAGACTTAGAGGGGTACCACCCCTTCAAAAATGTGTATGTTATAAAGCGAGTTAATAACAATAATAATAAATAAATAAATAAATAAGAGTATATTTATACATACATATATTATTTTAAATAATATGAAATAAGTAAAATTGATCTGCTGAGTAATTATTGATACGCATAGGATGTTTAGGCTCCTGATCTGTAGATTCACTAGCATAAAAATATCCAATATCAGTAAATATATTAAATATAAACATTCAGAAGACAAACAGCTTCAAAAAATCGAGAATGAGGCTCTAGAGAAAAAATTACAGCGTGTGATGTAGAAATCACATATATTTTAAAAATTCTCTATTTAATTTTAATTCAAATCTATTTTATTGCTTTTTATAATAATTCACTCGTGAATTCAATATTAATCTTTAATAACTGCCGAATTCTTCTTCTATCAGTAAAATAAAAAATAAAAAATAAAAAAAAATGTAAAAGATAATCAATCTCCTTGCATATTCTCATCATTTCCTATCATAAAGAGTAACACATGGCTCATTTTATTTATGTTCCTCCCAAATCACAGTAGCCTTATTCCTAAAGTAATTTATTCAGTTAGACAAAATATCCTTGAACACAATTAAATTAAAGCTATATTGCGGTTTATTTTTCTCAGGATGAATCTCTGGCGAAATTTGTGATTTTTGATAGGGTTATCATATTATGGCAATCCTACTCTGTATTCAAAATTGTTAGCTTAATTTCAGTGTAACGTATCTTTAAAAAACCACTTTTATGTGTTCTTGCTGGCGATGAAATTAAATGCCAATATGTAACAATCATTTGAATTTGGCTGAAACTTCATCATTCATCTCTGATCGCTCCTGCTTAGAAGATACGGATGTAGTTCCTAAAATATTTATACGTTAGGGGCACCTTCCCTCCTTATTTTATGCAGCAAGTCATTAAAGAAAACTGTGCACATTTTTGTCAAATCTTTATTGATCTCTGAATTTCATTTTTTTTAACACCTCTGGATCGAATCTTGGTTATTTAATGCAAGAATTGTAAATAATATTTCTAGCGGCAATCAACGCAAGTAGATTTCACCTATACGAAAATTGGCCTAGTGGAGACCATCGAACTGGAAACTTCTATTAACATTTGATCTACCTGCTACTAACTGCAAAAATCTTCTTTACATACCTGAATTATCCTACGAAATATTATTTTACCTACTGTACAAGATAATCTTCGTTACATACCTGTACAAGAAAATCAACGTTACATACCTGGTGCCAAGTACTTTAGGAACCAGAGGTGTTCTTGCATTTATTTCGGGGAGGTGCGCCCCAAAGAAACAGAATCATTTTAATATTGATGAAATAAATAATAAAATTATCTGATATCTTTGGATACAATTATGAACATTATTACTGGATATTTATGAAATTCTGACAAGCTATTTTTTATGACGATCCTCGTGATACGGACTATTATATATGTCCAGATATTTTGAATAATATATATGCTACAGCTGTTTTTATTATGCAAAAGATTATGCATAATTTGATGTGGATCCTTTAAAATTATTTTATGTCATGACTATATTTTTATTTCTTATATTTTTGTATGGGATGTGTGCCTCGTATAATATTCATTGAAGTTCTTTATATTTTTACATTTTTAGAGAAAATTACACTCATATAACAGTAATATCATCTAGTATTATAATAAATATTTACTCATGTAACAGCAAGAACATATAAAAATTTTTCTTCCTTCGTAAAATTTTTTCTGGGTGAAGGGGAGAAATATGTGATGTAGAAATCACATATATTTTAAAAATTCTCTATTTAATTTTAATTCAAATCTATTTTATTGCTTTTTATAATAATTCACTCGTGAATTCAATATTAATCTTTAATAACTGCCGAATTCTTCTTCTATCAGTAAAATAAAAAATAAAAAATAAAAAAAAAATGTAAAAGATAATCAATCTCCTTGCATATTCTCATCATTTCCTATCATAAAGAGTAACACATGGCTCATTTTATTTATGTTCCTCCCAAATCACAGTAGCCTTATTCCTAACGTAATTTATTCAGTTAGACAAAATATCCTTGAACACAATTAAATTAAAGCTATATTGCGGTTTATTTTTCTCAGGATGAATCTCTGGCGAAATTTGTGATTTTTGATAGGGTTATCATATTATGGCAATCCTACTCTGTATTCAAAATTGTTAGCTTAATTTCAGTGTAACGTATCTTTAAAAAACCACTTTTATGTGTTCTTCCTGGCGATGAAATTAAATGCCAATATGTAACAATAATTTGAATTTGGCTGAAACTTCATCATTCATCTCTGATCGCTCCTGCTTAGAAGATACGGATGTAGTTCCTAAAATATTTATACGTTAGGGGCACCTTCCCTCCTTATTTTATGCAGCAAGTCAATAAAGAAAACTGTGCACATTTTTGTCAAATCTTTATTGATCGCTGAATTTCATTTTTTTTAACACCTCTGGATCGAATCTTGGTTATTTAATGCAAGAATTGTAAATAATATTTCTAGCGGCAATCAACGCAAGTAGATTTCACCTATACGAAAATTGGCCTAGTGGAGACCATCGAACTGGAAACTTCTATTAACATTTGATCTACCTGCTACTAACTGCAAAAATCTTCTTTACATACCTGAATTATCCTACGAAATATTATTTTACCTACTGTACAAGATAATCTTCGTTACATACCTGTACAAGAAAATCAACGTTACACAGCGTATATCATTTAATAAATTAGGACATGCATAAAAAAGATATAACGATAACGTCAAATGCAATGCACATCTGGATTCTGATTGAATTTTTGCAGAGCATACGTGTAAACCACGACGCCGGAATGTTCGCAGCTTAAAATTTAAACAAGCATCCAAATATTCATTGCAGATGAAGGACATAAGTTTAAACATCGAAATAAAGGTCTTTTTGATTTTTAACATGGCCTCGGTACATTACAGTGTTGGAAAATGCGAACAAACAGATACACGTTTAAACGTTCTGTTTTAAACATTTATGTCTACAACGTGTGTTTCCGATCGATGATGCTTTACATTTTTGCAATTTACTATTTCCCCTACCTCGTACTGTTTTCGAAATAGAAACAATAACACTGCTGTTTTCTACCAGGTGGCTCTGAATGTGGTCTTATCTTCTAACACATAGCCCGTTTTACAATACTTTACTACTTTTACCAGTGCAGCCGTTTAGCAGTTAAAAACGTGAGAACGGACATTTGGGAGCACCCTGTAGTTTGTTTATGTCTTAATGAAATCATAATGGGACCTATTTCAGTCCAAAATCTTTACAACAAACGAAAAGTATTAAAATCGGAGCATCCCTTACGAAGTTATAAGCTGACAAACAACAACAACAACAACAACAAAAATATAATGTTTGAATTGAGAACTTCCTCCTTTACGAAGATGGTTAAAAACGGCTCTACGCTAATCGATGTGACAGCTTACAGTGACCGTACTTTGAACTTTACGTAGCATACCTGTAACCCGCCACGCTACAACGGGGGCAACGTAGTTTAAGTATACACAGTGTAGGAAATTGCGAACAAAGAAATGATTGTTTTAAGCTTTTTTTAGTATTAATATCTACAAACTGTGTTTTCGTACCAAATTAATGATGCTCTGAAACTTTATAATTCACATTTTCCCCAATTGGTTTTCGAGATACGAACGCTAACTCCGCTGTTTTTCACCAGGTGGTGGCGTTTATATCTTTTAGCGCATGACAACTTCACTATACTATATACCACATTTATAAACTATTGTTGCAGCCATTCATCACTTAAAAGAGTTGGGACCGACATTTGTGGGTTTCCTGTATTTTGTTTAGATCGTAAAGGTATCAGAATGGGACCTATTTCAGACCAAGATCTTTACAACAAAGGAAAAAGTATCAAAATTAAAGCATTGTTAAAAAGTTATGAGCTTAAAAAAAACAAAAAAAAAACATGGTTTAAATTGAGATCCTCCTACTTTTTGAAGTCGGTTAAAAATTTATCTAATCATTCACTTTCAAAACAATGATGTTCAAAACATAGATACATTTATATTAAACATTTTTCTAATATATACAATATATTTATTTAAACAATCAATTTCTTTCACTAAAATATCATTAAATGTGCTATCAAAGCAAATTATTAAATATATGACCTCTAAAATATTTCGAATTTACATTCATAATCTTCACATTGGTTTCTCGAAATAACTAAAATACAGATTCATTACAACAAATTCAGATGCAAAAGTTTGAATATTTTTCGCTATATTCCCAACGTTTATTTAAATATTCATATCTGTCAACAAAAATATTAATTAAACGAATTTTTATTATGAAAATTTCTTTAAAAGCTTCCGAACATCAAAGACGTTTTCAGCATTTTCAAATCATACGTATTACATTTTACCACGTGAAAAGCGCAAAACATACAAACTGTTCTTATAACTGGATAAGAAAACGAAGGAATCACTTCACACACACCCTGATTCCCATAGCAAATTTAGCGCACTTTTACAAACAAACAACAGCCAATGGAATAAAACTGCCTCAGTTGAAGACACTGAGTAGTGAAAGAAGTATGGATTCCCGATAGTGGCTATGGAGAAAAATTCCGCGAATACCACTGCGGTTTTTGTGCCTTCTTTTGGTGGTAATTCTTTTCTTGTCATTTGGTTCTTCTGATTTTGCATGTTTTAAATGGTTTGTTACTCTTACCATCAAAACTCCAAAGTCAAACAGAACAGCTTTCAATCAAAAACAAGAATTAAATTACTCGCTTTTTGACAACAGTGATAACAAAGGTGCAGGAAACTTGCTTTGGTGGAAGTGGAATGTTGATTTGGCGAAGGAATTGGTGGAATGGTGGGGACGTGATATTCGGAAGCAAAAGTGTTACTAGTCCGGGGTCTATTCTAATATCTAGTCGATGGTTGAAGTACAAGCAGCAAAAGCAGTTAAAGTGATAGCTCAGTTGTTTCTAGTGTTAACGCAATAATTTCACCGACAAGAAACGCTTGCTCATATGTCTATGTTGGCGCAGACTTGGCCAGACTATTCTAACAATTCTATTTTCTATTGATTTTGAACCATTCGCGGACACATATCTTGTATGTACAATATATTAGTAATTTATATAAGAATACTTATTTCGTAAAAATACAACAATACATATTATTTTCTTAAATGGAATTATTATCATTATTTATAACAATATTTTTTATGAAGATTGCATTATGTTTTTCTGCATATTTAATGCATTTTGAAAAGTCGTCTTTTGGAAGATTGATGCATATGTGTAATATGAATGGTTTTACAATTTATGATGTTTATTCATTTTCTTCCTTGTTACTTTTCAACACCTTACTTATTTCTCCCCCTATACATGTCATCAGTTTTATTTATTTTGTAAAACTGTACATATTTTAGTAGTAATTAGCATTAATAATTTTAAATTTCATCGTATGTATGCTAATAAAAAATAAAAAAAAACAAAGAAAATAAAAATAAAAATAAAAATGTATTAAAAGTTCTTTCTTCTCAAATTTGCTCATCAACAGTTATTTAAAAGGTTTGTTTAAGTATTATTTGCTCAGGAATATTTCTACAAGTAAAATTTATGATATAATTAATATATTCCAAACAAGGAAAAAAAAAATTTTTTTCACAGATTCTCGAATTCGATATTGATTATTTAATATATCCTATAGAAATTTCCCCTTTGAGTTGTAATATTCTATTTAATTTCTATACTGTTTAATAAATTTTACATCTCTAATTTCTTCTTGATGTTTAATTAGTTAAAATGATTTACCACTTTCACTTTACTTTTACCATGCTTTACCACAATAACAAATTTTAAAATTTTATGCGATAAGATGAGAAGTAACGCATTTGCACATTTCAGCAAAACATACTTTAAGAAAAGTTGAAAATCGTTTTAAAAACGTATTGATTTGATATACATTTCTAAAAGAATTTTAGGGGGCTAATGCCTCCTAAAACTTTCGTTTGAACTTTCTAACTATACTGTTAAAAATGGTTTCTTAAAAATGTGTTAAATTGACTCAAAATAGCTCTGAAACAATATATACTTAAATTTGAAAACCCTTGTACTCATTTTTGAGTATAATGACATTTCAAACATGGGAATAGTGGGTAGTAGTGGTTAGTATTATATTCAAATTTAGCACAGTAAAGAAAGAATCACAACAATCACTTGAAATGGATATTAAGCTATTTCTGAGAAGAATCTCTGAAGTATCTGAATTGTTCTGTGTGTCTCTTTAAAAGAATTATTAATGTTTTTATGCAATATTAGTTGCTAAGAATGATAATTTGAATACGAAATATATATATTAATTTCATTCTGTTTAGTGGTAAAAATGTTCAACGAGGATTTCAGTTCATAGACTCAATATATTTGAATCTTATTGTATAATAAGGTATACATAGGCCTTGTCCAATTTCAGTGAAAAGTATTGAGTAATACCACAGTATAATACATAATTAGAATAATCAATTTGGATGTCCGGCTAATATCTGTTTTTGAATTATGAAAATTGTAGACGATCAACCAAACATACAAATCAACCGCTAAAAGAGTAATTTTTCAAGTTAGGAAACATTAAAATGTGTAGATAAAGAATAAAATCTGTTAACATATTTCTAACTGATAATATTACTTCCTCTACCGCATACGACTAATAGAAAGTAAGAAAACTTATCAGGAAAGGATACGTGTGAACAATGTAATAAGATATTCATTTAAGTAGACATGAAGCCTTAATCCTTTGTTCTATTGTTCACATAATTAATATATTGATTATGGAATTTTACGATACGTTACTCCTAATTAGATATTATACGTGATTAATGAACATTTAGGATATACTATGTTCTGAGTTGTACAGATGGTAACATGTAAACTGTACGTGATAACTAAAATACTAAAAAAAGTTAGTTATTGCTTGTTATTATTTATTTTACTATTTATTATTGCTATTTTGTTAGTTATTATTTATTAAGCCTTAAGGTAATAAATAAGACGTTTAGAAAACATAATATCAATGTTGAAAGATAAAATGTCTCATAAACATTATTTATTTGACTTTTTATTGTCTGTCAATGCTTTTCATAAAAATAAAACAAAAGATATCGGATGTTATAAATTTTTTTCAGCTTTAGAAAAATGGAAATAGATTTTTTATGAAAGATTAATTTGAAAAATTTAATTTTAAAGAAAATTAAAGGTACTACTGATAGATATGCACGTGGAGTCTAGAAAATCAATATTAATCTATATATATAGTGTTACAAAATTGTAAATAATTGTATTTATTTTTGTATAAATTCTTTTAAAGAGGCTTAGTAAGTTGATAAAGTGCTAAGTTTGTGCATTTCTAGTCGTTTTAGCGTTGAAATAGCCTTATTTTCCCTTAAAAATGCATTAAAAAGCCCCAATAAGGCAGGTAATGGATTTGGCGCCAAATTTGGCGACTTTTTCACACCTTGGCGAGAAAATCCTTATTAGGGCTATACCAAATATGGAAGCTCTAATCCTATTGGCTGATGAGATATGGAGATTTCTGGAACGTTCCACACTTTTCTACAGAGGTATATAAAGGCCGCTTTCCCGCCAAGGCAGTCAGAGTCAGTTCAGTTCTCCGCCAGCTTCGCTAATGCTTGCATTGTTTTGGAGCCTCTTTCAAAGAGACTTGCTTCAAGTTTTATTGCTATACAGTTTGTACTGTGGATTTGCTATTGACAGCTGTTGTTTAAGCTGTGTTTACTGGTTGAATTGAAGCTGATACTTGGGTTATAGACCTGTATTTCTCTGGAACTTTCTGTGAATAAATTACTGAATTTTTGTAAGTTTTGCCTTTCATTTTCGGACAACTCACGAACCCCCAAGTACGCAACAATATATATATATATATATATATATCAGAGATCCTGTATTCTCAGAAATAAAAATAAAAAATATATATATTATGTTAAGAAGTTTTGTCTGCAGTGTTTCCAAGTATAAAATGTTAGCAGCATACATACGTATAACGCTTAAAAATACTAGTTAAATAATGCTGCAATACACTTTTAAAATACATTAAAAATAAATACGTAAAAAATGTATATATTTGCTTAAAAATTCAATATAATTAGATTTTTGTACTGGTCTTGGATATATCAAACAGTGTTTGCAGCTTACAGGGACTTTTTTAGTTAATAATCACCAATAATTTTGAAGAATGATATTTGATAAATATGATATGTTTAGTCGGACAAACAATTAGATAAGTAACACAATAAAAATTTAGTGACGGATTTTGAATAAAAATATGCTTTAAAGCTGGCAACACTGAAATAAATGGAAGAATATATATATATATATATATATATATAATGTAAAAATATAGTCAATACGAGGGGGTGCTGAAAAGTTCCTGGCTTTGCCCCCTTCTAGTTGAAAAAAAAAATTGTTACCATAAGAAAGCTTGTTATCTTATAATATTACTGTAAAAATTTCAGTTGTTTCCCACTCTAATAGCTATTTCAAATTTCCGGTAGAAGATAGCATGGCAAAGGCTCAAGCAAGTTTCACGACTGTGCAGTTGAGGAGCGTTATGAAGTTTTTGTTTCTCCAAGTAAAGTCCGCAAAGGCCATTCACACTGAGATGTCACAGACACTAGGGGATAACAGTCCTTCCTACAGCACCGTCAAATTTTTGGTGGCGCATTTCAAGACAGGACATTTCAACGTGGAAGATGAACCCCGCAGTGGGAGGCCAACAACAGCATCGGACGCGGCAACAGGTTAGGCTGTCCATGACCTTATTCTTGAAGATCGACGAATATCTGGGAAAATGATAGCTCAGATACTGGGCATATCCCGAGAACGTGTTACTTTTATTATCCACAATATCCTGGACATGAGGAAGCTTTCAGCGAAGTGGGTACCGAAATGTTTAACGAGTGAACAGAAGCAAGCACGAGTGCAGACATCCACAGCTGTCTTGGCCCATTTCAGTGACACACCAGATTTTTTGGCTAGGTTAGTGACTGAAGATGAAACGTGGCTTCACATTTACGATCCTGAAACAAAGGAACAATCAAAGGAGTGGCGTCATAGTGGCTCCCCACGACCCAAGAAGTTCCGTGCCCAGAAATCGGTCAAAAAAGTCATGGCATCCGTTTTCTGGTATAAAGATGGTATTCTGTTGATAGACTACTTTCCTCAGGGCTGCAGTACAACCGGAGAGTATTACGCTAACCTCCTCGACCAACTGCATGAGGCAATTAAGAGGAAACGCCGAGGAAAATTAACAAAAGGCATTTTCTTCTTGCAGGACAATGCACCATCACACAAGTCCCAAGTTGTGACTGCCAAATTGAATACCCTACGTTACCAATTGGTCGAAAATCCCCCCTATTCCCCTGACTTGGCCCCCTCCGACTACCATATGTTTCCGAATCTGAAGAAACACCTTAAGGGTAATCATTTTAACGATGTCGAAGGCGTTCAACATGCAGCTGAGAGCTGGTTTGCACAACAACCAGCTAATTTTTTTTTTTGACAGGACTAGAAAAGCTGCAACAACGATGTAACAAGTGTATCAGTCTGGCAGGAGAATATGTTGAATAAATGTGTAATTTCAGAATTCTGACTCTATTCTTTCTGTGCAAAGCCAGGAACTTTTCAGCACCCCCTCGTACATTACATATTCAGTAAAAGTTTTCTGGTCAGACCAAGAAAAAATCCCTTTAAGCAAGAATTTGTTAAAAGTATTGAAATAATAGTGAATAGACTCTATATATTATTAGCATCACCCAAACGTAAGTTTTAAATAAACATTTAAACCTAAATTAATTTAATCGTAAATTTTTATAGGCAGCAAATAACGGTTAATCCTATTTATTATCGATATTATAAACACACACACATATATATATATATGTTTATAATCTGAAACTTCTTGGAGAAGAAATTTTACAGACGACACTTTCTTTTTGAAAGTAAATGAAAACACAATTTAAGTTCATTTCTAACTTCTAGCATTATGTTTGTTTAAGCAATATATATATATATATATATATATAAACTCGTTATGTGCTGAACACTCTTAATTCGTATATATCTTTGAGGAAATTTCTAAGACTTGCATTCTTCTTATCATCTACCAAAGTATGTTTGTTTTCTACTGGTAACGTCTTGTTGCTTTTCGACGTAGTTCAGTTACAGTAATATTTTTGTCGAAAAGTTTTATTTCCAATTTAGAAAATGTACTTCAGAGAAATATAAAATAAAATTAATCTATTTCTGCCACTACATGAGTGTAAGGTTAATATTTTTAAAATAAAAATGCATAATTTATTGTAATATTTTTGCTACTTTTTGTTAAAACACCAATTCTTAAAATTGCTTAAAGAAATAATTTATTATCGAAATACTAAATTTGACTTCGTATTGTACATTTCAATTATACATAATGTACAATTGGATATATCTTAAAATGAAGTCAAATGAAGTCAATATGAAGTCAAATTTAGTACTGCGATACTGGATGGTCACCATTGAAAATATACAATGCAACTTACAGCACAGCTTTAGTATGGGAACCCATTGGCAACTTTAAATATTTTTTGTCATTTTCGCGATGAACTGAAATGGTTATCGCAATTGCATAAGTTAATATCTTGGCGAGAAACATCCGGTCTACTTCTATTTCAAAATTTGCCAACGGAAATTTTTCGAATTGTTTTTTAAGAAATAATGGTGTGTAAATAAACAAATAAATAAATAAGTAAAGATTGGTAGCTATGATATAAAAAACATAATGGTATAAATTGATGAATTTAACTTTTATCCTTAATAAATTAGTTAATTAAAAGTAGCATGTTCTACTCCTCACATTTGATAGTTATCCTATATTCTCAGGAAAGTCGCTCAGACTAATCCCTGTCAGGGAAAACCTAGTAACATATATTGCATCATAATATCATAATATGCTTTCAAAATTATTGATCACGCATAGAAAATCTATTCTAATACCTATCTGATAATGCTAGTTAGTTTAAAAAGAGGATGTCATCTACAATCACCTTCAAAATCCAGAATGAAGATGGTGCAACATAGCTCAGATTCTGGCAAATCACCAGTTTTCATCTAAAATTAGAGATAATGAATCTGATCATCTATTTCATAATGCCTACCAGTTTTATTTATAAAATGTTAGCAAAAAAACTTTAATTATTTATAAAAAAATTAGAAATTAAAAGTGAGCAACATTTTTTTTTTTTTTTTTTTTTTTTTTTTTTTTTTTTTACAATCAATTTTCAATATTTATGGAATAATAATTAAATATTTATAAAATTGGAGTAAAAATATTTACTATTTAATTATAATTTAACTAAAGTAATTTTGTATTACTATAAAGCTCATTTTAATGTATAAAATAAAATAAAAATAGTCTGCAATTATTTAATTCAAAACTTTCATTTTCTTCTTTAGTGCGTGTTAACTAGCCAAATTTCACGAATTAAAAAACTATATTTTTCTTTACAAATCTAAAACACAAAACAATACATAAAATGTACACGTAATACTTTAATAGAATAGCAATTTGGCAAAGATTTTTTTTTCATCCTTTTTTATTTTATGGGGGTCTCAATTTGACTTTATTCTGGCATTTCAGGGAACTGTAAAGATTAAAGGTTAAAGTACACATCATTAATAATGACATTTTCTCTTTAGTGTGATTCCAAATATTAATTTATGTGACATTTTATTTTGTGGTTTGTCTCATTAGAAGAGTTATTCACTATCGAAATTGACAAAAATTTTATGTTGGACCTTAAATTTTGAACTTTTGTAAATATTTTAGTTATTAAGTTACAGCAGTTTTACAAAGCATGTGACACCTTTACTTTATGTACATTGATAATAATATTTAAAATTAGCACTCATAAATTTCATTCAAAGAGGTTTGTGTCAAAATATAAAAGTCTAATAATGCCATTTTTGACCAGGAGAACGACTTTTGATGACCGGTATAAAATCTTAGGTTAATAGTAGAAAAAAAAAAAAATAATTGTTTTGAACATCTCTCATATGTGCCAGTAATGGACATAAATAGTAAAAAAAAAATAGTCGAACAACACGCTTTCTTGAATTTATTTGGAATGACCCATAGGTTATATAAATTTATGTAAGGAAAAAATATAGTTCAGGTCGACCAACCTTCGACAAAAGTGTTTGATTTGTGTATAATATCTTGCGTTAGTTAATTTTTTCCTGTGCATTTCTTGATAAAATTTTATTTGTATAATAGATAACTTCTGACCGCAATTTAAATAACTTTATTTTAATGTTTTTCATTGTCATTATTATTACCCAATGTATTTTACTTACATTTACATACAGATTCTTGAAAAGTATTTAGATAATTTTAAAGCGTCGATTGTAAATATGAGACCAAATTTATAAATATATTCATAACTATTTAAAAAAATGTAAAACACTAAGCATATTTTAATTATTATAGCATTGCACATTTAATATCGTAAAAACTGTAGTTATCAAATTAATACACACGCACACACACGCACATATATATATATATGTGTGTGTATGTGTGTGTGTGTGCGTGTTTGCGTGTGTGAGTAGTTTTTAACATTATGCATTTTTACAAAAAAATATTTTCAAATGCAATTTTTAGTCTTTTATTTAAGAAAAATCTTGTGTATATTAAGGAAATGCACTAAATTTTTACTATTTTTTTTTATTTTAATTTATTAATATAAAATAGTATAAATGATAATGATATTTTTTTATATTTCTGTTAATAAACTGAATATATACTTCATTGCCAGATTTCATATGTTACGATCTACACGTGCACAAACTTTTGCCCTGAAATATTGATTTAAAACTTCATTAGCTTAAAAGTTTATTTATCAGAATGTATTCCTCACAATCTCTTTAAACATGCATAAATCTTGAAATTTTAATACTTGAAGCTTTAGTAACAATCAGTTTGGGGGCTGTCTAAATATTTTTAAATGATTCTTAAATTATAACGTAGAAATACGTAAACATATTTAACGAAGTTTCGTTGTTTAAAATTATGTATACAACTATATTTTGCAAAAATCATGTAAATATCAATTTATTAAAAATGTTTTTGGCGTACTGCAAAGTTTATAATATTTGTAGGTTTTTCGGAAAAGAAAAAACTTCCCTTTTTACATCTGAATATATTTTTTTCTGTCTGTTATGCTTTTTCGACTTTTTTTCTCGGCTTTTCTATTGAGAATTGTTGTTTAATCTCTTCCACCTGAATATGGAAGATTTCGTGCTTTTGAAACATGTAGTGGTTTGATTAGTTTCCTGATGTCCTAAACTTTTTTTCAAAAATTAAGCATATGATATTTGTAAAAAAAACAAAAGATAATTTCCCTTATTAAACTTTTAGGTAAATATACACAAAATTTTTGGTATAAATGTGTATATTCGGAAATACAAAATGTGTTATTAATTCGATATTTAAGCAATGCCTATCACGCTAAAATCACTGTGTACTGCCACGTCATTGTGATATCGCAAGAATCACTATCACGCACGTATGTAAGCCTCGCGCACATAAAAAGAAAAAAAGAAAATCACTGTCTACCCCTACCCCCGATATGTATGAATATCGAAATGCAGAAATCATTATCATACATATAAAAAATGTATAGTATATTGACTCATCTAATTCATCACTTCATCCAATTCACATACTTGCATTAAGCAGAATATACCCCAAAAATATTTTTAAAAAAGAACCGGAAAAAACAAAATCCAAAGAATACAGAATTATGGAAAAATTTAAACAGTATAAAAAGCTGAAAATGGAAAAAAAAATTATAAATATTGTTTTTAGGAAAACTTATTTCTATTCATCTGAGACAAAGATTTGACACGATCGGCTGAAAAAAATGGCATGAAAAATACGGCTGAAAAATGTGACTATGTAGTATGTATGAACTATATACGAAAAATGTATGTATATATATATATATATATATTTTTTTTTTTTTGCATAAAACTGGAACTTTTTATAATATTTAAAATATCTAAATTCGTTACAAAGTTGCAGCTCTACCGTACATTTACACTACCAATTCAAACCTGAAACATTTTAACTTTTCAAGAAAGTTTAGCAAGATAATATGCTTTTTTTTAAATTAGAAAAAAAAAAAAAAAACGCAATTTATCAAATTTTACAACTAAGGTAGCAGAGGTGCTTCGTATAAGTGTAATCACCTTCATTTCACTTTTCCCTCATAAAAAAATTCCTGGTGCGACTGTAACAACGGTTGGCAAATTAAAAAGCGTATGAAATAGAATAAGTCTGAGGTTTTATTCAAAATCAACATAAAAAACTTAGCAAAAACTGTGAAATTTAAATCACAAGTAGAGAAATGGTAAAACTTCGAATTCTGGCATCAGCACTTTTTTGGAAATTGTAATTGTAAGAAATTTTTCAAACTTCAGTAATTATCCTGTTTCAAATTTTATTTTGTTTTCTGAGGTTAAATTTAACCAAAATAGATTCAAATAAAAAGGGATATGATAACAAGTACGTCCAAATTCCTCTTATTAATTGAATGATAAGCCAAGATTACACTTTCATCAATTTAACCTACTTTAAAATAATCTTCTGTTTTTCAAAATTAGAATCTGTTGTGCTGCTATTACATACGAAAACTTTTCGCACAACTTTCTTTTGAGCCGATTTTTGCTTCAATTTCAGCAGACCGAAATCCGAAAAAGGTTTGGGAAAGTTGATTCCCAAAAAAACTGATTTGCACGGTGTTCAGTGGATGTCAAGTCGCACCTATTTATCGCTCTCGAGCTTTCTTCTCGTTGGTTTATCATTATAGTAGATATTGCTCGTACAAACAACATTTTATGACTCGCCAGAAAAAATTGTTCACATACCCAACTCTTTTTACACCAGACGTTGAAGCAATCTGAGCCAACAAAATTGGCTCAAATTAACAATTGGATCAAAATTTGTGCGAATAGTTTCCATCTTTACATATAAATATAAATATATATATATATATATATATATATATATATATGTGGCAGATTAAATATATATGCTATAATTAATATGTATCTGAAACATTTTAATTTTTATTAAAGTAAACAAAGAATATAAATTTCATTTTTTTTTTTTTTTTTTTTTTTTTTTTTTTTAAACATTCTGTCAAATTATAGTAGCACATTTTAAAAATAAAATTTATATGAATAATGAAAGTATTGAATAAACGAATGCCTTTCATTAAAATTAGAATTATGAATTATTTATCTTTGACTAGCTCCAAATACGAGAAATATATTAAAATTGGATTATTCTTTTTTTTTTCTCCAAAATCTGCCTTTATGAATAAAAAGAGCTCAATATATTAAAATCAGATCTAAGAGTAAATAATGAAAAAATTATGACGGAGAGATTTGTTGGAAATAATTTGCATTACAAGTAAATTATAGAATTGTTTATGTAAGGGATATTCTTTGTTCACAATGGGAAAAATGTTTGCTTTCGCGAAATAACCTATTGTATTTTTATTTTACATGAAAAATATTTTCTATAAAAAAAAAAAAATAATAATAGAGCTTTTAATTTTTTTTTTTTTTTTTTTTTTTAACACGCTTTTATTAGCTTCACCTGTATGTATGTTTGTATGTATGTTTGTATGTACCAATGTATGTTTCTAACCGCTCTGGGAACAAACAAAAAATCTATATTGTAAAAAAAGACTTTACCAACGTGAACGCTGTGGCTGTGAGGTAAAGCTCCGCGCTACGAACCCAATGGTCTAGCGATCGAGCCCAGTCAGGGGAGATTTTTTAAAAATGGTTTTTGTTTAATTCTAAATTATTTTAATTAAAGATTTAACTGTATGTAAATATTATGGTGTGTCACTTACACGATTTTCTCTTACCCTGCATTTTAATACTATGATAGATATTTTGTGCTTTTTAGTTCACATTTCTATAAAAGCGTGTTCTTTAATTTTTTAAAACTATAATATTATTCTTTTTTTGCCTTGCAATTCACGACTTATTTTACAGCATATAAATATGTTGACAGATACCGTAGAAGCATTATTATTATTATTATTATTATTATTTTTATTTAAATTCTTATTGCATTTATGAATGCGATTTACTTTTTTCTATATTATATGCAATGTCTAATGGACAAAAAGACTCTTTTTATTTACGCAATAAAATCCCTCATTATAAATGAAAAAATATTTTAGTATTCATTATTCTCAAGCAGCACAAGTCCTAAATATGCTAATGACTAATCCTAAAATATGCCAACGCATAAAAACGTCCACTTTAACAACAACTCTTTGCTGAAGGAGACCAAAAAGAAGCTCCAACGAAGTCATAAAATAAGGTCTTGTGGAAGATAATCTATACTCCAACTTATTCTATAATATGTTCTAACACAAAATGATGTGATTATAAAGGTGAATAAATAAAATCGGGATATGACTTCAATTTTACTAATATTAGTAAGTTAATTTTCAAGTTTGAAAAGTACTAGATTTTTAACCGTTTAAAAATATAAATCTTCAAATCCACCTGAAATATTGAATAGTAAATCACGGAAACAATAGTTAATCGGAGACATTATTGTAATATTCGTTACAATAACAGATGGAATGCAAGCAAGCCACGAAGCGTGCTTCAGACAGCTTCAGAAATTAACCCAAACGATTTCCCAAGATCCAAATGAAAAAAATATTTCAATTGAACAATCAGAGTTAAGAAATAGTTGTGTTCCTCCCATGGTTATTTTTGACACACATACCTATTTTCCAAAAAGGGTCAACCAAAATAATTTCTGTTTGCGGAATCTTTTCAAAAGTAATTAAATAATGTTGCATCAAATCAGAATTCCCGTTTTCACGTTGGATCCAAACGATTGCTTTTTATATTGATGACTAACGCAAACGAATAAATGTTTGTAGCTTTTCTGTATCCACATGCCACAAGGAACATGTTTTATCCAGTCTCTGTCACTTTTCGAGTTTGTCCTCTGGTACAGTTGCAGACATTAATAAACCCATTTTTATCATCTTTCCATTACAATAAGCTGCATAATCACTCGTAACGTGTAATCTAATCGGAATAAAGTGTTTTTCTCTTCTAAGTAACAGATGCGCAAACTCGGCCATTTCGGTCGATGAAAATGCGCAGTTCATTTAAAGAGAGCAGTTTGTGAAAGAAGCTTTAATGTTCGCACTGTTGGTAGCTTATGAGAAATCATTTAATTCAAAACTACTTTATACCTTTGCTACTTTATGGAGATTCAGGAAAAGTTATGAGATTTCAAGATTTTACTTGGGAAAACAAAATAAAATAGAGTTTATTTATCCTAGACACAACTACGTACACTTTCAAGTAGGTACTCCACTATTGCTGTTTTATAACTATCTGGAGTTATTGCGTGCTCACTCTTCTCCTTTCCTCCCTTCCTCATACGTGCAATTTTCTCGACCTCCCCATCTCTTCCAGGTTTAACTTAAATTTAAATTGTGAAATTACAAAGGTCACAAAATATTAGACACAGTTATATATATATATATATATATATATTGCTTAACCCTGAAGTGTTTGTGCGATTTTCATTTCTACGACCGTTATTCTTTGTGTGACCTAACCGATCAGATTTTAAGAATCCACTCTACTTATTACAATGTATTTGTCTCCGACAGCGAAATCCTTTGTCATTCCATTGGTAAAATATTTAATCTAATTGCCCTTTTCCTAATGTATTATTTATTAAATTCTGTTTAAACATTCAGAAAACTCTCAACCGTTCCACTTGATCTTGTTCATCAAACACTGAGTTAAAAAAAAAAAAAAAAAAAAAAAAAAAAAGTTGAAGCTTTCTAATAAAATTCTTTCATAGATTGGTTCATATAAAAATATAGAACTAAAAAAGAATAGTTTCTGAAACACTACAGCAATTTTGCCAGCTGTGAATGTTCTAAATGTAAAAAGAGAATAAAAAAGATCATGCGGTTCGCATATGTTATTAAAACTTTTCAGCAGTACGTATTCGCTGTGTCTTTTAACCTCTTACTTTGCCTAAGTCATCCTATAAAAGGCAGACAGTATAAAACAAAGACAGTGAGATAGACTATTTAAATTCATAATCACTCTTAAACATTGTTGATAATGGCAAAAAAGCCTTGCACAATCAGTAATACAGTTCGGGAATTTCCTATTGCAGTCCTTAATGTGTCTGAACGTTTTAGTAAAGATCTGATACATAACATATTATATAGAAATCATTTTTTTTAGATTATGAATAATAAATTTCAAATTTATTATGATTTTTGCAGTACAAAGTTGGTTAAATATAATTTATAAATAATAAAACGCAACATATATATATGCATTGGCCTTCTTACGCGTGTCCCTGTACACAAACCAATACTGCTATTTATATTATTCTATTCCATATGATGAATATTCTGCAATGATCTTGAATAATATATATCATTTTGAAGAAATTCTTAAAATACTTGTAGATACTAGGCAAACAGACTGTTCCGTAACCAATGAAAAGCGCTGTTGCAGCAACACCACTGCAGTTGGCCGGGAATTTCCTTCCCCCCTTCGAGAGTCTGCGCTTTAGCCAAATGCTTCAATATTTCAAACATCTGTCACCACGTCAAGTAATCAAAACATTAATTCGGTACTCTCTTCGCGGGTAATAAATCAGACAAAAAATATTTTACCGAATATTGTGGATTGTTTATTAAAAGATGATAGAGGAAATAATTACAGGGTACGCGCGATTTTAGATCAAGGAGCAATGAATAATTATAAGACTCTAGAATGTGAGAACACCTTTATTTAAAAATAAAGAAAATTAATTTGACAATTTGTGGTATCGGAGATACATGCACAACAATTAAATATGTCGTTAATGCGTCAATTTCTAATTTTGAGGGAAATTTCGAAAAATAATTGGATTTTTTGCTTATATTTAAAATTACGAGTTTCATGCCGTCAATAAGGTTAAAGATTAATGTGCCACAATTAAAATATATAAAACTCGCAGTTGAAAACTTTAATTTTCCAGGTCGTGTAGATGTACTTTTAAGTGCCGAAATTTTTTATGTATTGTTGCAGTCAGGTCAGATTTGCCCACCTAATAATAATTTTATTATTTTCCAAAATATTGTTTTTGGATACGTGGTTAGCAGAAGCGTTGCAGTTGAAATTCAGGGAAGGGTACATTACGACTTCATTGAGAATAATGCTGGTCTAAACGAAACTATGGAGAAATTTTGAGAATTGGGGGATGTGCAGATTGAGGTATCCAAAAATAAAGAAGCAATAATTTGTGAGGAGTACTTTCAGAAGAACGGTAAAAGAGATAGCACAGGGAGATATATTGTAAAAATGCCATTAAAAGGTGATCCAACGTGTTTAGGGAAATCTAAAGGTATTGCCCTTAAACAATTAAATTTGCTGTGAAATCGTTTTTGAAAGGAGCCTGAGTATTTAGCATTATATCGAGAATTTTTACACAAATACGAAAGTTTTGGTCACATGACAGAAATTTCGGAGTGTGAGGAAGAAGAAAGAACATACTTTATACCGCATTTAGGAGTCTATTGCCCTGATAAAAGTACTACAAAGCTCAGAGTAGTTTTCAATGCCTCCTCTCAAACAACGTTAGGGAATTCTCTTAACTTCTTACATTATAACGGTGGGGTTATTCAGGAAGACCTGTTTAATATAATGGCGAGATTTCGTAAACATATTTATGCGTTCGTGGCTGACATTAAACAGTTGTACATGGTGATTTTAATTAAACTGAGCCAAACTAAACTTCTGAGAATTATTTGGAGGGAGGGAGTAAATGAACCATTTAAAACTTATGAGCTTAAAACTGTTACCTGTGGTACAATAATTGCACCTTATCTTGCTACAAGAATCTTACTTCAGTTATCTAGAAATGAGAGCCAGAACTATCCTTTAGCATCCCCAGTTTTAGTGAAAGACTTTTATAAAGACGACGTCTTGAGCGGTGCAGACATTCTAAGCGGAGCAAAAGAACTACAATCTCAGTTAACAGAGGCTCTCAATATTGCAGGCATTATATTTCATAAATGGTATAGCAATAGCCCAGAACTAAGATCAGTACCTGACAGAGTAGCTATAATTTTCAAGGCGCTAGGAGACAAAAGCGCTAGGTGTTATGTGGAAACCTACCACTGATATCTTTACCTTCCAAATTCATAGAGAAAACGTGGTTCCGCCTACGAAAAGATCAGTACTTTCAACAATAGCGCGGATTTTCGATCCTCTAGGACTCTTGGGTCCAGAGCAAAAATATTTTTAGAGAGAGCAAAAATATTTTTACAAAAACTGTGGTGCTTGAAATTAGACTGGAGCGATCCGCTTCCTGGAACGAAAGCGCAACAGTGGAAAAACTTCATCCAGTCATTGCCTGCAATAAACAGTGTTAGTGTTAAGAGATGTATAGTAAATAACAATCCAGTGCATATTGAGCTTGATGGATTTGCTGACGCTTCCGAGTCTGCTTATGGTTGTGTCACTTATTGCAAATCGACGTCAGTGGATGGAGTGAACTTGGTTTGCAGCGAAGTGAATTTGGTTTGCAGCAAATCACGTGTATCACCTCTTAAGCGTACTACAATACCGAGGTTAGAGTAGTGCGCTGCCGTCCTATTAACAAAATTGCTCCCAAAAGTGAAGATTGCCTTACAGTTTAAGACAGCTGATATCTGCTGATGGAGTGATTCAAGGATAGGCCTTTCCTCGATACAAAAAGAGCCGTATCTTCTAAGAACTTTTGTAGCAAACAGTACAGCAACTATACAATATTCGACAAAAGTTCAACAGTGGCGTCACATATCTCCTGAGAACAATCACGTAGATCTTATCTCAAGAGGGATGGATCCTGAAAAACTGGTTAAGATAAATTGTGGTTCGAGGAACCTACTTTTCTGTCTGATCGAGAGTATCCCAATCGTGAAATTCCCACATCCGTCATAAGAGATGGGTTTACATGTGAACTAAAAAATTAACAAAGTGACCTGTACTTACTGTGACTTATAACTCCTATATTCAAGAACTATTTAATATTAGTAATTATTACACAAAAATATTACATGTTGTAAGTTATCTTTTCAGATTTGTCTAGAACTTTAAGAATCCAAATTAAAGAAGATTGGGACCGTTAACAACAGAGGAGCTCCGCAAGGCTGAAATTTTTATTGCAAAAGAAATTCAAAGGACAGAGTGTCCAGAGGTGCTAAAGTGTTTAATTCGACAAAAAAATGTTCCGGATAAAAGTAAGAAAAAGTCTTTAAACCCGTTTTTCGACAGAGAGGGATTACTTAGAGTAAATGGCAGACTTAATCATGCTAATGTAAGTTTTAACAGTAAATTCCCAAATATTCTACCGAAGGGTCATAAAATGGCTAAGTTTATTATAGAATCCTATCATAGGCGATAATTTCATTTAGGTCCTACTGCCTTGCTATACTATTTTAGACAAAAGTTTTGGCCCGTTCAGCGTAAAGCAACGTATAAAAGTCGTGCACGATTGTATTAAGTGTTTTAAAGTTAAACCCATAGGAGTGGAACATATAATGGAAGAATTACCGAGAGAGCGCGTGACTCCTGACTTTTCATTTCAAGTGCGACTTTTGTGGCCCATTCCTTGTTAAATATAAACATCAAAGGAAGGGAACTAATCATAAAATATATGTGTGCATTTTTGTACGCTTAGTCACAAAAGCCCTTTACCTCGAAATTGTCACTGATTTAACGTCCGAAGTCTTCGTAGCATGTTTAAAAAGATTTGTGGCTCGTAGATTTTTCTTGTTTATGTTCAAAATTATTTTCTGATAACTGGATTCTAACTTCAAAATTATTTTCTATTTATTGGAGCGGACAAAGAGCTTTCTAGGTTGCATAATTTAGTTGTAAAACCAGACGATGCCCTCGCTGATTACATATCAGCTGAGGGAATCGATTGGAACTTCCTTCCTCCGAGAGCAACTAATTTTGGTGGCCTCTGGGAAAGCGGAGTTAAAGCGTTTAAATATCATTTTAAAAGAGTTTTAGACAATTCCAGATTGAGTATGAAGAATTCCTAACAGTCATTACACAGATAGAAGGAATTCTAAATTCAAGACCGCGTGTACCTCTGTCATCCGATTCTGATGTGTATGATGTGTTTAACCCTGCTCATTTCTTAATTGGCAGATCATTAAATGCTGTTATAGAGCCTAATTTAATTGAGGTTAAAGACAATAGATTGTCTAATTGGAAAAAGCTTACAAAAATAATTCAATTTTTTTTTTTTTTTTTTTTTTTTTTTGAAAAAATGGCATATACAGTATCTGAATAATTTACAACAGAGGTCCAAATGAATGGTAGAAAAAAATGATGTGAAAGTCAGTGAAATAGTTTTTCTTAAAGATTAAATCCTACCGCCACAAAAATGAGCATTAGGGAGAATAATTGAACTTTATTTTGGTGAAGACAAACAGGTCAGAGTAGTTAAATTGAAAATCCAATCTGGATTTTCAATTTAACTACTCTGAATTTACAAACTGAATTAACTACTCTGAATTTACAAACTGAACTACTCTGAATTTACCTACTCTGGTATTTACAAACGACCCATTTCACAAATCTGTATTTTACCTAACAATGTGTAATCTTATATTAGTGTCTTTTTTTTTTTTTTTTTTTTTTTTTTTTTTTTTATGAGCCATTTAATGTTATTATTGTATTGTGTTTATTTTCTATTTACATTTCAAATAACTGTATAATTTACTGGTTGAATAATGTAAACATTGCAACGTGGGGCGGAATTTTTTGTACCCAATGAAAAGCGCTGTTGCAACAGCACCACCTGAGTTGTGCAGTGTGAGATGTGTAGCGACGTTGTGTTCGCGTCGATTTGAGTTGTTAAAAAATGTGAAAATGAATTAATATTACTTAAGTGATACAGTCCTTGAGAAATGTATTTGTGTGAGTAATTTATAGTTTAAATACAGACTGAAAAAAAAAAAAAAAAAAGAAGAAGAAGAAGAAGAAAAATAGAAAAACGGATTTGAAACGATTTATAAACGTGACCGTGGCAACTCTGAGCTTTAGAGGATCTATCCTGTCGGGATGTAAGTGAAAGAAGTGATAAGGTAAATTATAAACAATAAGAGAGATTTTGAGAGTTAAAAATGTTGATTTTTAATTGTCTATGGAGTACTGACCGATGCTGTGATTGGAGTGTTTGCCAATTAATTAATTTGGGAGAATAATGGAATATTCTGACAATATTCGCCTTTTGCATACTACAAATAACCGCTGGAGATGAACGGAACGATATTTTGAGAATCTCCTAAGGCAATTATCGGTCATCTATAGACAATTCTGATAGTCGGTCGAGATATTTTCGAGATTCTTTGTTGTTTGTGTACATATCGTCGACAGTGAGTTATAATTCACCTAGCACATTGCAGCTCAAGTGAATAAAGAATTCAGACTCTGGCGAGATTAAATAATTTGTGTTCATTCGCATAGAGATTTTTTCTTTGCATCCCTGAAAAATTATGATTTATGCACTCTATCAAATTACAGTTTGTGAGATTTGGATATATAACATACAGTGTGATATTCTTTTCTACATTGACTGTATTCACAGCCACCTGTAGCTCGATCTAACAATTGAAATGGGACCAAACTTGATATAGAGAAGTTTGAGTACATAAGAAGTACGATACTCTGAAAAAAAAGTTCCAAAAATGCCGATAAGGATATTTATGGCGCTGTTTATACTTACCGAACCGAATATAAAACACTGGTATTTACAAAGCACGGGTATTTAAAAGCAAGTTTAAGTGCATACTTTAGTAGGCGACAACAGCACTAGTAATTTCGGCTATAAAATGATGCATAAAACTCCGAAAAATATTCTCAGCTGAAGTGCGCCACTAAAGTGATAATGCGACTCACATTACCAGAACTCAGTTACATTGAATGTAGTCGAATTCCTGTCCTGGGAAGTGAATATAATGAATAAAGCTTAAAATTTCATTGCAATGTTGCACGCGTTATTACTTTTTCCTTTTTCTTTGTAAAACTTTTTACTTTGTACAACATCATAAATATCCCTATCGGCGATTTTTGGAACTTTTTTTTTCCCCCACAGAATCCAACTTCCCATGTCAAGATTAATTTCCGTACCAAGTCTGATGACATTTTGATTGTGAGATCGAGCTACAAGTAGCTTTGAATAGAGTCAGTAAAAAAAAAAAAAAAAAAAAAAAAAAAAAAAAAACTTGTGCGTACCAACATTCAGCTCAATCGAACCATGTGGGAGTGCGTGTACATACGTGGGTGTAAACATGGTAACACTAGACACTATCGTATTCACTCCCACATATATGCACGCACACATGCATACATCACCGTGAAAAATGCAAAAATGAACTCATCAGCAGACCTGGAAATATATAGATGTACAAAAATCTCATATTCTTTTTTTTTTTTTTTTTTTTTTTTTTTACATTAGGTACGTTCGGAAAATAATATATGACCAACATATGAATTAAACTTTCTTTGAAAATATTTATTTCCTTATTTTATTGATAAATGTCATCTTGTCAGTATCTTAAAAACTAAATAGAAAGAAATTTTACTTTTATATTTTACTTATTTATTTACTTTTGTAAAATTTAGCTATCAAATTTATTTATTTTCTCTATTAGCTATCAAATTAATTTTGATTTTCCTATTAGCTATCAAATTAATTTTACTTTTCCTATCAGTTAAAATTAAAAATATTTTCACAATCTGTTCATGTAATAATTATATTTAAATAGAAGTAATTGAATTTCTTCTAAAACATTCTTCAGTGTAAATAACTTTAGTTAATATTACGAGTACAGATATATATCTAATTAATTTTATCATATTTTCTAAACATATTTTATTTACTCAAACAAAACCGAATACCATCCATAATGGAAAAATATTAACTAGAAACCAATTTCAATTATATGTATTAATTAGATAATAGAGATATTTAATCTCTTTTCTAAATCATGAAATATTTCTAAAAGATTTTCGGAATCCAATATTTTTAATTTATAATAAGAAATATGATGTCTCTGACGTAGAATTTCTCTTTGATTTAAAATTTAATCTGTGCTTATAACAGACATACGAGTTTTATTATTTAAACTTTAATTACGTGTACCAGGCCGTTTTTAATAGGAACATGTATATTCCATTAAATATTGAAAAGGTCGTACGGAAGGAAGTAGTTAAATGTGAGCTAGTGTATTTTCCTAGAAAATGTTTCGACGAATGTTATTTAGAAGCTTTTAATTTCGAATACTGAAAATCAGTAATTTTCCTTTCACTAATTTTCATTGAAATTATTATGAACATTTTGTTTTTTATAAATTCAAGATATACAAAATTTTTTTTATATCGGCTTTAATTACTTAAATGTTTACCTTAGGGATATATAACAAATTGCAAACACATGTTTAAAATATATAAAATTTTCTAAAAATTAATTAAATAAATAAAGAATTAATTTTGAAAAAGTTTAAGTTTTAAACATTTATGCAGCCAACTACAAAGATTTTTTTTTCTTTTTAAATAACTTACAGTCGGTAACAAAAGTGTCCGAACACTAGCAAAAATTCCTATATAAAAAAGTACTCTTAATATAGTTTAGCTAAATAAATCCTTGTCGAATCCTGTTCTTAGACTGACTAAGAACAGGATTCGACAAGGATTTATTTAACAAAACAGTATTAAGTGTACTTTTTTTACATAGGAATTTTTGCTAGTGTTCGGACACTTTTGTTACCGACTGTACCCAATCATTATAAAATAAGATTCTGAAAGGCAAAAATTATTAATTCAATTGGAACACAAACAAAAGGAAAAGAACATAAATTTCCTTGGAAACACTTCTTTATTAAAATCAAGCACACATTAATTCTTCAGTACCGGCATGGGAAGATAAAATATTTACCATAACATTAGGCTAGTTCATACATTGTAAAATATTTAAGTGAACGATCATTTTGTTATCGTATATAATCGTTAACGACGCACAGAAAACCAAAGTATACCATGAAGAGGATGACATTTTAATTATTTATATATTAATTTTCTAAGGTCGATCTTATAATTTATATATCAAATTTGAAGTATCTTGCAAAAGAAAGTATTAAAGATCGTTCAGAATATGCCATGCAATATTCATTGTCTGAATACACTGAATTCTTTAACACCTATGGCATATGCCACTTATCCGATTTTTTTACGGAACAGGCGATCACAATTATGTTAGAAGATGACCAGATTTTCCACTATGATTATCAATATCATTTACACTCCAATGATTGTATATTTCGCAGATATAATAATTACGGAAAGATAAGATGTTTATATGAATGTTATCCTCGTCGGCATAAAAAAATGTAGATGTGTGGGGAAATTTTACAATGGCACTCTTTGATGGCGATGTATTTAACGGACCTATTTCAGCTCCTAGGAAGCAACGCACCTTTGTCACTATACAAAGCCTATTTCGATCACGATGTTGTTTCATTATATAGTTAACTTCGTTACTCTTCGATTTTAGGCCAATCGGTAACACAAACACAGTTTACACATAAATGAAATTCTTCTTAAATTATTATTTTTTTTGTTTTATATTTTAATTCCATTATTAGCGGGGAAAATTGCATTCAAACGGCGTATAACCTGCTAGCGGCCGAGGACGCCAGCTAAAGAACCGATTTTCCGTATGTCTTTTCTTAACGAACTTTATCCAAGAGAGCCACGCTCATCCAATTCTCCCGCTCGCATTACCGAAGCACACAAAGATCTCTGCGCGGAGTAAATAGATATCAGAAAATATATTTTGTTTAGATCGCTTGCTCAAATAAAAGTTAAAGAATTAAGTTTAAATCAAAATTAGTATAAAAACTAACTATAAAAAAAAAAAAAAAAAAAAAAAAAAAAAAAAAAATCACGCAATTTTGAAACGGCGTAGTGCTACAGCGTTTCTGTGGATCTAATGAAATTTTCTAGAAGGAATTTTGAAAACTTAATTAAAAATGACGTTATCAATTTTAATTAACGAATTGTGAATGTCAGAAAAACTATTAATATTATTTTTAAATTATTTGAGAACGATCGAAAATAATTTTAAATCCATTTAACTATTATTTACTTTTTGAGTTTTTGATTGGGGAAATTGTTTCTTTGCTTTTAGAAAACATTGGCGGTTCGTTTACAAACAAACATTTTAGGGAATTTTAAACTTTTTCTATTTCTTTGAATTTTGAGTACTTTAAATGATTAATTGGGGAAAAATAAAATAAATAAATGAGATCCAAATTATTTTTCAGAGGATTTGAGGAAAATTAATTAAATTAAATAGTGTTAAATTTTTTCAATTTTAACAATTTTAATGCGCTTAAGAATTTCTTGCTAAACAAATCTTTTTGGATAACATTATAGTAAATGTTCAATTTGAAAATAATCGTTAAAAGAGTTGCCTGTTTATCGTATAAGCTTGTATAGTATATATGCATGTGGCCTTTTATTAAAACTGAAAATCTTGCGAGTTGCAAATATTTAAACTGCATGTCAAATACAAGTTTAAGATATACATATCTTTAGTTTTTTAGTTGGTAATTGGAAAAAAAAAAAACTTCTGTATTTTGCAAATTGCAAGTATTTATTCTTACTTTTATTTAGCGTCTAAAGTAAATTTTATATTTTGAATAAGTAAATTTATTTTTTCAATGTTGTTTGAATGTTTTATATAAACAATACATGAACAAAAATATGGCAGTAACAAATGTTACAAATAAAGAAATTACATTAAAAACCGCATTGTTGAAATAATAAAAAATATCAGTGTGTAAGTTATGAAAAATTTGAAAGCATTTCTGGTGATGCATGTCCTTTGTCTAATAAAATATCTCAAAAATCCGATAAGAATGAGTATACTACCCAATTGCCTCTGAAAAAAAAAAAAAAGAAAAAAAAAAAAGAAAAGAAAGAAAGAAAAGAAAAGAAAAGAAAAGAAAAAAAAGAAAGAAAGAAATAAGAAGCATTTTTTTTGAAGGAGGGGGGGTGGTGGTGGGTAGAATTACATCTTCTAATGAAGCATCTTTCAATAACAAAGCGAATGCTTATACAAATAAATTTGTTTTTGTGCATTTTTGCTAATCCAAATCCCCCTTGCAATCTATGCTTATTATTAAAACTCATAGAGAACTTAAAAATTTTAATTCTTCATAATTTTCAATTAAAATTTGATTTAAAGTTTCAATAAATTAACAAAAGGTACACGGTTCATAATTTGCAGTTATTCAATTTTTATTTTTATTTTTTTATTAAACCTATTTAAATTAATTTGTTACGTAGAGTTAAAAAAAAAATATCTGGTACATTTTATCTAACCAGTGTAACAAAAAGTAGATTGTAATAATAATAATAATTATTATTATTATTATAAATAGTGTAAATTTCTAAAAATAATTTGTAATCTATACTGAAATTCTAGAGTTAAATTTAAGTTTGAAGAATTTTTTATTAATTTACTGGTTATGAAATCGGTATTTTTCGAAAACCTAAAATAGCGCACTGGTAAGTGATTGCCATTTACTATTATTTCATTTCGAAACAGTTATGCACGTTCTTTTAAATTTATTATGCAATATAAATAAATGTGCTTACTGTTTTACTTTAAGCGATAATATTTAAAGCTCAAGTAAAACTAAAACTTAGTTTAAGTATTTCACGTTAAACTGAAGGTTGTATAATTCGATCAATACATATGACAAATTTGTAGTTTTAAAAGTATATTTACTTAAAGTAAACTTTATTGAACGAGTTTAGCAAGAAGAGTATGTAAAACGTATTTCTGTAAGAAGTATTTATCAAAAAATCCTTTTACATGAGCTTTCATTGTGTCGCCAACGAGCGATAAATAGCGAAAAATCGGTCATTCAATATTTCTGTAGTTTTAATATATAGCGGTTCTGCCGGAATTTTTTTTATAAACATACATAACCTCAAGAGGAGAGTATCCTGTAATTTTTTCAAAATTTTTTGCTTATGCACTTATGGAGACATTCCTCAGACTTTACATAGTCAGACTTTCCATAGCTCATTATACCTACGGCACATTGTATAACACTATGTCGAAATTTTGTTTAACCACTCCACCGAACAGACAGAGAAATTTTGGGGGAAACCCAGCCCTCACAAATTACGGTGGCCTGTGATGCGAATATTGTGGGCGAGCAATAATTTGCATCTTTTAATTATTGCAATTGAATTCTCCTATATTTCTATTTGATTATATTCAATGAGGAAATAAATAGGCTAATTTTTTTTTCGTAAATTTTCACTTTAGAATATGTCTATATTTTAGGAAAATATGGCCAGAATTAAGATTATTCAAATAAAAAATGCATTATTTAAAACTTTTTGACATTAATTATATAATTTCAAAATTTATTACAGCACACATTACACAAAAACTAGTTTTTAATGTGCATTTGCAAATAAAAATTTTTATGTTTCCCTAAATGAAATTGAAATTTTTAGATATTAACTATAGCCTAACAACTTATTTAAAAAAAATATTTTCAGTCGAAATATATTTTTATTTTAAAATATTTATGAATTACTCATAAATTTTCTAAACATTGTTTCGATAAATATTAATATCCAGACATATTGCTCAAATTATTAATCACCTGTTTGAAATTGCCAAACAGGCAAATTCACTAACACACGAAATTAGAAATATTTTGAGATAACACTTACCAGTTTCCAAATCAATTACTGAATAATCGCGTTTACACTAAATAGCCGTTGATTTATATGATAATTTCGATTATTAAGACTAAAGTTTAGTAAATACCGTGATTTTACTAAAGATTCATTGTTATAACTTATATAGATTATTTTCAATTAAATGTAACGTGCGAAATTTATGCATTCTGACATGATAATAATTTCACTAACAATCAAAAACCCAACGATAGGTATTATATATTCAAATTGTTTTTTGTTACGGTACCATGATTTAAATTTATATAATTTTATTTCTTTAAATATCTACAAAATATTGTGTTATAATTTATTATTATTATTATTATTCTCTTTAACATAGTTTCAATTTTATTTCAATAGTATTTCATGTGTTATACGAAAATATGCATCTACGGATAATATCTTTTTTCCCTAAATACACATTTATTGATACGTCTATTGACAATATTTATTGATAAATATTTTACAAACAATTTTGTTAGACGGAGCTTAATAAAAGTTATTGTATAATATTCAAGATCTTATAATTTGGGGTAATTAAATTTTTAATGAGTTATGAAAAAATAAGTATTATTGCCGAATCAAAATAGCGAAGTATTATTGCTTGTTTATGTGTAAGTCTATAAATTCTGTATGTGTTAAATAAGTATTGTCAGTGTATTAAAAGAAAGGATTTGAAGATTTAATCTCATAAAATAATATTCTAAGTGTGTAATAAACACTTTTTGTTGAAATATATATTTGGATGTGTGATGGGTGTGTTTTATTTATCTGGACTTCACCCTTTTTTCACACGTTTTCAGTCCTTATATCAAATATAACTAATCGTTTCTTATATGAAATGTATGTGTGTGCATATATATCCTATATATATATATATATATATAGAGAGAGAGAGAGAGAGAGAGATAAATAGAAGATAGATAGACAGATATAAAGTTAAAAAAAAAAAAAAAAAAAAAAAAAAATATTTTTGTTTTTAAATTAGATATTATACATACATATACAGTAACCAGCGCTTAATAAATTCACTGGTTAATAAAATCAGCCACTTAATTGGATCAAATTGTCAGGACCGGAATCGAATCAATACAAATTACTTTTAAAACCGTCACTTAATAAAATCAGCATCGCCTGTTAATAAACTCAAAAATATCTCTTCAGTAGCCAAAAATATCATTTATGCCCACTAAAAATTTCTTTTACTTACATTGTGATTTTTTTTCTTTTAAACAAGAAAAGAAAGCAAAACAATTTCCCCGTTATCGGTCATTGTCGAAGATTTAACACTTGCAGCACAGTTGCAAAGTAAACGCACCCCATCACTTATTTCTAACAATCTTAAGGAACGTATTTTTCAAAGCGCAGTAATAAGTTGCAAATTTAATTTGAAATGATTTTTTCTTTTAAATTGCTAATTATTAAAACTCAATTTCTAGGTCTTATTTTAAAATTACTATAATTCATGAGGTTTAAGCGAAAAGATTTTAAATTTATAAAAACAACATGAACTTTTGGTAAAGTAATTATGATTTTCCTCAAACGAAAGTGCATGGAAACTTGAAATGCCTTTAATTAATTTAAATCGAAGAAACAATTAATTATCTATCAAAAATTAATTAATATTGTTTACTAATTCCATTATTCGTTACTTTTTGAAGTTTCTTTACAAATTGAGGGAAGTAATACCTTTTCTTTAAGTGCAGGAACGTTCACCGGATATGAAAATCAGCCGCTTAATAAAATCACTTTGCTTCAGAACGTATATGATTTTAATTATCGGCGGAAACTGTATATATTTTTTGTATAAATTTTTTAAAACCATTTTCAGGTTATAATTTTACGACATGAGTAATATTTTTACAAATTTAAGTATTCATTAACTTTTTTTTTTTTTTTTTTTTTAGATGTATTATAATAAATATTTATTTTGAAAATTATGCTCGAAACAATTTTTACAAAAAAATAAAGAATGAATTGAATGATTGGTACACACTTCACTAACTTCTGAATTAAAAATACATTACATACATTTTAGAATTCGTTTGAATAATAAAATAATATTTTTTTGCTCCTTCTACTTGGTTCTAATTTTTGAAACCTGCTTCTGAACAAATATCATTTTTTTTTTTTTTTTAGATGTATTATAATAAATATTTATTTTGAAAATTATGCTCGAAACAATTTTTACAAAAAAATAAAGAATGAATTGAATGATTGGTACACACTTCACTAACATCTGAATTAAAAATACATTACATACATTTTAGAATTCGTTTGAATAATAAAATAATATTTTTTTGCTCCTTGTACTTGGTTCTAATTTTTGAAACCTGCTTCTGAACAAATATCATTTTTTTTTTTTTTTTTTTTTTTTTTTAGATGTATTATAATAAATATTTATTTTGAAAATTATGCTCGAAACAATTTTTACAAAAAAATAAAGAATGAATTGAATGATTGGTACACACTTCATTAACATCTGAATTAAAAATACATTACATACATTTTAGAATTCGTTTGAATAATAAAATAATATTTTTTTGCTCCTTCTACTTGGTTCTAATTTTTGAAACCTGCTTCTGAACAAATATCTTTTTTTTTTTTTTTTTTTTTTTTTTAAGCGAATTATTTCAAAAAGGAGTTTTTATAGAAAACAAATGTGTGTTTTTCAAAAAATTAAAAATCAGACAAAGAACCTTTGGTTTGTAATTCAGCAAATTTACTTTAGTAATCGATTTGAGACTTGGCTAGGTTCGTAGAACAGCAGTGCTAAATTTTAATTAAATTTAGCTTTCATGTAAAAGAATTTGATAAAATTATTAGGTAAAATATTTGAAAATATTATTTATTAAAATATTTAAAAATCATTACGTCTCGTAGTTAAATTAAATTTTAATCACATTAAAAATTGAGACAGATAATATACACTAAAAATATACATTTTAAAATATTAAAAACACAAAAACATAAATTTAAACGTTTCGAGCCTTTTACAGGCTCCTCATTTTCCTGGAGGGCTGGTACACAAATCAACATTTTTCGCCACTTGATGAGGCATGCGCAGTTCCTGTTGTACTCACATAATGAAAGTCTGTTGTTCATCTCATCATTTACACTTGATGTTTTTTACTGATGAGGAGCCTGTAAAAGGCTCGAAACGTTTAAATTTATGTTTTTGTGTTTTTAATATTTTAAAATGTATATTTTTAGTGTATATTATCTGTCTCAGTTTTTAATGTGATTAAAATTTAATATTATTTATATTTTACTAATAAATATATTTTTTTTTCTATAAGAAATTCAATTTTTTTATACTGGTGGTACTGGAAATTTATTTATTTATTTATTTATTTTTAATTTATTTTATAAAATTGAATACATTCTATAAACAGATATAAAATAAGTCAATGTTGATTTAACATTATAATCTCGTAAATATATTAGTTTATTAGGTTAACTTCTTTAGAAATCTGCCTACTGCAATCACTTAGTTTATCTATCTATCTATCAATCAGTCAACTAATCTCTCTCTCTCTCTCTCTCTCTCTCTCTATATATATATATATATATATATATATATATAATGGAAATTTTGTCATCACGATACTTTCTAAAATAATATTAGCGAACTTATCTTATAAGTATCTTGAATGATTTCTTTAATGAAGTTGCTCCGCCATTTTGTTTTCAAGTGGCGTTCACTTGACAATTTCAAATCCACATTGTAAAAAGCGTTTTAAATATTTGATGTGTACACAGACCATATAAGGGTCTGATAAAAGTTTATTTATGAACTTAATTCGTCATATTTAGTAAAAATTTTAAAATGTACCATCATACAATTTACCATCATTTACCACTTTAAAATTTACCATCATGATAATATCTGAAATAATACTCCAAATTGATCCAAATTTGGACAGTAAACTTGTCTTATAAATATCTTAGATGCGTTTGTTACCCACGTTGCTCCGCCATTTGTTTTCAAGTGGAGGGTGAAATTTTAAAATCCACATTATAAAAAAAAACTTAAGAGCATTTAAGACCGACGAATTTTGATGTATACATAGACCATATAAGGGTCTCAACCAACTTTATTAATGATTTTTATCCACCATTTTTAACAAAGTGGCGGATATATAAAATTAAGCGGCTCCACTTGAAATCAGGCTACCATTTGAAAATTTATCATTCTGATAACCTTTGATATATTGAACCGATTGGAATCAAAGTTGAACCGTGAACGCATCATACAAATATCTTGGATGAGTTCACTGGCAACTTGTTCCGACATTTTGTTTCCAAGTTCCAGCCACTTAAAAATGTGCCATCACTATAAGTTTTGAAATACTACACTGATTGAAAGCAAAGTTGGATAGTGAAATTACGGTTCAAATATCTTGCATATGTTTGCTAGGCTACTTACTCCGCCATTTTATTTCTAAGTGACGGCTACTTGAAAATTTGTCATTATGATAACTTTTGTAATATTGTATCAATTCGAATCAAATTTAAGCAGTGGACTTATCATTCAAATATCTTACAAAAGTTCACTGGGCATCTCACTCCACTCTTTTGTTTCCAAGTGGTGACCACTTGAAATCAAGGTGCCATTTTAAAATTTCTTATCACGATAACTTTTTAAATACTGAATTAGTTCAAACCAAATTTAGACAGTGAAACCATACAAATATTTTGGATAATTTCGCTGGGCAAATTGCTCAATCATTTTGTTTCCAAATTGCGTCTACTTAAAACCAGACTACCATTGGCAAATTTTTTGTAACAATAACTTTTGAAATACTGAATTAATTAGAATTAAAGTTGGATAGTGAACTTATGCTTCAAATATCTAAGATGAGTTCGCTGGGCAATTTGCTTCGCCATATTTTTCCAAGTGCCGGCCACTTGGAAATATTTTAAAACGATAACTTTTGAAATATTTAATGAATTCGAACTATAGTTGGACAATAGACTTATAATTCAGATACCTTAAATGATTTCAATGTGCAAGTTACTCCACAATTTTTTTACCAAGTTGCGGGCACTTGAGACATTGTCATCACTACAACTTTTGAAATACTGAATTAATTTGAACCAAAATTGGACAGTGAATATATTGTACAAATATGTTGGATAGTTCACTGAACAACTTTCTCCGCTACTTTGATCAAATTGACAGCCTCTTATATTTTTAACACAACAACTTATGAAGTACTGAATTAATTCGAACTAAATTTGTAGAGTAGACTTATCTCACAAATGCATTTGATTTATTTGTTTGCGAACATGATCCGCCCCCAAGTGCCAACCTTTTAAAAAATTCCCATTCACATAAAAAAGTATTTATGAATCAATTTGCTTCAAACTACATATGTGCATAGCCCACATCAATACTTCCACCAAGTTCATTAATAATTTGAAGCCGCCATTTTGTTTGAAAATGACAATTACTTGATAAGAAAAAAGAAATCAAGCTACCCATTCGAATTAGCCAGAAGGACTTGTTTTTTCATTTATTTATACTTTATATTTTAATGTGCAAGATCATATTTTCATCGTACATAGATTTTAAAAAATAGACTACATAAACGATTTTTCAGTTATACAAATTATATTTAAGATATTTATTTCAACATTGATTTCATTATTTCCAATTTTTAAAAGGCCAGTAATCTCAAACAATAATAATAATAATAATAATAAAAGCTAGAACGAAAAATCATGCGGTATGCATTGATTATTGACACTTTCTTACTGTACGTACTAATTGTACCGTTAACGCTTCAATATTCTTTGCCTTTGTTATTACACAACAGATAAGAAGAAGGCTTGAAAGGCATACAGATAGACTAATTTAATTTATAATCACTCCTAAACATTGTTTGAAAGTTTTAAAAATACTTAACGGAAAAGAAAAATGTCACCTTTAACTTCTAATTGCGGTGCGTAATGCATCTGCATATTTTAGTGTAGCCCTGTAAACCTGAAGGTTAATCATATCATATTCTATAAAAAAGCATTATTTGAGAGTATTAACGTTATATTTCACTTTCTTTATGATTTTTACAGTTGAAAGTTACTTAAATATGATTTATAATTATTCCTATCGTAACAATGAATGCATTGGCATTTTGTTTTAGGGTGCCCTTATACATATACCGGACCTATAATTGCTATTTTAAATGGGAATATTCTATTGTGAACTCAAATATTACATGTCATTTTAAAAACATTCTAAAAATATTTGATCAAACGGACAGGTAGATAGATGGACAGTCGGACATTTACACAAATTTAAATCATATTCACACTTAAATATAGTTATAAAATTGTAGAAAACGCTTAATAGAAACGAAAACGATATTCCAGCAAACTTCCAATAATTACTCTTAATATAAAAGAATATTTTTTTGTGGACCTGTAAATCAAATGCTAAACATACTATATTCCATAGGAAGCATTCTTTTGTGCATAAGAATACCACATTTGAATTTCATTAAGATTTGGGTAAAGTAAAGATATAAATATATGGTTTATAAAAATACTTCTCTTAGAACACAATGCTTTGGAATACTTTCGGGTTTTCCTGTACACAAACCAGTAGAGATATTCACTCCATTTTCAATAGGAAACGTCAGATAGTGAACTTGAATAACATATATCAGTTTCAAGAAATTCCTTGAATATTTACAGGAGTTAGAGTGCGGACAGACAGACGAATAGACATACAAACCTGTCATTAACACTTTTCAAGCTTGGGAATGTAACCATTCGTTGATAATGTAACCATGTTTTTTTTATTTTTATTTATTTTTATTTATTGTTTAATCTAGAGGATAATAATAAAAGTAATGTCAGAATAATAATAATAATAATAATAATGTCAACAATAAAAATAATAATAAAAAAAAGTCATTGTTTTTATTCTATTAAAAAAAAAAATATATATATATATATATATATATATATATATATATATATATCTTTATTATGTTCTAGATAATATGTCACAATACATTTCTTCCTTTTGGATAATGATTAATGATTTCTGAAATAAGTTACGGCAAGAAAATGTGGAAAAAACATTTTCTAAAGTATATTTACTACAAATCATGATTGAAAATAAACCCTAAAGAAATAAATTTTTACCATCGTTGCGAACAATCTTTAGATTTAATTATCATTACTTTTCGCCAGATGAAATATATTATCTGACATTTAATGATTGAAAGAGGAAGAACATGAATTCTTTTGACGGAATAATCTTTTGCAAATGTAATATTATTATCAAATATACACTTTTCTAGAAGAGTTAGAAAGTAAACGAGAATTTCAAAATAGAAACTAGCCTAAACAAAAAAGCCTATTTATTGAAATAGGTATAGATTTTTTTTTTTTTTTTTTTTTTTTTTTTTAATATTAGAAATAAGATTTATGTTTTATTAAAGAACATTTTGCATCTTACTTTTTTTTTTTTTTTTTGCCATAGATCACAAATACTAAATTTTTCTAAAATATTTTTTTCCCTTATGGGTAAATATGCAAAAGTATAAAAAAAAAAAAAAAAAAAAAAAAAAAATAGACTGAATGTAGCAAACAATTTCAACAATATACGCAGCCTCTATTATTTGAAAAATATATAAATATATTTGTTTAAGGATGTATATAATTAATTCATTTTTTACATTAGCCATAATTTCTAGAAAATTATATCCGCTCATAGGATAAAATTAAGTAAGTGCCCCATTCAGAAATCATAATATTTTAAAAACTAATGAGTATAACTTATGTAAACTTCAATGCTACTAAGAAAAAAAATACCTGATGAAAATATGAAAAAAAAAAAAAAAAAAAAAAAGTGATTTTAAAAGGGAAAGAAAAAACATCCCTTTTCCAGATCAATCAGGCAGCTCCTTTTTTTCAGAGTTCAAACAGACTTAAGTATTTACAATAAGCATTGTATACAAAGTTGTTAAATGAAATTGAGAAACGCGTATTTTAAATATTTTGTTAAATTTTTCTCTCAATCTTTTTATGACGTTGTTAAAACTTATTTTTTATTTATTTTTTACTGTATTTATAACCATTAAAAATTTCTATTCATATTCAGTAACACACTCACACACACACACACACACACACACACACAAAAAAAAAAATGTATTTAATTTGTTGTAAAGATATTGTTATTATGTATATTGTATAAGAGTTATTTATAATAATAGTATTGGATAATATCACTTTAAAAAAATACTTTTAATTCATGGCTATCAAACAAAATAAGTAATTTTTAAGCATGAATTTTTTTGTCATTTTTCTAAATTCTAAATGCATTGAAAGTAGGAGTTATTTTCAGCAGCTTTTATTATTTATTTATTTATTTAATTTTCTTTTTTTAATTGTGAGAGGTCTTTAAAGTCCAATTACAGAAAAGAGAAAATAATTAATAAATCTACAATGAATAATTTTCTATTTTTCACTAAATATTTTCATAGATTTTCAACAATCATTATTCGCCCGATCTGACCACTTTTAATTACAAAAAATGTGCAATTCTATATCTAATTTAAATTTGGTACATCTAAAGAAATAGAGAATGACACAGGTCTGCGAAATCATACTTTTTTTTTTTTTTTTTTACTGCGTTAGGTATCTTCAATGTGTTTTGATACGGTGAACTTAGAAATATTTATTTATTTATTTTTCTATCACGTAGGGGTTTTCACAAAATAAGGATGAAGATCAGAGGAATTCACACAGAAGCTTGAAGAAATTTGCAATTATTTATGTATAAATTACCTTAAAATAGGCTATTATTTACACATTATCTTTTAAATGTGTTTCTTTCCATCGAAGCTCCATTTAGAGTTTCTTGTCCTGTGCCGGCTTGAGGGAATTCAGGGGGAGGTTCTCTATGCAGCATCGAACAATCATTTGCCAACATGTTAACACTCCATTGTCTCTGATACCTCCTCTACATTTATTTTATGTCTTGATGAAACAGCTCTCCTAACTCTTCACTCACATAACCTAGATTTTCTGGGAAATAACTTAGGTGACAGCTGAAAAAGTGGAGTTTTAAGTTCAAAATATCCTATTATTTGTTAAAACTGTACGTGATGAAATTTTTTGAACACACACACACACACACACACATATATATATATATATATATATATATATAGTTTCTTAGATTTAAAACTTAAACTTGATGGTAGTAAAATTTATACTGATCTGTATGACAAAAGACAAGATTTCAGTTTCAAAGTAAATTTATTTACACATTTTACTTCTTGTCTTCATATCTCTGTTTACAGAAATATCATTCTCAATCACCTCTTTCGTATACATAATCTTTGTTCATATAGGTTTAAAAACAAAAATATCTCTCACATAATTAATGTTGCTACAAAAATGGGATATCCCAAAAAATTTATTTATTCACTTGTTTATCATAAAGGGTCTCTGTCTAACACAAAAAAAAAAAAAAAAAAAAAAAAAAAAATGGTGGATGGGTGGGCAGATGTTTGATTAAGGAGGAAGGGTGGTGTTGTTTGGCTGGTTGGTTGGGAGGGTTTGATGTTGAATAAAAAAAAAAAGAAAGAAAGAAAGGTGGGGGGGATTACTGTAAGTTACATTCTTATTTTTTTCTTCATACTATGAATTTTGAACTCTTTTATCATTAAATTTAATTATGTCCATCTGGCTACTTGAGGCTTCCCTTGTTAAGTTATGAACAATCCATCGATTTGCATAATAAAAATAAGATCTTATATTATAAAATAAAATAAAAAATATTTTAAATTATAATTTTAATTATTGATGACTGCCTTATAATGCTTATCCTTATATGTGTGCTCTTTGGCATTATTGCTTGTAATTGAGTCTTCTTACAACTTAACATTTAATACTTCTTAAAACTTTGACTTCAAGATTACTTAATTTTGGGTTAATCATATAAGTTCAATTCGTCTTATTACTTGATCGGTGCTAAAAATTATTCTTATTACTTGATCGGTGCTAAAAATTATCTTAATCTTGCAGTCAATACATCTTAATTACACTCCTTATTGCATTGGCTTTTTCTCCTGAAATAATTTAACTGACTTATTGTTTTTATAGCTAACCGAAAGATGGCGCTTGCACTCTGATGTCTTATGCATTCATTCTTCTGTCCTTAACTTAAACGATTTAATTATTAATGTTTTTGGTACGATTTAATTTAACTCTACTAGTTTTAATTTTAATTAACTTTAAAATCTATTTTAACATTATCATTTAATATTTATTCTGTGTATTTTATCTTTAATGAAAATGCTCTGAAGTATATTCGATAAATCGATATCTGTCGAGCTTTTATTTTAATTTCAATTTAGGTTTTGGCATCATCCTTTTCTCCAGTTTGTGTTAAATGTTTTACATGTGGTTACTATGCTTCTTTCATGTTATCACTTTGGTTTCCATTAAGATTCTAATTAATCTTTATTTTATCTTTGTTTTAATTTAATATTTCACTTATTTCTCATTATTTATGGTTCTTGCTGCTTCGATCGGGGCGTGAAATGATATAAATTGCTATGATTAGCAATATCGTTTTATGAAATCGTTGCAGCTTTCACAGCTTTATGAAGTATGCGCCCCTTGATAAGTATGCTTCTAATTTTAAGCATTTATATCCAATTAATTCTGTGGTTAATTATTTGTTTTCTCTCTCATAAGTTTAATGGTCCTTTTTTATTATCATTCAGGTGGGCGTAAGTATTTTAAGTTACTATTGTAACTCATTGGTTCTTAATCTATATCGCAACTTTTTGTGTCATTCTTTCCTCTATATTAAATCCAGTTCTATATTATTGTTTTAGTTCTATTAATTGCTAAATTTTAAGATTAAATTTTATTACGTTATCTATTATTTATATATATATATATATATATATATATTTAATCAGCATCCAAATATACACCAGAAAAATCACATCCCCTTGAAAAAAAAAAAAACCATCGCAGACCTGTGTAATTCAGGCCTTTATGATTATATACTATATTTATAAAGATTGATTTTTAAAGCCACTTTGTATAGAAAATTTAAAGGATAATAGTTGGATAAAGTACTTTTTAAAGACATTAAGTTACTTATTTACACACTTTTTTAAACATTTCAATTTTTAAAAAGGTCAGTAATCTGAAAAAAAAAGGAAATATTAAGAAATGTTTCCGTTATATATACCATTTTTTTTTAAAATCAAAATAATAATAATAATAATAATAATAATAATAATAATAATAATACTTTTTTTTTTTTTTTTTTTACTTTATCTAAAGGGGAAAAAAAGTATATGTTGCATAGGGCACATGTCACAATTCATTTCTTCCTTTCAGATAATGATTAATGATTTCTGAAATGTGTTATGACAAGAAAGTATGGAAAGAAAATTTTCGAAAGTGAATTTATTTACTACAAAATATCTTTTACTTAAAAATCACGGTGACATATTGAAAATAAATCCCAAAGAAATAAATTTCAATCACCTTTCCAAACAGTCTTGAGATTTAATTTTCATTATCTTTCGTTGGATGAAATATTTCATCTTACACTTAATAACTGAAAAGTAAAGAATGTGAATTCTTTTGACAGAATAATATTTTACAAATATTATGTTACTTTCAAATATATATTTTTCTAAAAGTGTTAGAAAGTTAACAAGGTTTTTCGAATAAATCCTAATTATTAAAGTAATTATTGATTTTATTATTATTATTATTATATTAGAAATTAGTTTTATGCTCTATTAATAAGTTTTTTGCGTGTTACTTTTTTATGTTTCTGTAGATTATTAAATACTAATTTTTTCTAAACTATTTTATTTCCTTATGGGTAAATATGCCACAATAACAAAGTTAGACTAAATGTGACAAAAAATTTTAGCAATATATACAATTTCTATTATTTGAAAAAACATATTTGTTTAAATATATGTAGTAAATTATGTAGTAAATATAATTCCTCTTTTTCAATTAACCACAATTTCTAATATATTTTTTCCGCACATACGATAACATTAATTAAGTGTGAAATTCAGAAATCGTAATATTTTTAAAATTATTGAGTAGGGGATGGTGGGGTTGAATGGAACGCAGGCAGAATGGGACAATAGCTAGATTTTTATGTTTTGCAAGCACCAAAAAACTTGACATTTTTTCTGGTATATGGCAGTCATTCATCAAGTGTAGTTTCAGAATTGTGTTATCCATAGAAGGGCAAAAAAAAAAAAAATTAAAGTGTCTTTTTCTGCTGCCAAAGTAAGTTTTTACTGATTCAATTAGGTAGTAGTTAAGACATTCACTATTTGCTTAAAGTTAATATAACTCTTATATGGTGAAAAGGCATAATCCTTTATTGTGTTTATGATATTCAAGAAGAATATTGACAATTGTTAATTAAGCCTATTTCCTGTTTTATATGATCATGTAGTGGTGGGGATGAATGGGACAGTTTGAATTGGCATGAATGGGACATTCCCCACTATGTGCTAATTTAAAATTGTACACAAGAATTATATTTAAAAAAATCTTAAATAGACTTTCAATATTTTTATTACCTGTAGTTCGATAGTTATAACATGGAATTATAAAAGTTGCATGGACTTAGAGAAAAATAGATTGGAGTTAATTGTTCTGATTTTTGTTTATAATAATTATGATTAAAAAAATTATAAATTAGAAAATTCAATGCAACTTAAATCAATAATTAAAAATTAATAAATATGTAAATAAACAAATAATGATTTGATTAAAATCAAAATTTCAATCAAAATAGTTAAATAAATCCTGGTGATTATTAATGTAGTACAGAATAGAGTGCTAATTTTTCCCGATCAGTCGAAAACAAAAATTTATCGGGATAATGTGTACTCTATTATAAAGATTTATCTCATTCTAGTGTCTTATTTATTTATTTATTTTTAGATTAAATCTTATTAGATTAAATTACCAAAGCCTAGAGCACTAGGAACTGTGCGAACCAAAGGACTTTTGCCTTTTCATGTTAATTTGAGTCAATATATCAGTTTATGTTAATTTCAGTAAATTCATAGTGTAAAATCACATAAACCAATTTAGCTTTAAAAATGTATTTACTTTCCATTTTGTTTTCTTTTCTTTGTTAACTCCAGTCCTGTCCCATTCATCCCCATAGGTGGGGATGAATGAGACAATGCACATGCATGTAAAAAAAAAAAAAAAAAATAAAAATACTATTAATTAAAAAATGATAACTTTTTATTAAAGTTAGTATGTTTATATGTTATTAATTAATGAAGTGTACTTATGAACAATGTTACAAAATTCTGAATAACATATAGTGAACGTTATTCAGTAAAAACATGACAAATGTTCCGTTCATCCCCACTCTCCCCTATAATTTGTGTAAACTTCAATAATACTAATAATAATAATTTTACCCGTTTTCATTTGTTTTGTTTATCCCTTTTTTTTGGTAAAAAAAGGATTTTCATAATCTCGCTTTTGTTATGCGTTAACCAGAACAGACAATAAGAAACGGTAACTGGGCACACAATGACACACACACACAAACAAACATCTTATTATACTTACTATATGTATAGACTAGCAGGCTTTGCCCACTTCTCTGGTCAATATATTGAAATGAGTCCTCAAAATATCATAGCATCAATAATAATAAAAAATTTGTTTAAAAAAAAAATCATTGAAAATCATTGTCTCAAAATTTAAGTTTCCGGTATTTTCTGTAGCTGTATTCCCGCACGCCACAGTCGATTCTAGAGTTCCAATGCAGTCTCTTACCTGCTTTTTACTCTTTGCTTTTATTTATTTATTTATTAATTTTTTTTAATTCTTGGCTTAAGATGGCTGTCACAAAAAAAAAAAAAAAAAAAAAAAATACTTCCTTGGCGACTATTTCAGTATCAAAAATTAAAAAAATACCCAGGATTAGCAATAAATAAAGCTCTTTAATGTAGATCTGAATTAGCTTTCATTTTATTATTATTTAATTTTCATAATGACGTCATTTTGCCATGTGCCTGAGCAAATTATTTATTTATTTATTTATTTATTTATTTTATTATTATTATTATTCGCGTGAAAATATGTTTTATTATATGTCGAAAAATAAATTAACTCGTAAACTTGTTTGGCAACAATTAAAAATTAAATTAAATTAAATCCCTTTTTGCGCATGTGGAACCGCATTTTGCCCCGCACATCCTCTTGTGGACCGAATTTCCAAAATTCCAGAAATTGATTTTTAGGTTTTTGTGTTAGCTATGTTTTAAAGAAAAAAAAAAATACGGATATCATTCTTTTTGTCTGAGATATGAAGGATTTTGTGAAATCACCTTTTACCCTCCCCCCTTCTTTAATTAGCGAGTTAAGTGAATCTTGAAGCATAATAATCATAAACTTATTGAATAGTAAGCAAAAGAATGAAACAAATGTATCATATAAAATACAAAATGATAAATAAAACAAACAAATAAAAAGTATGGTTTGCAGAGAGAGAGAAAAATGTTACATTGGGAGTCACAAAAACAATAAGCACAAATGTAAAGCCTGATAGTGTACCAAAATAACCACTTACCAGTAGATTATTCCATGATTTTTCCAACAAAAAATTAAGGAATATAACTGTGGGTTACATTATTGAGAAATAGAATGAAAAACTTAGCTCTCAAACAGAAATGTGTATAAAACCCAACATTTTCATCCTTTCCCCCCTTCAAATTTTTTTTTTTATATAAATGCCAGTTTTGCGAATGCAACAAATAAATACTTTTTCTTTCTCTCTTTCAGTGGCGCCGACTATGTGGGGGCTTGAGCCCCCCCAGAAAATTTTCTTTAGGGGCTCAGCCCCACCAGAAATTTTGAATACTGATTCCCTATTAAACAAGAAAATCTTTCCTCTATTTCTTATTTAGTTTTTTACCAAAATCATAGCTGTAAAGTAAGGTTGTTGCAATTCAAAATAGACATAAATCGACTAAAAAAAAAAAAAAAACAAGAAAGGCTGAAAGTCTCTGTATGGGGTGCGAGGGGGGGGGGAGTTCAGAGGAAGATGATTCCCTTCGCTGTGCTATGGGAATCCCAATCACTTATGGTTTGTGCATGAGGAGCAAAAGTTTTCAGAAACATCGATACAAAGTAATATAACTATTTTAACAAAAGTTACTGCCATATTGTTATTACATTTTTTATTTTCATTTCATTTTATTAATATTTTATACGCTTGATGCTGCTCTCTTCCCGAAGTTTAAGTGAAAATAATTTTTATAAAGGTTTCTGAGATGTTTAATTCGCCTTTTTTTTTTTTTTTTTTAAATTATTTATACAGTGGAACCTGTAAAAGTGACCACCTTGGTAAAGTGACCACCTGACTAAAGTGACCATTTTCTTGACTAAAGCGACCATTTTCCAATTTTAAAGACCCTTTATAAAGTGACCACCTGCGTATAGTGACCATTTTAGCCTGTCCCTAGGGTGGTCACTTTAGACAGGTTCCACTGTATTTGCATTTTATTTATTTGGTTGCTTCTTTTTTCCCTTGGCATTTTTAAATAAAAATGAACTTTTTTGGATGTAAGTCATGAATTTATAAACAACAAGAGGTATATAACATTGCCCCCCCCCCTTTTCTATGAAACTTTTTATTTTAGGAAAATAAAACTTGATAATCTGGTGTGTCACTCATAAAATTAAATTTTATGGCCTATTGGAGTTGTGCCATGTTCAAATTTGTCACTTGATATAGCTGCTCCAGGGTTCCCATGGTCCTTGAAAGTCCTTAAGAAGTACTTGAATTTCATTTTCTTTTTCAAGGGCCCTTGAAAGTACTTGAATTTTGTGCAAAGTCCTTGAAAATCCTTGAATTTTCCCACTCCAATAGACGGGCTTAGCGTGAACTCTGTCAAGGCTAAACTATCTCAATCTCCACATGCGCGCGCCATTGTCTAATAGAATGATTTTGTCATAAAAATCTTATTTCATTGTCTTGCTTTTGCATATAGTTTCAACTTATTTGTTTTTTTTGCCAGTCTCATACCTGTTTGATGGACTGGTCATTAATTTTGAGCAGAAAGTGATCAGACCAGGACTCAAACCTAAAAACTTTGGAATAATCTTAATGATTCAAATCTTAAACTAATCGTTTTTTGACTCTTGTAAAAGTTAATTTGGTCAATCCATCAAAAGTGTATTGTGAAAACAGGCAAAATTATTTTAATTATTAAAAAAATATTACTAATGAAAGTAGTTACTAAAGTTTTGTGTATATGCCTAGCGTTCTGTGATTTTTCCCTAGTCCTTGAAAAATTTCAAATAGGCCTTGAAAAGTCCTTGAATTTTTTTCTCTTTTAAGAGTGGGAACCCTGTGCTCTAATGCAGACTCGGTGACCTTGTCAACATAAATTATGTGAGAAGGAGAAGTACCGAACTGTTTATCAGCCAAGGTAGCTCAGTGGTTAGAGCATCTGCGCGTTACGCGGAACAGCCCGGGTTCGATTCCCGATTCTGGTATTTTTCACATAGTTGGTAAAATATCAGCCTTCTACTACATTCTATCAAAATTTAATTAAATATAGTTTATGAAATTTTAACATTTTAAGTAAAAATGAAGAGTAAGAACAAATATTGTTTTTAAAACTTAAAGAGAAGATATAGCAGAAATTATTTCGAGATTCTGTCTTTCCCCTCCAATTTTAACTTAACATAATCACAATATTGTTTTCAAATTGAAGTGGCTGATGGCCGTATTATCCCAGCGACCTCCCTGCTACTCTTAATTTTGTTTTATAAATTCGATTTACATAAACTAAATGGCAAAGATTATGATGGCATTTTCAGGACCAGTTTTGGGGCCCTTTGCTACTCAGGGCCCCTCTGGCACGTGCCCCTGTGTTAATCAGGCCGTTGTTTGTGTGTGCATAAGCGTGGGTGCATTTGGGTAAATGTGTATGCATTATTATACCAAATTTGATGACCTTGTATTAGAAATATGATCCCCCCCACACACACAAAAAATAATCCTGACTACGGCCTTGGTCCGAGCCCCCCAGAAATTTTTCAAAGTCGGCGCTGCTGCGCTCTTTTTTATTTATTTTTTCTTCTGCTAATGATTTATGTGACCTAAAATGTCAGTCCTTTGGCGGGCCACAAACTGATGGCTACTGGGCCGCATGTGGCCCCCGGGCCGCAGGTTGTGCACCTCTACTTTAAATTAAAGTGAAGGAAGTGAATATCATTCACTCTCCACATTTAAAAGGTTAGATATATTTCCTAAAAAAAAAAAAAGCATAAAAATTTTTTTTAGAAAAAATGCAATTTTTTCAGGTAACCCGTGATGTCACCTGGTGAAATCTAAACTGCACTTGACCTGCAGCAGGTAGCCGTCGAATGTGCAATCTGATGCAGGACTATGCGGGGCCAGTGAAACTTTTAAGGTAATATTTTTATTTTTTACTTTTCTTTAAAATTGTTAATATTGCATATCCTTTGCAATTTTTGATTTAATTTCACTTTAATACCTTTTTTTAAAATTTTGATGTTCATGTCATGTCATTTCATTTAGCTCATTTATTGAAACTAGGGTTTTCCGGAAAATTTTCAGTCTCTAAATTATGAATGTTTTGTAAAGTAAAACTAACACATTAAAAGCTACGAGTAAACAAAACTATTCAAAGAAACATATGAATAATTATTCAGTTTAAAAAGAAATTAATAAACAAAACATAGTATTTAGAATTTAATAATTTTTAAATATGTATTTAAAACTAGAAAATTATAATATTTTTTAATGACTGTTTTGCATGTATGATGGCTGAATAATCTACTTAGTAAATATGGTGCCTATGTACGTTTTCTAGCTCTCGGAGACTCTCATTGACTCTTGGAGACATATCATTGCCAACAGCTGAATACCATTTTATTATATAAGAAAAATTGTTATGAGAATTAATGATTTTTTTTTTTTTTTTTTTTTATTTACTAGTATTTTGTTTTCATTTTTAAAAAATCTGGAATTTTCTCCCCCCCCCCCTCCCAAAAAGAAAGAAAAAGAAAAATATGGCTATGTGTTTCAATAATTTTGCTTTTTTAAATTCTGTTTAGTTTCAGAATACTTACAATTGTTAAATTGGTTCTTTTTTTTTTTTTTTTTTTTTTTTTTTTAAATTATAAAGTGCAAAAAAGAACTTTGATCAATTTTTTCCACTTCATAACTTCAGTATGAAATATTGAAAATTAAATAAAATTTGGGAAAAACAAAGGCAAATTTAATTTTTCTAGATATATATATATTAATAATGAAAACAGAATTTAAAAAAAAAAAAAATCATTAATTCTCATAAAAATTTTCCCTATTTAATAAAATGGGGTTCAGCTGTTGGCAGCGATATGTGAGTGTCTCTGACAGCTACAGAACGTTCACAGACACCTTTTTTATATAGATTATTCAACCATTATACATGCAATACAGTCATTAAAAATTAAAACTTTCTAACTTTATACATGTTTAATGAACCATTAAATCATAATTTCTGTGTTTTGTTTATTAATTTCTTTTTGAATTGAATAATTATTCATACTTTTCTCTGAATAGTTTTGTTTACTTGCAGCTTTTAATGTATTTAGTTTTATTTTACAAAACCTTCATAATTTAGAGATTGAAAAATTTTCGGAAAATTTTCCATTTCAAATTTTTCTGGAAAACCCACATCCCTACCTATCCCCCACTGTTTTTTAGGGACACCCCCTATTTTTATCACTATTCGGTAATTTTATGGCTATAAATTTGATTTTTAGGGGAGGGGGGGAGGATTATTTTAACTGTTAAATATCTTCTGAGGGGCTACAGAGTTGGAAAATTCCAAAACATCAACATTTGCGGCAAGGAGAAATTTTAGGGGGAGGGGGGATTTGCCACTGAAATTATGTATTATATTTTTTTTAATCTATTATTAATGTTATTTATTAAACATTACATATTTTTTGTTTTTAAGTGTTAAATTAATTCTTTTTTCATTCCCCAAATTAAATTCATGGCCATGAAATTACCGAACAGTGATAAAAATTGGGGGAGGGGGTGGTGTCCAGAGAAAACAGTGGGTGACTGAGCAAAATGGTAGTCATATTCGGATTCAGGTCATTTTACATTAGAATCAGCAAGAATGGTATCAGGGATATAATTTTTTTTTTTTTTTTTTTCCCAGTGCAATGTAATGGATATAATTCTCCATTCAAAAAAATTAATATGGAAGTTTGAGTGGAATTTTTATTTATTTATTTATTTATTTTTTTTTTTTGTTATTTTTTTCTATTATTATTGTTATTATTTGGACAATTCATTGTATTTCCTGTTGCTTGAATAAAAAGACTTTTTTCCCCCACTTTAGAAATTAGTTCTAAAAAGTGATTTAAAAATGAAATTGTGTTTTTACATAAGATTTTTCTTAAAAAAATTTTAACTATGCCAATTTTGGGATTAAAGCACTTAAAATTTTTTTTTTCTTTTAATTTATTGAATAATTAACGAAGATTATGACAATGTCTTAATTTTTCAAGTCACTCGCAGAACCATAGATAATAAGATGACCTACATCAGAATTGCTGCCTAACTTTGAAAAGCGAAGTTAGTTATATGATCATTTATCATGAATATTTTGAAAAAAAGTAATGCAGTGGTTAGTGTTTCAGCAGTACAGTAGTGCATTATTATTATAGTTATGGTGCCAAATGCTTTATAATTATGTTCACACAAACTTATTGAAGCAATATTCAAAAGTTTGATTACCCAGATAGCACATAACATTGTTATAGCGTTGAAAATAAGTCTGAACAGTGAAAAACTAATTATAACAACGTTATGTGCTACTGGGGTAGCAAATAAAGATCTCTTCTATTATAATAAATAACCTTCTCCTTCTTGAGCATGTTGCTCAAATCATATATGGTAGCTTTCTAAATTATATCTTTAATACAGGGTTGGGTTTTTGACATGACAAAGGTTTAAACTGTCAAAAACCCGTCATAAACCTCTACCGTCAAAAACTTATATTGTCAAAATTCAACATCTATAAATGAGCTAGAATCTGGTTAGAAATAGGATTTAGTAATATTTGCCATGTGCAAGTGAATATCTAAATATTATGCTGTTTATAAATTAACAAATCTGAAAACAATTTGTAGATAATTTATAAAAAATTAGGTAAATATACTGGTTTATAATCTAAGAAATATATACAAAGTATGCATACAGTTATATTTTGTATGTTTATGTTTATTAATATTTATGAAATTCTAAAATTCCAAAGTTACTTATGAATTTTCACATAAGCCATAAAAACACAGGAATACTGGATTTTTTTTTTTTTTTTTTTTTTTTTTCCTTTAAGTAAAACATAATATATATGGGCGGTAAATAAATATGAATTTGAAAATAATTATATTTATAATCTACATTTATTATAGTACTTATCATTTAATTAATGAATTTTTATCTGTTTATTATTATTATTGATTGCATAAATATTTGTACCTGGTTATAGCTTGGAATATTGGTGTTTTGGGAGTAGGGCTGATTGACTACTCTAGTGTCTTAGGCCTAAGGGGTATTGCCCTCCGTGTGGGTCTGTCTACAGGGTCCTAGTCCGTATTTATACAAGTTTCGGAGAAAAACATGAAAAACTCTGAATGGCTAGGCCAATGAGCGCGCCCTGGGATTGAACCCGACACCTCACGTCTACCAGCTTTGAGTGTAGTGTACCACTTGGCCGCTGGTGGGCCCTACAGCTTAGACTAATAATTTTTTTAAAAAATTTGTACAAGTAATTAAATTTATTACAATTTATACATGTTCAGAAAGCATTCATATTTCTCGTGTCTCACAGTAATTATAAGAATTTCAGACACAATTCAAGCTTGTTTAACATTCAGAATTATTTTTTTTTTTCTTAAAAACTTGCAATATCAGCAGTCATTAAAAAAAAAAAAGTTATATTTTTCTATAAAATATTTAAATACAAAATATTCGGCTATGCATTTTTATTTTACTGGTTAAATACATAATACTAAATGCACAATACTAAAAAAATTGAACTATACAATGTTGTATTGCAAATAAAATGATTTGTCAATCAAAATGATCTATCAATAATATATAAATCATAAATTTTTAGAAGCCTAAAGTTTTGTTTTTATATTAATCAAAATGTTATAATAAAGTTTTTCCAAAAACATTAATATGTTTACCTTTTAAAATATACTTATAAATAATATCTTATTGAAAACAACTATATTTTTAAAGTATCACATAACTAAGTTTAACATGTGCTATATTAAGCATAGTTATAAATAAATTTCGTAATGACATATAAAAGTATCACAGCATATTTTGAATGAACATAGAAATAGTTCATAATAAAATTTTAAAAGCCTAAAGTTTTGTTTTTTATATTAATCAAAATGTTGTAACAATGTGTTTTTCAAAGAACATCAGTCTATTTACTTTTCAAAAAATCTTTAGAACTACATTTTATTAAGCTAAGTTTTTATACGACAATTAAATTATAAATATAGGTTTTTGACATGACGGTTTTAACCATGGTTTAAACCGTCAAAAACCTACCAACCCTGCTTTAATATAAACTTTTGTTTTTTCACACTATATATCTAACATTACTGTAACTAATAAAAGAAAAGTTCAAATATGTCATGTAAGAAATTTACTGAAAAATTACTTTTTTTTTGGCTTTGAAAATTTTCCGGAAAAACATGGTGGAAATTTTTCCTCCCCACATCACTAATTGAAGCATAAATTTTTGATTTGTATTCAGAGGTTAATTCAGAACAAATTTAGTGCCGCATTGAAGCACTTTCACAAAGGCAATTTTTAGCAATGAGGTACCTTCACAAATTCAACTTTCAGCAACGAAGTACCTTCACAAAGTTAATTCTCAGCAATATAACTGCACACTAAAATATTTTATAAGCTTCACTGCATCAAACACAGAAAAATACCCTCAATTTGAATATTTACTGCAGACAATGATAAATGATAAATATCTGAGTAAACACCTACTTATCTTACATATATGAAACAACTTAACTCGCCCATATATATATTTATTTTTACAACTGTTTCATTTTGTTATTTAAATGTATTTAAAAAAAAAAAAACTGCTTTATGTATTTTAGTTAATTGTTCTGAAGTATCATTAATTTTCACAAACTTACTTGCCCAGTGGTAGAAAGTTTTGTAGCTGTCTGCAACAGGCTTTTAAAATTTTATAATCTGTCTGCAAAATTTGCGTGTAATCAGGGGTGAAAATGGCTTACACTCAAAAAGCCTGAAAGCTGATTGGAAAAGGGGGGAGGGGGGGAGCTTAACATCAGTGGTGATCTCGTGCAACGATACACAAATATAATTTTACTGCAGAACTGTTACGTTGCTATATTAAAGCAACAATGTAACTTAGTTTTCCCCCCTTTTGCAAAGAATCTCAAAATAGCAATTTCAAAAAAAACATTTAAGAAAAACTTCTAATTTAAATTTCAATTAATTTCCAAAATTAAAAAGGCTAAGTAAAACATCTGTAAAATAGAGCTGCACAATTTAGCGTGGCTGCTATTGCATTTATATTTAATTTTACATATCCACAAAATATAAAAGTGATAATTGCTAGTGTAGGAGACATTGAACACAAAAATTGAAGTCTATTTAAAACTAACGTTTATTAAAAAATATAAAAAAAAAAACAAGATATTAAATTTGACAGGAACAATTCTAAACTTTTGCCACATGGAGCAGAAACAGCTGGATAAATTATTCTGGAAACACTAAACTATTCTAAAAATATATTTCTCATGATTAATACAGATGATTGAAACTAGAAAAATATATCCTTAAGATTACTTTTAACAAAGTTCAATTATTGCAAGCAAGGCACAATCAAAACCAAAAAAAACAAATTCAAAATTTCTAGTGAGTCAGAAAAAAAAAAACATTAATTAATCAATTTCAAAAAGATAAATTAACTCGCGATGGTATACCGGTCTACAGGAGCAGAGAAAGGGAAGAGCATGTGATTGCCAATCGTTGGAGGAGGAGGGGGGGGGGATTACAAGAATTATGAGTAAAAGATATTAAACAATTCTACTTCTTTACAGATTCTAGAATCTAATAAAGCGAGTTTAAAATAGATATTTATACTTTTGCGGCAAATGGAGAATGATTAGAAATTATAAAGCTTTCTATAAGCTGTGTGATCATGGATCGTTAGGGGGAGGGAAAGGGGGGTCCAAAAAAATTATGAGTGAGATATATTAAACAATTCTACTTCTTTATAGGTTGTAAAATATAACAAAGCAACTTTAAAATGAACAGTGACATTTATGCCATGGATGGAAAAAGATTGGAAATCACAAGGCTTCGATTGCTTATTGTCGCTCGATTTTTAGAATCTTTTAATGATCACAAAAGTGGCGACTTTAGTGGCGATCGATGCATAATTTTTAATCGCCATCTTTTTTTATTTAGTCGCCACGTGGCCGGTGGCGACCGTTAATTTTGCCCTTTAAACCAATGTAATAATTCCAATGCGTATATTCATTTAAAAAATGCATGAAACAAGATATCTGATCCTTAATCTTAATTTTTTTTTTCTTTTAATATTTTTTTGGGTGTGTGTTTTCTTTTATGGAAATAAAATTATTTTTTATAATTAATCTAATGTTTTAAATGTATTTTTTTTTTTTTTTTTATTTGTTTTTTTGTTAAATGTTGTTGATTAAATTTAAAATGAATTATCATAGTTCCGCGATAATTTTTCTTTCATTATTTTAAAAATTATTATATTTTAATATTTAAGAAAAGGTGAATGGAGGGGGGGGGGGTCTCCCCCCTGACAAACTAAAGTATATTGCATAATTTTATGTGTTTGAATGTAATTTTTTTTTTTTTTTTTTGCTAAATGTTCAATGTAATTTATTTGTTAAATTTAAAATCAATTTTCAAGGATCCACAATAATTTTTTTTTTCATTATTTTAAAAATTATTATATTTTAATGTTTAAGACAAGGGGAGGTCTCTCCCCCCCCCCCCCCATGAAAAACTAAAATTTGCATAATTTTCTTATGTGTTTGAGTGTAATTTTTTTGTTAAATGTTGCTTAAATTCAAAATCAATTTTCCTAGATCCGCGATAATTTTTCTTTCATTATTTTAAAAATTATTATATTATAATGTTTACACCTGAAAAGTTAAGATATTTTGGGTGTAGATATTTCAGTTAATTGATAAATCAGTTAAGCTTTTTTTTTTTATGGTGTTTTCAAAAATTGACGCCAGGAGTTTTTTTTTTAACCACTTCATGAATTTGAAGTAAAAATGATTTAAAAATGCAACTGTAATACAAAATACGTAATTTTACCGATTTTTTTTTTTTTTTTTTTTTTTTTTTCGGAATTTTGTGATATCTATGTAAATATTAGTTTTAAATAATTTCATAGGAAAAAAAAAATCAGTAAATTTGCATATTTTGTATTACAGTTGCATATTTAAACCATTACTTTTCTTTGAAATTTATGTTGTGGTTAAAAAAAAAAACTTCGGTAATCACAGGTGATTTAAAATGGCATTTTGGTGTGATTTCAGTGCGATTTTGAAAAAAATCGCCAACCAGTGGATGATACAGCATCTGTTCAGTTTCTTGTCTCTGTTATTTGCATATGCACTCCTCTACCTTTTTTGGGGGGGGCGGGGGGGGGGAAGAAAGAAGGGAAGCACTTCAGTTATACATGCATGTAGAAATTAAGAAAATTATGTCACTGAGAAACAGAATCTTCCCTTCTTTCCTCCCCCCCTAAAAAAAAAAAGTAAAGGAGTACATATGCAAATAACAGAGACATGGAACCAATCAGAGGGACGCAACAACAGGATCGGTAGAGCTTATGTAACATAACAGTTGTCTGTCAAAGCTGTTAGATCGATTCTTGTTTCTGCAGTGACATGCTGTTAAGATTAAAATGAATTTGAACATGATGTTATGATAGGTGCACGAGAAAGGAGTGATGTGGGGAAGGAAAAATCCTGAAAATGTTTTATAATGTACGTTTAACTGTTTAGATAGTCAATTTATTGAAAGTGACTTTATCAATGTTCAACCAATCATGTTAGCAAAAAATTTTCAGCTCATTTCCAGGGGTGCAGAAAGTGACCAGACCTCTGAAAATTCCCTCGATATCCTTGCAATAATTTTTTTTGTTATACAAAGCCATATCTTTTGTAATAAGTCTTTTTAAGATAATAAGTATATACTATAACATAAAGATACATGTGTTATTACCATGTTTTTATTAACTTCAATTCTTGTTTGTTTAGTACAAATCTTGCAATTGATTTTTAATTAACTTCCCGATCCCGACTAGCTATAACTTTGAAACTTTCAGAGTAGTTCAGAACACGGTGAAAATGCATTTTTAAAATATTTTTAACCAACTGCTTCGGCAGCGTTACCAGTATAAAGATTGCAGTTGATTTTTAACTAATTTCCCGACTAGCTAGACATTGTAACTTTCAGGACAGCTCAGAACACGTTGACAATACATTTTTTTAATACTTTTAGTCAACTGTTTCAGGGGCCTACTGCCTTCGGCAGCGTTTATGTGATTCAACAGAAAATTTATTTAACTAACTTCCCGACTAGCTCAGACATTTAAAACTTTCAGAATAGTTAAGAACACAGCAAAAATGCATTTTTTAAATACTTTTAGCTTTAGCCAACTGTTTCGTGTTCCTGCTGCCCTTGTCTGCGTTACCAGTACAAAGCTTGCAATCGATTTTTCACTAACTTCCTGAGTAGCTAGACATTTGAAACTTTCATGATAGCTCAGAACACAGTGGCAATACATCTTTTTAATACTTTTAGTCAACTGTTTCAGGTCCCTACGGCCTTTGGCAGCGTTTGTATGATTCAACAAAAAATTTATTTAACTTCCCGTCAACAAGACATTTGAAACTTTCATAATAGTTCAGAACACAGGGACAAAGCATTTTTTAAATACTTTTAGCCAACTGTTTCAGGTTCCTGCTGCCTTCGGCAGCATTACCAGTACGAAGATTGCAATAGATTTTTTACTAACTTCCCGGCTAGCTAGACATTTAAAACTTTCAGGATAGCTCAGAACACGGTGACAATACATGCGAGCAAATTAAAATAATATGTATGAAAAACATTAAATATTGATGTGTGCTTTCTTTCTCCATTCTTACCATAATTTATAAATTCTGTCTCTCCTTTAATTACTCCAAATATTCTTTTGGTCATATTTACAGTAAAATTAGTAAAAAATCTTCGAATTTTAATTTTATTATATGGATTATGCTTAAATTTTGCATACTGAAATTTCATGAAATTTATTCCCCCTTCCCCTCCAACCAAAAAATAATTGATTACAGCAGTGGATTTTAAACTGGTTAAGAGCAATGCGGATTATTAAAACAGGGATGTTTAAAACTTTATGCCGTGAAAAGATTTAAGATGCACTTGAACAGAAATGTGTGTATAAACCAACAATTTCCCCCATCCCGCCCACCCCCCCGCAAACAACAACAAGAAAAAGTTTTTCTAAATGCCAGTTTTGCAAATGCAATAAATAAAATATTTTTCCTTTCTTTCTTTTTCATTTTTTCTCTCCTACTGATGACTAATGCATACTAAAATATCTGTCCTTCCGCGGGCCGCAAATTGATGGCTAGTGGGCCGCATGTGGCCCCCGGGCCGCAGGTTGTGCACCTCTATTCTATAGAGAGAAGTGACAAATTGACATATGTGGCACACAATATAAATTATTAAAATAAAAACAGAAACAGTTGAATTTAAACATAAGTAATATCGATGACAAATAACTGCATGGGTTGTCAGTATACAGAAGGTAGCTTGAATGATCTGTTATCGAAAAATGAAACTGACTATTAACTTTGATTCTAAATTTTGTGTAACAAGTTAATTACAAAATAAAATTAATATCATTTTTAAGCTATTTGTTATTATAGTTTTTAATTTAAATAGAACATACACTACCTTTCCATAAATGACCCGGCACTTTCGATTTCAGACTTTTTAAAAATATCTCAAAAAGTACTAAACAGATCGTTTTAAAACTTTAGGAATGTAAAGAGCATGTTTCTTAAGCCAAAAGTGAAAGGGGGGAACAAGTAAAAATTTAAAGAAAAATGAAAGTGTTTGGCATTACCCTGTAAAAGTATGGTTTGATATTCAATCGGGCTGCAGCATGTGGCTATGGGGCTCTTCTTTATTATCTATGTAAATTTTTATGTCTCTACCGCATGTAATCAAGGAGAGGTAAAGGTTTCTTTGAAAAAAAAATGCAGAATCAATTTTTTGCTATAACATGCAAAGTAACCCAGAGCAAAGCTATTTTTAGGAAACTTGACATACAATATTTGACACAGCAAACTGCAATCAAAAAAAAAAAAATTAAATATCTGATGAAATATGAGAATTTTTACTAAATTTTTAACAATGCATGTGTGAGATTTAGCGAAATTTAATAACCAAATGTATTGAACTACTCATGTAAAAACCCCAGACAAGTGTTGTGTAAACTCAAGAAGTTCTATGCTATAGAATGAACTGCTATCCAGTTTCTTCTACCCCCCCCCCCCCCAAAAAAAAAAAAAAAAACTCAACTATAAGGGGTTTTACTCACTTTTTTATTTTGATTCAATGAATGGTAATACAGTTTTCAATGATTGTAAATAAATGATGAAAAAAAAACTTTATAAATTTTTTTGGGGGAACAGCTGACATCTCCTTATATTATTAAAATCCATACGCGTCTGTCTGTGAGAAATGCCTTGTAAGCACTAAAGCTCCGGCGCTAATGGTCGCATCGCCTCGAAACCGGTGTCGACAGACGCAGAATTTCTTCATCTGAACATTGCGATAATTCACTAAGCGATGCGACCCTAGTTAGCGAAGATATTAATTAAAACGTTGAGCTATGTCGATTGAAAAATGACTGAGAATTCAAAGCTATTTGCTTAAAAAGAGACATTGTTACGGAAAAAGTGGAAAATAAATTAGAAATATCAGTCGTATCGTTACAAATATGGTATCAAATGAAAGGGCCGACTTTTCTCAATCTGATGGTTTAAATGGCTTATTGATCAAACAATTAGATTTTTTAAAATTAACTAAACTAAAAAAATGATGGCAACAAATCAAAACAATTTTAATATTGCAGACGATTGTCTACAGTCTTGAACGGAAAGAGAAACATCTGGTATTTAATGAGGTCACGTGTTTTGGTACTGCGATTAAAAATTGCAATTTTGAAAAGGCTTCAGTTTTTCAATGTCGCATACAAAACTTCGTATACAGCCCTAACATCACAAGACAGCCTTGCAGTTCAAATTTCATCAAATTTCGAAAAAATTTACATTTTATTTGGAGATTAAATTTTAATTAAATACATTTAAATAAAAAACTTAGTTTTTTACTTCGTGCGTCGTTTTAGATCTTTCGAAACCGGGCACCCGGTCCTCTTCAGAAACGAACTTCTGTGCTTGAAACTTGAAACTGAGTTTTCCTCTGTTGATTTTTCAGCAGATGGCTCCATGCTCCGTTTGGGGCTACTGCGCCGCTGTCATTGCATACGTCATAATTCGTAGATATTTCGATCAATTCGCGGTACATCGCATAATTATAATTTTCATAATAGGCAATTTTAGTGGTTTTGTCAAAGTCTATTTTAATATTTTGTTTATTGTGTGTTTTGCCAGGTCGGTATTATATTTTCCGGTTTTTATGAACCCGAATAAAAAATAAACCCGGCTCATATATTGGTGTTACTAAGCGAAAGATTAAAACTAGGATTAATGAACATAAAAATGATATAAAAACCCGGAAAATATAATACCGCCTTGGCCAAAACACATAATAAACAAAATATTAAAATAGACTTTGACAAAACCACTAAAATTGCCGATTATGAAAATTATAATTATGCGATGTACCGTGAATTTATCGAAATATCTACGAATTATGACGTATGCAATGACAGCGGCGCAGTAGCCCCAAACGGAGCATGGAGCCATCTGCTGAAAAATCAACAGAGGAACACTCAATTTCAAGTTTCAAGCACAGAAGTTCGTTTCTGAAGAGGACCGGGTGCCCGGTTTCGAAAGATCTAAAACGACGCATGAACTAAATAACTAGGTTTTTTATTTAAATGTATTTAATTATAATTATACTTCGTTTTTTCTATTTATTATAAGATTAAATTATTTTTAATACATCATTCGAAAGATATTTTAAAGTTCTTTTATATTATTGAAAGAGGAATTCGAGATTTCACCCGATTTACACATTTTGAGGTGTCTTGAATCGGTTTTCTTTTGTATCTCAGCTACTAATTAAAATAATTTCATAACTAATGCATTATTAGAAAGCTTTGTTGATTTGGAATTGAACAGTAGATTAAAGAAATTTCTACCGCCAGATGGCGCTGTAATATTTTAATATTTCAATATTTCAATTTCTAATTATGATTAAATTATTTTTAATACATCATTCGAAAGATATTTTAAAGTTCTTTTATATTATCGAAAATTTTCACCAGATTTACACGTTTTGAGGTGTCCTGATTAGGTTTTTATTGCATATCAGCTAATTGAGTTAGACCGTTCAAAATTGGTATATGTAGGTTAATTAGGAGGGGCTGAAAGGGTGGGGATGAAATAGGTGTGCACTGCGCGTGTATCCCCTAACTTGTGCGCGCGCAGCACGCATGGGACTGCGCTGCCAATGGCATGGGGACCCAGTCCGACTTTTTAACCAATGAGAAAAGATTTTTTAAATTTTCTTTTCTTAGTAATAAAAATTCGATTTGAGAAGGAATATACATTCACAAGTGCGCGCGCATGGGTCTGCGCTGCCGAAGGCAGTGGGGACCCGGTGTGAGTTTTTACCCGATCAGAAATGATTTTTTTTTTTAGGAGACACGAAGAGTCAGGGAAGGAATACCCACAGCGTGTGTAACCGCTAACTTTAGCTCGCTCAGCGTGCATGGGACTGCGCTGCCGAAGGCAGTGGGGACCCGGTGTGAGTTTTTACCCGAACATATATATATATATATATTTTTTTTTTTTTTTTTTTTTTAGGGGGCACAAAGTGTCAGGGAGAGAATACGTGCGTGCAGTATGTGTACCCCTTAACTTGTGCGCACGCGGGACTGCACTGCCGAAGGCAGTGGGGACCCGGGGCGACTTTTTACCCGATCAGAAATGATATCTTTTTTTAAATTTCTTTTCTTAAGACTAAAAGTTACTGTTAGTGATTCATTAATTATAGTGATTCATTTGAAAGTACTGACCCGCTAGTGGGCGAGTCCTGCTAGTTCAGTTCATTAAATGGCACAGAATTTTTTAAGTTCTGTTTGGGGTTTTGTAATACTTGTTTGGAGTTTTTATGTAAGTAGCTCAATACATTTTTCTATTAAATTATGCAAATAAAATTTTGCTAAATCTTACACATGTGCAGTTAAAAATTATTTAGTAAATACTTTGATATTTTATTAGATTTTTAATATTTCTTCAATTTGATTGCAGCAGTATGCTGTGTCTAATATTGTATGTTGGGTTTCCTGAAAATAGCTTTGCGCTAGGTTTAATACCTTGCATGTTATAGCTAAAAAAGTAAAACAAAAAATTTTTGCAATTTTTTAAAGCATTTATATCTCCCTGATTGCATGTGGTAGAGACATAAAAAATTATACAGCTTATAAAGAAGAGCCCCGTAATCACATGCTACAGCCAGATTGCATTTCAAGCCTTACTTTTTACAGGGTGATGCCAAACACTTTCATTTTTCTACAATTTTTTATTGGTGCCTCATTAACTTTTGGCACAAAACTTAAACTGAAATGTCTGAGGTATAACACATTCTTTAGAGGTATAACACGTTCTTAATTTTTTAGAAAATCTTTATGAAAAGAATACTCTCTTTAAATGTCAAATTTTAGTGATGGTTTTGTTACAAATGCAAATCTATAGGCGTTAAAAAAATGTAAATTTGTATTTTAATATGAATAATTGTTATTTGCTACTGATTGCTTTCTGTCATGGAATAAGTATTTAAGAATATTCTCGATTCTCTGAATTTGGAGCTTCAGAGAATATTCTCACCTCACATCTCTCTCTCTATATATATATATTAAATTCCTATTTGCTTTCTGTGGCGTAGAAATCTTCCTATTATTAAAGCTGCAAAGTTGGCAGCTATGTAATGTAGGTCATCTAAAGTTTTTGTATCTATACTTTTAAAGAGGAAATACTTTAATTCTATTGAAATAAAATTATTTTAAAAAGTGTTTTATAATAAACTTGCTACTCTCATGATATAAAAAATAGCTATTAACAAAGTGGTTACTGATGAAATTGATATACTGGCCACTGGCCTTCTAAAGAATTTTTCCAGTTTTGCCCTTTATCATTAAATATACTACCAAACTGAGTTTGAGTGATTTAAGTTCATATGAGAGAGTAGCATTGCAGTAAGTGTAATCATTTTAGTTTTTTTCTAAAGCATCCAAGACATCAATATCGGACATCAAATTTGAGAATGTTATTTCAATGTAATGGTGCATACAGATTTATTGTTTAAAATAGATTTATTTATTCACATAGGAAAAATTTAATATGTTATTCTTATTTAACTTGCTAAAGTAAAAAAATATTTCTTTTACAGGTGTTTTCTAGGAATAAACCCAAATCGAGGGTCGAAAGTAAATCCAGAACTAAAAAAGAAAGACTTTATAAACTCTAAAATTTTGAATTTGAAGAAATCTGTATCAGAATGGATAATTGATTGCGTTGATAATTTGTATTTTATGTGACTTGATGTACTATGTTGATGTAAACTTATATGCAAATTGATTTTTTTTTTTTTTCCCAATGTGAATTTATGTATTCAGATGTTAATATTCATAGGTTAATCAATATATTTTATTTGAATAAAAATGTTGTATTTACGAATTTGAATAAATATCTTAATTTTAATTGCTTGTTTTTTTTTTTTCTTTTGCCTTTAAATTCTTAATATATTGCTGATAAAATGTAGTAAAATATATATATATATATATATATATATTGGCATGTTGGATTGCAGACAAATTTTGTTTTGCTTCAGATAAATACAGGAAGTTCTGCTTCTGGGGTTTAAGTGTAAATATGTTTTGGCATACAGTGCATCTGAAAATTATCGAGACAGGTGATTTTTTAGTAGTAAGAATTAAAAAAGCTTGAAGCAATAATCATGAAAAAAAAAAATAATAAATAAGTATATGGAATCTGTTTATAAGTGTATTATAACAAAGAAATATAGTATAAGTTTTACAGAATTAAAAAAAAAAAAAATGCTGTCTCAAAATTATGAAAACTTTTCGAGTATTTGGTATTTAAATTCAAATTTTGGATCAGTATCTTTTAATTATCTTAAAACTCTTATCAGACATGTTCAGGGCGAGAAGTTGGAGAATGTGTGGCTGTAAGAAAAAAGTTTTTGTCTGTTTGTTTTTTAAATAATAGATAAAGTTTTTGTCAGAAATTAAAATAATAAGAGAGCAGAGTGATGGTGCTAATTCAGCCATGCATTCTTCAAACTCTAATTCTAAGCTTGCCTAATAAGATTTGCAAGATAATTCAAAGGAATAGATCCAAAATTTGAATTTAAATACCAAATAGCATAAAATGTCTCTATTTTTAAGAAAGAATTTGTGTACTAATATATATCCAAATACAGAGTCCAAATATAAAGTCTTTTTATAATTAATAACTGTTATTTAAATATTCTAAAATTCTGTTTATATGCCCTTTACAACAAAAATCTGGATTTTAATAATTATTTAGTGTTGTTTTATTAAATGTTTCATAGTCAATAGATTCTCATAAAATAGTTTTAATTATTGTCCCTCTACATTACTTAACAGTGTTGCAGTGTTAAAGTTTACAGAATTATTTTTTAAAATTGATTTTTATTTATATTTTACATTCCTTGAGTTCCACAGTTTTTATTATATAAACAAACAACTCTTCTTTTGCTTTTATACATATAATTTTTTTACTCTGATGTTCTCTGTTTACTGTGTTCTATGTTTACTCTGATATAATAAGATAATTATAATTTTTTTCCATGGGGGATTTTTCCGGATTTTTTTTTTTCTACAGAGTAGTTTGAGAACCTCCAATATTTCTCAAAATTCTTTGTTCATGTTCTAATAATGTATATAATATTTGTTATACACCGAAGAGTCATTACATTATGACCACATTCTATCTGTAATAATGGGCTCACCCAGGAACAGAACTACTGCGCGTGTACAGCTGATGTTGGAGTATATAAAGCGGCTATGCATTGTCTTTCCAAATATAGTGCGATTAGCAACATAATGAGAAAAGCAGTTGATTTATAAGACTTCGATAAAGGTCAAATCATTATGGCTCAGTGACTGGGAACATCAAAATCGTAAACGGTACGTTTAGTGGGCTGTTCATGTTCAGTTGTTGTGAACACATATCAAAAGTGGTGTATGGATGGTGAAATGACAAGTCGCCGGCCAGCAGTGTGTTGCCCATGATGCATTGATTCCAGAGGAGAGCAGATATTGTTATGTATTGTTCGCTATAACCGAAGAGCTACAACAGCCGAAATCACCACCAGTTACAACAGTGGCGACCCAGACAGTGTTTCACAACACATTGTGCAGCGTACATTGCTGTGTATGGGCCTACTTATGTCCCTGCACTGACGGAACGTCATCGCCAGTTGCGTCTGCAATGGGCCAAGAAACATCGGAATTGGACATTAGAAGAATGGATGAAAGTCGCATAGTCTGACGAATCTCGTTTTCTGGTCCATCACATTGTGTGCGAATACGCCAATTTCCAAAGGAAACCCTCACTTCCGGATGCACAGATGGACGGAGATAAACCGGTGGCAGGGGCATTATGGTGTGAGCAATGTTTTCATGGAGCACATTAGGACCCATAATCAGCATAGAACAATCCCTGGTGTCTGTGCACTACATGAACATGATTGCAGACCAGATTCACCTATTCATGACAACAGTATTTCCGGCAGGGGATGGTGTTTACTAACAGGATAATGCACAATGTCATAAGGGTCAAATCGTCATGGAGTGGTTCGAGGTACATTCTAGTGACTTTCAACTCATGTCTTGGCCTCCAAATTCACCTGACATTAATCCAATAGAGCATTTGTGGTCCCACCTGGAAAACCTAATTCGTGCTGTCACGCTACCCCCTTGCAATGTGCAGGAATTGCAGGACCAGTTGATGCACGCTTGATACCAGATACATCAGACTATCTATCAGCACCTTGTAGAGTCAATCCTACACTTGGGTGCTGGCAGTTTTGAAGGCTAAAGGTGATCCTACATGTTATTAACAGGGTGGTCATAATGATGCTATATTTATATGTTTATGGGTGTATATTTATATGTTTATTGTAAAGCAGCTATCACACAGAAGATCCTACCCTCTGAACTTTACGCTAATACCTCTCCGAATAATCGAGCATCAGGTAATAGGGTTATTTTGAAGACTAAAATGAATTCAAAAAGGCATTAACAATTGGCTACTAATTGCTCACTATTTCATGTTTTAAACACACTCTGATTTTCTCACACTCCGATTGGTTGAATACGAGCTAACATCTAGCGTAGGAGATTTAGTCAGTCATAAGTTCGTCATTGACAAAGGTAGGAAAGGGAAACTTATCACACAATGCGTTTTCGACTGTTTGTCTCTCGAAAAACCTGTTTCAGGTGGTTTCGGGAGAGAAAGTCCTTTGCTCACATACACAAAAAAAAAAAAAAAAAAAAAAACTGTCAGCCAGGATGCCAGTAAAAAATTGTATTCTTCACAGATAAAAACTATTTTTAAAACTGGTTTTCTGTTTTTAAACAATTGTTGTTATACGTTATGTTTACAGATAACAACAGTTAAACTAATGAATATATTCTGTAAATGTACGGAAAAATAATCTATATTTATTTATGTAAAAAATACATGATTTCTCTGTAAAATTACAGAATATGACTCATTTTTACAAAGAGTTTTTTCTGTGATGCAAACAGATTTCTTTTTTTTTTTAAATAGTGAAATTCTGTTATGTTTGTAGGAAAGAGCTGTTATTTTAGCAGAAATACTCTGTAAGTTTACGAAAAATCTCTCTTTTTTTTCTGTAAAAAATACATGTTTTCTCTGCAAAAAATTTAAAATAATTCTGTTATAGTAACATTTTTTTCTGCAAATATAACAGAATGTCACTGTTTAAAAAAAAAAAGAGATCTGTTTACATCACAGGAAAAAAATGTTTTAAAAATGAGTTTTCTGTTTTTTTAAACAGTCAAATTTCGTTGAACTTACAGACGAATTACATTGTTTTAATAGAAGAATTACGTTACTTTAACAGAAGTATTTACGGAAATATTTACAGATTTTCCCAATTTTTTTTTTAAACGCTTTTTTTCTGTGAAGAAAACGGGTTATGATTGGCGTCCTGGCTGACAATTTTTTTCCGTTTTTTCGACAGTTTTTTTTTTACAGTGTAGAGGTAAGGCGCTGCGCTACGAACCTAAAGGTCCAGCGTTCGATCCCCGTTAGGGGAGATTTTTAAAAAATAGTTTTTGTTAATTCTAAGTTATTTTAATTAAAGATTTAAATATATGTAAATATTATGGTGTTTCACTCACACGATTTTCTCCTACCCTGAATTTTAATACTAAGATAGATATTTTGTGCTTTTTAGTTCACATTTCTATAAAAGCGTGTTCTTTAATTTTTTAAAACTATAATATTATTTTTTCTCTTTTTTCTTAAATGCTAACTTCGCCGTTAAATTAATATTCAAATGCTAACATTTTGAATTCATTTAACTCCACTCTTCCTTTTTATTCCCACAAATATCTCACCAAACACGTAACTTTTAATTAGTTTACAATATTAGGTGTAATAACTAGAACTATATCATTTAGTAAAATAACTTTATATATAAATTTTACAACACCTTTATATCCTATTCTTAGTTTTCTTTAAATATGTTTATTCCAATAACTCTTATCACAGACTAAATGGATTTGTTAAAATAGAAATATTTCGCAGAAATATATTTTAGAGTAAAACCTATATTGAAAGCAGTGTCATTTAAGATATAGCATATACTATAATATTGTGACTGTTTAGTAGGGTATGGAAAAAGCATTTATAGAAAACATTTTATTTGAATTAAGGGAGTGGAAAAATGGAATAAATGATCCTGAAATCTGATCCTGAATACTCACACAAATAATTTATTAAATAATAATAATAATAATAATAACGAATTAAATTCTTCTTCTTATTATTATTAAGATATAGCATATACTATAATATTGTGACTATTTAGTAGGGTATGGAAAAAGCATTTATAGAAAACATTTTATTTGAATTAAGGGAGTGGAAAATGGAATAAATGATCCTGAAATCTGTTCCCGCAGGCAAAGAAATTTACAGAAATATAACGCTTTTATTGCTAAGCTGAGTGAAAAGTCTCAATGCAATCAATCATTTTATTCAACAGCTTTCATAATGTTTTATCAAATGCTTTTACAGATAAGAAATATTATTTAAGAAGAAATAAATTTATTTATGATCGTTTTAAAATTATAATAATAATATTAATTTAAATTGATAATTTGCCTAGTTATTGCAAATTTAAAAAGGCGAGTCTGAATAATACTTTAAGAAGTGTGGTCCTTTGCTTTTAGATTAGTAAAATTAAATAATTTGTAACTTATTTAAACAAACAACAACAACAACAACAACAAAAAAAAACTCATTTATTTTCATATTATGGCATAATATGTTTTAATTGAAATACATGTTAATAAATAAATTTGGTTCAATTTTGGTTTTAGTATTCAATTGAAATTATGTAAGATTTAACTTTAAGTTAAACTTCTTGATAAAATATTTCTTTTATTTTAAATTAAACATTCAATTATTTAGGAATTAAATTTGTTATTTAGGAACAATATGTTTGATAACTGACTTTATAAAAATAAATATTTTACTTAGCTTTAAATTATAACTGAAATTTTATTAAATAAGGGGTTTAAATTTGCGTTAATCTTATAGATAGATTATTTATTTTATTTTAAAATTATATATTCCATTATTCAAGAAATACATGAACTACTTAGGAGTAATATGTGAAATAACATACTCACACAAATAATTTATTAAATAATAATAATAATAATAACGAATTATATTCTTCTTATTATTATCTTTAATTTGTCGATTAACACATATTTATGGTTTATAATTACAGATTAAAATTCTTTAAATGTCTTTTGCGTAAAATAATACTCCCGATTTTTCCCCTTTTTTTTTCCCCGTTAAATTAATATTCAAATGCTAATATTTTGTATGCATTTAACTTCAGGCTTCCTTTCTATAACCACAAATCTCTCATCAAATGCACAACTTTTAATTAAGTTACAATTTTAGGTATAATAAATAGTATTGTAACATTTAGTAAAGTAATTTATATATAAATTTTAAAATAACTTTATATCCCATTCTTGGTTTTTTTAAATGTGTTTATTCCAATAAACCTTATCACAGACTAAACGGATTTGCTAAAATAAAAATATAATGCAGAAATATATTTTAGCGTAAAACCTATATTGAAGACAGTATCGTTTAAGATATAACATATATTATAACATTTTGACTGTTTAGTAGAATATAAAAAAGCTTTTACTAAAAGTGTTTTATGTGGATTAAGGGAGTGGAGAAATGGAATAAATGATTCTGAAATCTGTTCCCAGAGGCAATGAAATTTTCAGAAGTATAACGTTTTTATTGCTAAGCTGAGTGAAAAATCTGAATATAATCAATCATTTTATTCAACAACTTTCAAAATGTTTCATCAAAAGCTCTTACAGATAAGAAATATTATTTCAGATGAAGGGAAATTATTTATGGTCCTCTTAAAAAAATAATATTAATCTAAATTGATAGTTCGCCTAATTATTGCAAATTTAGAAATGCGGGTCTGAATAATATTTTACGAAGTATGGGTCTTTTGTAGTAAAATTCTAGTAAAATTTCTAGTAAAAAAAAAAAAAATAATAATATATTTTAAAAAAATCTCAGCTATTTTCCTATTATGCATTTGTACATGATTTGGCGTAAATATGTTTTAATATTGAAATAAATGTTAATAAATAAATTTTGTTGGAAATTATAATAGCATAATTAAGATGTTTTTTCCCTGCTCTTTCTACGCAGTAGTCTAGTCACTGTAATCATTTGTCAGCACTAATTGTTATATTATCTGACGGCAAAAACCTACTCCTTGGTTGTCAAATTAGCTGAGTACCAGACTAATGACAGACGATGGAAAAGCATTGTCAACATATATTTTCAACTCGTGTGCGATGCATGCAACACTAAATCTGCGATTGCCTAAAATCGACTTTCTATGCCATATCTCATGTGCTCATTATTGGTGTCCTTCCTTATCTTTCCGCATTACATCCTGTGCGATTGTCTTCAAACAGCTCGCTGGATGTAACACTGCATGGGCCCCATATATTTCACGATGAATCTCCGTATTCGTAAAATTTGTTGGCCACAAAAATACGTAGTACTGATCCACATGTTTCAACTCCGGAGTAAATTTCCAGCTGACGTATTCTTTTTTTTTTTTTTTTTTTTTTTTGTAGTACATCTATTCGAATGAAATTGTTGTCATCGGAAGGCGTGGAATTTAATTATTATCTACGCAAGCTTTGCTCTAGTTAGCGACCTTTAATGATTATTCAGGGTTTTTAGCCTTAGTTTCGCAATGCTGCCTTCTATAGGGAAAGAAATGTAAGTTCCTTTTTAAATGTCATATGTTTTTAATGGATGAAATGTAAAATTAAAATGTAAAATAAAATATAAAATGGACTATTAACACAGATAAAACAAATTAAAGCAGTGCTAATGAACAATTTCAGAAAGATAGGAGATAAAAAAATCATCTGTATAAAGATGTATAAAAATTCAATAAGTCTAAATATTTTGAAATATAATCTATAATAATAAAATATTCATAAATGTAATTAAAAGAAATCTCTGCATATTAAATAATATTGCCTAGAAAATATATATTATTAAAAAATCGATAAATTCTTTACAATTGTATTATTTTCCGGTGGATACTTATATAAATTTGATTTCGTTTCTTCCGAAATTTAGAATTTTCAAAATTGAAATATTAGAAATCGAACCATTTTCAACGACAGATACCTTCAGGGTTATTGAAAAATACTGAATAAAGTGGATATATTTTAAAATAAGAAGTTCCTCTTGCAGAATACTTGTCATATATGTGCTTTTGAATCATAATAATTATTAATTTTTTCACTTTCAAATTCAAAAGAAACTTTTTACAATTTTTCACGACTAAAAACTAAATTATGTTTCAACGAAAAAAAAAAAAAAAAAACATAGTTTACTAAAATATATTTGATATATTTTTTAATTTAATTTAGTCTAAACAAACAAACAAAATTTCATAATTGGATTAAGTACATCTTTATTTCTCATGTAGTTTTTCATTTTAGAATTTTAATGTAGAGCTTTGTTTACTGAGTTTTTAATTCCACTTATGGATTTTACATTTGCCTTTTATTTGTTAGATAACATAGACAAAGTGAATAAAATGTATGGAATGAAATATTCTATTACAGGAATATGTATATATAAGGTAAATCTAGAAGAGATTGCGCACATAGGGGATTGGCAGGAAGGAGTACAATGGGCGGTCTGAAACTCAAGGTCAATATCGATAGCGAAGTGCCCATTTAAATGAGCATGTTCATTGCTTGAACTGTCTAAGATTAAACGCAGTTATTTTGTCTCGTTTTCAAAATGTTTACTTAAATTTTCAAAACACTTTCTAGGATGTTTTATAAAATGGTTGTATTACAAAATATTTTTTAATTAAACGATTTTCCATGGACTCGTTTATATATATTACTTGTGGCAGGTGGTTGCATGAAATTTGTATCATTTATAGCAACTAGTCTAACGATTATAGATAACGAAAGATTATATCAATAAACAAGAAACCTTTGAAACTGAAAAGGAACTTTTTTAATTTTAAGTTAGACATATTATCTAGTAACTAAATGTTACTTTTATTACCTAGTCTTATTTTTTTTTTTTTATCTACTACTTGAATTTATTTTCTTTAAATAAAAAATTTTAATCCTTTTTATTTTTTCATTTTCATTTTCATTTTCATTTTCATTTCCTTTTTTTTTTTTTTTTTTTTTTTTTATTCTTAAATTGAAATGCCTACATGCAATACAAAAATATTTGAATTATTCCCACTGGAGAGATTCCATTTGCGCGACGGGGTAAAAAATTATCATTTGCGCGACCAGAAATTGCAGGACCGGGCGTGCAGGTGCTTTATTCATTTTTGACTTGATAATCTGAGAACGCCCGTAACTCGGTTCCGGGGCACTTCCTACCACGCACGTAAAAAAAAAAAAAAAAATCACTGGACACCCCTACCTTGCTGTGCATGAATCTGAGAACGCCCGTAACTCGGTTCCGCGGCAGTCACTTACCACGTACGTAAGAACAAAAGAAAAAAAAACATCACTGGACACCCCTACCTCGCTGTGCATGAATCTGACAAGGAAACATTCAAAAGGTGCCATCTTCAAAAAATTTTGAAAAAATGTATATGATTCTACTCTTCAAAAAACATTAGAAAGTGAAAAACATTATTGTCTGAAATGCATTACGGCAACCTCAAAAAATTATCAAAATTAAGTATATTTGGCGATTTCACACTGCTAGGCGATTGAACAGCGGAACAGCCCCCGGCTCACCGCTCGAAGAGCGGTGTTGAGCTAAAACTGCTAGGCGATTAACTTTGAGTACTTGACCGAGAAGCAGAACACGGTTCTGTTCGTACACGGCAATCTCGGTGCTAACGAACTTATCGCCTAACAGCGCTAAGTCGCCCAAAATGCTAAATTTTGATATGTTTTTATGGACGCTGTAAGTCATTTCAGCCGAAATTCTTTTCACTTTCTGGTGTTTTATGAAGAGAAGAATCACACATATTTTTTTCAATATTTTTTGAAGACGACATCTTTTGAATGTTTCCTTGTGAGAACGCCCGTAACTCGGTTCCACAGCAATCACTACCACGCACGTAAAAAACCAAAAAAAAAAAAAAAAAAAAAACATCATTGGGCACCCCTGTTTCGCTCTGCATGGATCTGAGAACGCCCGTAACTCGGTTCCGCGGCAATCACTGCCACGTATGTAAAAAATAAAAAAAAAATCACTGGACACCTCTACCTCGCTGTGTATGAATCTGCGAATGCATGTAACTCGTACTATCCTTGTATTTTTACTTTAATCGCGCAAATGGGAAGAACAATCGCACAAATGGGAATTTTTCACCACTTCGCGTAAATTGGTATCGCGCAAGTGGGAAGACACCAAATATTTCTTTACAAAAGCCTTATACCAATGTCATTTAATTGCAATTATCATTGTTAACAATTTAATTGTAGTTAAAATTGAGCGCAATCTCTCCTACCCTTTTGCACAATCTCTCTTACCCTATAAGGAGAGATTGCGCAAAATAGCTCTCTTAGTTTTATTACAGCTGTTGCTTTCATCGTGTAAAAAAAAACAAAATAGTAACGAAAATGCATAGAAGAAGGACCACTTCAAAGCTATGCACCAACAGTTTAGCAAAAAAAATAAAATTTTGATTTTTTATAACGTGTTGTTGAATTGTGCGCAAACTCTCCTAGCTTTACCTTATATATGTCGAAACATTGCTATGAATGATACTGTGCGACAAGTTTATTCTGACCACTTGACTGTTTGATGTAAATAATATATTGTATAAAGAATAAGAAAAGAGAACTGAGTTTCTGAAACACTAGAATAGTATATTTGCTTGTTAATTCATAACGAAAACGAGCGATTTGACGGCCTCCGAAAGTGGTGTGTTGTAGGAATATAGATGTAAGAAGCAAGTATGAGTGAAACTGTGGTATTTCTGACGTATGAAGGAGTAGATGTAGCTGTAGACAAAGTATATCAAGACTACACTGTCAGTGAAAAGATTTTGCTTTTAAGAGAAAATCGTTGTCGTCAGTGAATAGTGAATGATCAATCGTAATGGAGAATAGCTCGATTCCCTAAAGAAAACAGAACGATTACAGAAACAAAAATTAATACAAATCTTAGCAAAAATGTCATCCCAAAGTATCTCTGAGTGCACTGTTTGCCGTACCATACATGTTTTTGGTTGATGAAATTGAGGTAACCAGTGCGAACACTGTTTCTGTTGACAGCAAACATGATAAAACGGTACAAATTCCTGCACTCACACAGGAAAAGGACGGAAGATAATTGAAAAATAATAATGTAGTCCGATTTATTTTTATGTTACATTATGTAGATGGACGAGTTAGAGTTTGTTGAATCATTTCGTAGTCCTATTAAGCATTTATGTTAAGATATTGAAAGAGCCATCCGACATCGAATTTCACAACCATTCAATCTGGCAAAGCTAGAAAGTGCTATTCTTTAGAAATAGTCTCAGATTCCGCAGACAACTTATCGACATCTTTAGAGTTCAAAATTAGCAGAATCCATCTCGTTGGAAAACACGAGGTTTTATTAAAACCAAAATGTGGATCAACGATATTTGGACGATGTGGTTATAATAAAGTGGAGCCTCAGTGTTTTAAACAAGAATTCAAAAAAGTAACACTGTAAATTATAAAAATATTATATTGTGAGGCCAGGTTCATGATATGGGTCGTTCATTGTAAAAGTGAATTACCTCCCTGTAAAAGGATTTTGAATTAACGAGCTTTTTGCAAATTTATGTGTCGGGAAAAAAGTTAAGATTCAGTAAGTATTATCGAGTTTTAGTGTTCACACACTAAACAAATCGGAGTTGTAAGAACTTTCAAATCATAAGAAAAATAATTTAAAATAACTTAGAAATTTCATTTAAATAATAAATATTTAGAAGTTTTAGTTTTCTGATATAAAAACAAGTAATGCCATTTATGGGATTTTAATGCAATTGTTGGAGTTTTTTCATTTTTATTATGAAAGATGTGACTCAATGTGATACAATTAAGCGAAAATATACATATTTAAAAAATATGGAGTTACAGCACTTTTACAATGAGCCGTCCATATATGTAGTTACAAAAAATTAATAACTTATTTTGATAAGCAGAAGCATGTAAAATGCAAATTATATAAGAAAAATAAATCACCTCAAATATAGAAATGTTGCCCAAATGTTGCCCAAAAATAAGGTGTGCCCAAATGAAAAGGAGACCTTAGCTGTAGCGGCGTTATATCAAATCCCAGTGAATTAACGTGTTGGCAGATATACGGAATGGTGGTATTGCTACATGCGCATGCGTAGTTAACGGATTCGCATCAATATCCTCATTGCTGGAGAGACATTTCCGCAGTTCGTTGCATGATGGATTCCTCCAGATCAGCACAAAAGGTGTGCCCAAATGAAAAGGAGACTAAAGTTATATGTGACGAAATTTTAATAACAATATTATAATTACAGTTCATGTTGTATAGTACAACTATAAATAATTGCCATTTGATAAACTAATACCAGCGCGTAGGAAGGCGGTAGATGGCTCAACAGATGGATCATTCAAACATCCATTCTCTCCGTTTTTTGATTCTCTGACAGATGTTTGGGCACCCATTGTGAACAAACTTTGCCATAACCAAGCTTTTTGTGGATTATGTGATGCGCAGTTCCTTTGTTTATCAAAAAATCAACAGCAATTCCACGTGTGGTGATCCGGCGATTCTGCCGTATGAGCTCATCCACAGCCGACATTTTTGTGCTGATCTGGAGGAATCCATCATGCAAGGAACTGCGGAAATGACTCTCCAGCAATGAAGGTATTGATGCAAAGCCATTAACTGCGCATGTGCATGTAGCAATATCACCATGCCATATATCGGCCAACACGTTAACGCCGCTACAGTTAAGGTCTCCTTTTCATTTGGGCACACCTTATATTTATTGCACCTGTGGATGTTAGATGACCACATTGTATTTAAATTTACTTTGGAATATGTGAAAAAGAAAAGCCTGTTATAGAAATTGTGTTTGACCCATTAATTGTCAAATAGCAAAACTTTGTCTGGAAGGTGTAGAAATGTATTGCCGTGCTATGTATTGCTATGATACATGCTATGTATTGCTACAAATGTATTGCTATGCGTGTGTGCTGCTTATAGTCATTTAGCATAGTACACATTCCATAAAATCCAATGAAAACATAAGTTACGTAAGAAGAACCATGTCAAAAAAAAAAAAAAAAAAAAAAGTAGTAATTTGTATTTACATTGTTAGATGTGTTATACATCAGAAAATAGTCATACAGTAGTGAAATATTGTATTTGATACTTTAAATAATCAAATTCTATTAAGCAAAAAAAAAAAAAAAAAAAAAAAAAAAAAAAACATCTTTTATAAGCAAAATATTACCATTTTAAGTTAAAAAAATATAATAATAAGATGTGAATTCATAAGATAGTGCAGCCATGTTTACCGTGCCTAGCACCACGGAAGATTCTAAAAGCTTGAAGGAGTGCCAAATTAACCGACAGGTTGAGATTTGGAAAACTTTCAGTCATTCGACCTTCTCTTATCGCTTAATTTCTCTCAAATTATTATTACCCCTTTTTTAAAACTTGTTGAATTAGCACTTTTGCAGAAGCTGCCAAGGTAGCAAGATATGCAGTTAAAGAATATTTTATCCATGTTTTTTATATCGGATACAATATTTAAATAGACACAAGTTAGAAATCAAAATTTAAACTTCAAAGGAAATAATAAATATTGGAGAAAACTAAGCTTAATAAAACATTTATATCAATAACATGTATTACGTATATTATGCTATATATATATATAATATATATATATATATATATATATATATATATATATATATATATATATATATATATATATATATACATATATATATATATATATCTCATATATGTTATAAATGTGAATGTCCGTTTATTTGACTGAGTTTCATGCTAAAACTGCTCGATGGATTTCGATAAAATTTGTTATGGAGATAGCTTATACCCTAAATTAGAAAGTTGGCTGCCTTTTATTCCGAAAAAAAACTTTTTTTGTTATTTTTATGCATAAAATAGCAATTTTGTAAGCTAATAATAAGAAAAAATTAGCCATTTAAAATTTAACGATAATTTAATTGTTGCCAAAATTAAATTTAATTATCCATGATTTAATTGTTGTCGATTTTTTTTTCCCAACAGGAAAATAAATACATTTATCTAAACGTGAACAATAAAAAATAAAATAAATAAATAAATTATGCATCTCACAAAAATTGACGTCATTTTAAATTTAAAATTTCTTTTATAAAGTGCTAATATAGTTTACGATGCTAATGTGTGTTGTACTAAAATCAGTTTTATTTATAGATCCTCCTGGGTGATTTTTTAAATTGTTGCGTTGAAGTACACCGAACATTTTTCGCCAAGAGGTTTAATTTAGCAACAGCGATTTTTATCTAGGTAGTTGAAGAAAAATGTAAAATTAATAAAGTTGTGTAGCACGATAATGTTTAGTTACTTATTTATTTTTTTATATACCATTCACTACGCTAATTTAACATACAAATAAATGAGCTGCTGTGTGTGACTGCACTTGCACGCTGTCGGGCAGAAATATTTGATTAATTCAAATTAATATTTAAATAACTAAATAAAGATATGTTTAATAGAAAGCATAGTATTGGAGACAAACTTGGCGAGTGGGCGACCAAATTTGGAGAAAAAGGATAGTTTAGGGTTCTCGATGTTTCGAAGCTCTCCGACACACGGGAACGCAGACCTTGAGCTTACCAAGGGATTCTCGATGGAGTCATCTCCAAGCCCCATCGCCAAAAGTTATAAGTAGGTGTGAGTTGATTTTTGCGAAAGAGTATGTAGTCACCGCGATCCAGAGTTATTCAGAGACCTATTCTGAGTCATTGCACCTTAGGGATTGAGCTCAAAGCAACTGGACATTTTTCGTGAGTGAGTGAAAATTTTTGCTCTGGTGTAGTTGATGTTATTTCATTTACTCCTATGGAACAAGTGACTATTTTTTAGACTGTCCGAGAACATTCATCGAATAATGACTTATACTGTACGAGTAACAGCTTCAACTGTTTCCAGTATATTCGAAGAATTAACACCGGCTATTGGTCTATTTTCGAAAATATTTGTTTTAATAATAGTTTTTTTGTACAGATTCGAGAAGTTAAAAAAAATGTTTGAAATTGCCAAGGAGGTCCCATACTAAAGCTGTGACGAAAATAGTCGCCAATCGAAATATATTCAGTTACAAAGAAATCATTTAAATATAGTGTCCAGCGAAGCGGGCAAAGCCTGCTAGTATATATATTTATTTACAATGTATTATTTACTACATTTCTTCTTTCATGACAATGATATTCTTTTTTCATAACATACAACACATTAGAAAAAGCTTTATTGCAAATCTCTGTTTTTTTATTTTTCTTTCTTTCTTTCTTTCTTTCTTTTTTTTTTTTTTTTTTAATATTTTCTATGAATATTTCCCAAAACTTGTTCCACATAGTAATATTATTACAATTTTAGATACTTACAGAAAAGATATTTTAATAATTTTTAAGGTAATAATGTGTTTCAGAAGCGAGTATCGATGTAACTTTTCAGAAATAAAACATATTTGTGTCAACCAATTACATTAAAAATGATAAAATACTTATTTTTCCATTTGCCTGCATTGAAATATATTTTTTTCTTATCATTTTGAAAATGCTAGAAGAAATATTTTACTTATTTTTTATTTTATGTTTCGTATTATTTAAGAACCAATATAAAAATAGTTATTCCTAAAATGACACAAATCCACTTATGTTTAACAAGTTTTAAATTAAATCTTATACTTCTTAAATTTATAAAAAGTTCTATTTGAAATTCGTTTTAACAAAATAACTCAGATATTCAATGTAATACAAGATTTTTGATGAAATAAAAGGAAATTTATATGTGACCTTTACATTACAATAAGATTTATTAAAAGTTAACAAAGTGAATTTTTCTTTTCTTAAATAAAGATATGTCTGTACTTGAAAACTTTATATGATAGTAAATTAAATAAAAATCCAGTATATATTTTACATATCTTTTAAAAATTATACAAAATGAAACTTTCGAAAAATTATGTACAGCGGATTAGCTTTCATAATAAGACATTTTAAGAGAAATTTCGTTATTTGAATAGCAGTGAAATCCACCGTTAGAGCATTATACAAAACCTTAAAATTAATCGAAATATTTATTAAGTATAAAATCGAGGAAAATATATTATTGAATATTTTCTGTTAGAATTTCTAGTAATGAAGAAAAATAATTAGTTATTTTCAAGCATTTTTACACAAATAATTTGTCAAATTTTAGTAGTTGTTTTGTTAAAAATAAGAAATCGCAGGAATATAATAATAAACAGTACATCTTTCATATTTGTCAATCCCGTGTTTACGCCTCTCGTTTGAAATATAAGTTAAAAAATCGGGTGTGAAACAACCATGCGACTTCCATTACACGGCTTCCATTATACGTATTACATGCATTTTTTTACATGCATGTGATCAGAAGACATAAAATTGACCTAACAAAACAAGCACAAAAAAAAAAAAAAAAAAAAAAAAAAAAAAAAAAAAAATCGGCAATAGAAATTTGATACACGTATAAATACATATAGAAATAGAGTTTACATGACGAGTTAAAAAATAAGAAAAAAGATTGTAGAGTTATTTTTTTTTAAACTCAAATTTCCGAAATCTAAAACTGACCTACCTAATCAAAATGACTGTTAATTTCCCTGTAATAACCACATAATACACGAAAAAAGATATCTAAAATGAATTTATGTAACAGTTTTCAAGAAAATCGTTAGAACCGTTGTTGAGATACCAATTTTACCAAAACTCGGCATACTGAACTATTGACTGGAAAGCAATAATTACCTACAAAAGGATATTTAAAAGGTGTTAATATGTCGAGTTTGAAAAAAAAAAATCCGTACAGCCATCTTTGAAGGAACGCACTTGCCAGACCTGAAATTGAGCTAATTATACAGGACACCTATCAATTTTCCTGAATTAACCAACTATGTCACTCGAAAGGACATCTAATAGATCGTTTATAGAGCAACTTTAAAGAAACTCGCTAGAGCCGTTTTTGAGATACGGACTTACGGTTTCACATCCAGTTTCCGATGTCCCACTTCCGGTTTTTCAATTTTCACCAAAATATGGATAATTCATCTGTACACCAGACTTGTCTAGTTTCCGAGATATGATAGCCCGAAGATTCCAGACATACATACATGCACACACTGACCAATTGCCAAAAACTAATTTTTTGGACTCAAAAGACCTTAAAACGTGTAAATCAGGTAAAAACTCGATATTGAATTTTTGGACTCAATACAATACTTCCATTACCTAAGGTAATCGGGTAATGGAAGTAAAAATTAAAGCCATGCTACAAGTTGAAATATATTATTTAAATACAATAATTTGGAAACATAAAAAAAGAGAAATATATAAATCACGAATTATGAAATTTTAAAATTATAGATAAATGATTTAATGTTATATGGATTATTCCCATTTAAATTATAATTTTGAGGGGATAAAAGGAAGTACATTCATTTCTTAAAACATAGTAGATTTTAATGGAGTTTTGGGTGAAATATTCTTAGAGTATTTTAAATTAATCAGCAAAAAGTAGTAATTATTCGTAATTATAAAATGTCTGTTTTATTTTGATTGATAATTAGTGAGGCATCAAGTAAAATAAAACAGACATTTTATAGTGAGGTACTGATCGCCAACAACATCTTGGTAAGTATGAACATGGCAGGCTTTCAAACTATTGCTTATGCGGATGACTTTTCGCTTGTTGTCTCGGGTCGCACGAGGGATGAGCTGGAGAGTCAGGCCAGAATGGCCCTCTCTCTCTTTAGCAGCTTGTTACATAAATATAACCTTAAACCTTGCCCTTCTAAGTCCAAAGCTCTTACTTTCTCTAAACCAAGAATTCTTCGTAGGACTCCGGTGATGAGGATAGATGGCGTCAGTGTTAGACATGTACCCCATCTTAAGACACTAGGTCTTACAATAGAGAAGAACATTAGTTGGACTCAACATTTAAATGATCTAAAAATAAAATGTCTCAAAATTTATCCTAACTCAGCTAAAATGGTAGGGAAAAGATGGGGTATCTCTACAAATTTACTAAAAATATGGTACAATACTACTATAGACAAGATTATTACATACGGTGCAGGGATCTGCGGCGGGGGTTTAAAACAATTGGGAGACGCTAAAATTAACTCAGTTCAAAAAATGTTTCTTTTACAAATTTCGCGAGGCTATAGAACTATTTCTACAGACACCCTCAAAGTCATCAATGGGGTCCCACTTGCTCATCTTCAACTTAAATATTGTTATCGTAAAGTTAATATTCTTCAACTTAATAACTCAGCAATCGCTAATAAATACTTTGAAAATATGTTAATACAATCCCATTCTCCTAACTGGAACATTCACCCTGCTCAAGATGTAGCCTCGTTATTAGTTAATAGTTCTAAGAATAGTTTTTCCCCGTCTGCTTCTGTTGCAATCTATACTGCCGGCTCTAAAACTGAGCTTGGAGTCGCAGCAGCATTTTGTGTCCTCAGGGGCAATATTTTTATCCATCAGTGGTCCTGCAGGCTTGAGGAGTATAATACCGTCTTTCAAGCGGAACTCTTCGCTATTGAAAAAGCTCTAGAATGGGCTCACAACAACAAAGATCAATTTACTTCTCTTCCCATTTTTAGTGATAGTATCTCGGGTCTGCAGGCTATAATTAGTTACAGGAGCAGACACCCTCAGGTAATAAAAATAAAACAACTGCTAATTTCACTTAATTCCTTAGTTTTCCTGGCACACCTTTCTGCCCATAGGGGTGTCGTGGGCAACGAACGTGCAGATGACTTGGCCAAGACTGCTACAGAGAATCATACTCCTCTTTACTCTCTCTCAGTCCCACCTTCCTATGTCAAAAGATAACTAAAATCTCTCCTTTTCCGGGAATGGCAGTCTTGGTGGGAAGATACCCTCAACGGCAGAATTACTTTCTCTCTAATACCAAACGTTTTTCCAATGATTGGGTACTTACCCCAGAAATTACAGAGTTTTTAACTGGGCATGACCCTTTTCCGGCTTATTTGCACAGATTTCGTCGTCGATGTTCGCCCCAATGTTCTTGTGAAGAGGGGGGTTCCGCCCTTCATTACTATTTCCATTGTCCGCTTACAATAACCTATCACTTAAGAAATCCGAACAATAGACCAGCCAGCTGGCTGACAAATATTTTAACAAGACCTTCACTTGCCATTAAACTAAAAAGAATTTTTGAATTAGTCATAGATATTTCAGATAGAGCAAATTAAATTCTTTATAAGTCATTTATAATTATCTAATTCCTAAACAGTTAAATAAATTAAAATTATTTAATAATCTCATAAGTTAAATAATCTTTTTCACTTACTCACTAGCCCTAAGATATCTATTTTTTCCTCATGTTTTTGTAAATGTCGTAATACAAACTTCGCCCTATGTCGCGTGGGAACCTTGTTCTGGCGAACTGATTTGTTTGTAAATAATTCTCCCTCCTTCCAGTTCAATTCTAGCTCATTGTGCTTTTGAGTTTTCAAGATTTATTTTATTTCGTCCCCCTGTCGCGTGAGTACTCTGTACTGACGAATTTTACCTTTGCGTATTATTATTATAATTATTTTTTTAAGTTAGTTAATAATTATTACATATTTGTAATACTTTGCCCTTTGTCGCGCGGGAATATTGTTCTGGCGAATTTTACCCTCTACTAATATCTTCCCCTCTCTCTTTGTACTTATTCAAATATGTTGAAATTAGAGTGACTGTAAACATTCATATTACTATGCTTTTCTTCGCCATATGTTGTGACAGAATGTTGTTTCGGCGGCTTATATGTCGCCCCTTGTCGTGTGTTAACTTCATTCTCGGAAACCTTGCAATTTTTTTTTTTTTTTTTTTTTTTTTTTTTTTTTTTAATTTTTAAATAAACGTTCCGGAGTAGGGGCCTAGCATAGATAGAAGCGCTCGACACCACTCTTAGAGTGGTGAGCGGTACCTCCTCCTTGTTAATTTAATGAGGTATCGAAGGTAGTAGGAAGTAAAAAGTCAGGCCGATTATCAAGAGGATGGATCAAGGCCTGGGAAATATTCTGACAGTTTCATTTGGGCTCTTGAAGCTCATAAACCATGGAGTCGTGTGCAACCGAAGGTCGTGATTATCAGCCTAGACATTCTGGTAGTGTACCTTGATTTACTCTAAAACTTACGTAAATATAGAGGAAGACCCGTTAGAAAATCCCCTTGGAAGAAACTTCACTTTTTACCTAGGACCCTTTATAGTCAATCGATATTAACACAAACGCACACAACAAAAAAGGCTGTTTCATTTAAAGTGGTCGCATTGTAGAATGGATGGCCTGAGAGCCTTACAGTTAAAGATATTAATATTAGAAGATTCAAGCAAATACTTTGAAGTAGATTCAAAAAGCTCATTTTTAGAATTTAACCCGTTAGTAGTCGCTAGTTGGTCGATTCGCTGCCCATCTTTCCACTGTTTATTCAACAGCCACCAAAAATTTTTAGAAGTAGCATTCGATATACATAAATGGCGAATCCACAGGAATAATCGTCGATTATGTATATCAAATGCCACCTCTAAAAATTTTTGGTGGCTGTTGAATAAAAACTGAAGAAATGGGTGGTTAATCGACCAACGAGCGACTACCAACTGGTTGTGTTTACTATTGCAACAACGTTCATTACTGGTACATGTATATAATATCATAAATAAAACAATAAAGATTAGGATTTGGAAAAGTAACCTATTTATTATAAGTATTCATTTCTAAAAAAAGAAAGAAAGAAAAAAAAGAAAAAAAGAAATCGAACAATATTCGATTATTTTCAATGTGGTGATACTAATATTGAGCGAGCATTCGTTAAAATGCTTGTAAATTAACACGTATCTTATATTTTACACAGAATTAACGTTTTGTAAGTGTTTCAAATGAATTTAACATGTGATAATCAATATAAGTATTGTTTTAATGAAAATAAATTATATTTCTAAGGAGAATAATTTTTAATTATTCTAAAGTCGCCATGTACATAAAAAAAAGGTTCATATGTAATAATGTATCTTAGTTACAGTGATATATTACCATAAATAATTTTTAACGTTGTATATATTTTCACAACAAGATATTTTTACTTTATTTTTATTACTTTCAAGGTCTTTAAAGAAAAAGTTTATTTTAAATTTAATAATAAGAAAAATGCTCAAAAATAATAAACATTATATATTTTACATTTGTGTTACATCTCCTTTAAGAGTATGTCAATATTTATATGAAATAGGAGAGCAAATTTTTATTTTTGAAAAAGCATGCATATTCAGCATCAATAATTATTACAAAATGCGAATTTTAACTAGTAATTTTTTACACTGACAACTTTTCTAATAGTAAAAAAAAAAAAAAAAAAAAAAAAAAAAAAAAAAGTAAAGGTTATGCACAAATCTATATATATATATATATATATATTATATATTTGCTTCTGTTGAATATAACAATTATAAATAAATAAATAAAATTAAGTCATCAAAATTTGAAATTCAACGTTTAAAATTTTTGTCTGAATTAGTTTAATAAATTAAATTTATAATGCTGGATCCTTTTCATTTCCTATTACACATTATAAAAAATCACTCGAAATTATAAATGCTTTTCAAACTTTTACAAAGTCCAAAAATTAAATTAAAAATTAACACAGTACATTCAAGAGTATTTATTATAATTAAACAAAAGCGGAATATTCAATATCTTTATTTAAAAAATTCAGGATGAAACAAATACATTTTTAAATCGATATTAAGAATTAATCTTATTACGAGAGAAAAGATTTTTAATTAAAAAAAAAAAAAAAAAAAAGGACTAAAGAGATTTATTAATTTTTTTCTTACTAACAAAATTTTTTTTTTCAACCAGCTTCAACTATACTTTCGGCTAAATTATAATTGCTTATTATTCACTCTTAACAATTCTTTAATTGACAGATGGACGTATTAAAAGTGTGGAAAAGAAATTTTAGAAAAATTGTTTAAGTTTGTCTGAAATCTATCCGCATTTGCCAATTAAAAGGGAAGTCAAAGATTGCATAATTCATTTTCTTTTTTAATATTAGATAAAATAAAACTGTACAGTAGACAATGGTTCTTTTTTTCCCCTTACAGTGAGATATAAGAAAATCATAAAAATAATAAAAAATAAAACTATATCGTGTAAAGCGAGAAAAGAACATTTTTTTTTTTTTTTTTTTTTGATTCAGAAACGATGTGTGTTCAAGAAAGTATATTTTTATTATATGTTTATTGCATTTTTGAAGAAGTTAAATATCTTTATATATATATTTCTTTTGTGCGTGTGTATGTCATTGAACTCTTCCTAAACGGCTGGACTGAGTTTAATGAAATTTTTGTGTGTCTTCAGGTGGATTCGAGAATGGTTTAGATTTACAAATGAAAGTTGTAACTTAATTAGTTCTTTCTTAATTAATTTTTAACCAACTCTTTCAACAACTTGTCCACCTAGATGGCGTGAGTTGTCGTAAACACGATGTCAGAATTTATTTAATGTTGAAATGAAAAATGAATTTTTAACCGTATCTTACGAAGTGTTTAAAATATTTTTTCAAAATTAATATTTTTAGAATCGTAACCGTATCTTACGAAGTTTTTAAAATATTTTTTCAAAGTTAATATTTTAGAATCGTAAACACGATGTCAGAATTTATTTAATGTTGAAATGAAAAATGAATTTTTAACCGTAAGTGTTTAAAAAATTTTTTCAAAGTTAATATTGTTAAAATGATAAAATTAGTTAAAATGGTATATTCTTTTAAAAAATTCGCCAATATCCGACGGAGTTATTTTATGTTAAAATGAAAAATGAATTTTTAGGCCATTATTATTTGTGCAGATGGAAAATGTACTAAAAGTTTTCCGAAAAATTTCACGATCACAAATGTTGACGGATATCCAATGTATCGTCGAAGAAATCCCGATAATGGCGGACAATCTTATCATCTATGGCGGTCATCTATGCAACAACATAGACATTGACATTGATAACCGTTGGGTGGTCTCATATTCGCTCTGCTGAGCAAAACATTCAATGCTCATATTAATGTTGAGTTCTGCAGTTCAGTGAAGAGCATCAAATACATTTGCAAGTATGTGAATAAAGGCAGTGATATGGCTGTATTTCGAGTTGAAAATACCAATGTGAATGCTCCTCCGGTGAATAACAACGATGAAATAACACTTTACCAAATTGGCCGGTACGTCAGCTCCAATGAAGCTGTTTGGCGTATCTTTGGTTTCCCAATTCATGAACGGGATCCAGCAGTTCTTCATTTAGCCGTCCATCTTGAAAATGGCCAGCGCGTATATTTCACGAGCGAGACAGCGATTGATCGTGCTACAAATCCACCAAAAACTACACTCACCGAATTTTTTGAATTGTGTAATCGTGCGGATGCTTTTGTATGGACATTACTCTATGCAGAAGTACCACGCTATTTCACATGGGCTCCAACAAAAATACGGATGCCCCGCAAGCAAGGCACGCCGATTGATGCATGTCCCGGTTTATTCAAATCAAACACCTTGGGACGAGTATTTACAGTCAATCCAAGGCAGACTGAGTGCTTTTATCTTCGACTGTTATTGGTTAATGTCATCGGCCCTTTGTCATTTCAAGATTTACGTAAAGTGAATGGACAACAGTATCCAACGTATAAAGATGCATGCCTTGCACTCGGCTTGCTGGAAGACGACAACCAGTGGGAGTGTATGCTTGCTGAAGTAGGACTGAACTGTACAGCAAAACAAATTCGTCTACTATTCGTTATAGTGTTGACTACATGTTTCCCGGCCCGAGCAGAGACATTATGGGATAATCACAAAGATTCAATGACTGATGATATATTGCATCATCATCGTTCACGGTGCAACGATCTAACGATAGTATTCAGTGACGCTATGTACAATGAAGCATTGATTGCTATTGAAGATCTTTGCATTATCATTGCCAACTTACCACTCAGTCATTTCGGTATGCATTCAACAAATCGAAATGCATCTGATTTAATAAGCACTGAATTGAATCGTGAATTACAATACAATACTGTAGAAATGGCAGCGATTGTTGCTCGCAATGTCCCACTAATGAATGAAGAACAAAGAACCATTTACGACCGCATCATGTTCGCAGTTTTGGCAGGACAAGGTGGATTCTTTTTTTTGGGGGGGGTGCACCAGGTGGAACTGGCAAAACATTCCTTATTTCGCTAATTCTCGCCGAAATACGATCAAATAATGGCATTGCATTGGCTGTTGCATCATCTGGCATTGCGGCAACTTTATTGGATGGAGGCAGAACAGCTCATTCATTATTTAAACTGCCACTAAATATTCAAAATAACCCAGACGCAGTGTGCAACATAAAAAAACAATCGTCCAAGGCCACAGTGCTGAAATAGTGTAAAATTCTTATCTGGGATGAATGCAATGTGGCACACAAACATTCGACTGAGGCGTCGAACAGGACATTGAAAGATATAAAAAACAACGACAAACTATTTGGCGGCACTCTGTTACTCTTTTCAGGGGATTTCAGACAAGCACGTCCCGTTATTCCGCGTTCAACATACGCTGATGCGATCAACGCGTGCTTAAAATCATCGTCATTGTGGCTTAATGTTGAAAAAGTACAACTGAAAGTAAATTTGTGCGTTCAAAAGCTTCAAGATCCATCCGCTGAAACATTCTCAAAACAATTGTTAGATATCGGCGATGGAAAAGTTACTACAGATGAAACTGGATGCATAAAATTACCGACCGATTTCTGCACAATCATTGATTCTCAAGATGCTCTTATTGACCAGATATTTCCCGATATACACAGACGATACACAAATCATGAGTGGCTGGCAGAAAGAGCAATTATAGCAGCAAAAAATATGGACGTCAACGAATTGAATCTCAAGATACAACATTTGTTACCAGGAGACTTGGTGTCATACAAATCTAATGATACAGTTTGCGATGCAACCGAAGCTGTAAATTATCTAACAAAGTTTTTAAACTCATTGGATTTACCAGGCATGCCACCGCATATTTTACAACTGAAGGTTGGATCTCGGGTTATTTTGCTTCGTAATTTGAACCCACCACGGTTGTGCAACGGCACGCGATTAGTCATAAAAAAATTAATGAAAAATGCTATCGAAGCCATCATTTTAAATGACAAATTCCGAGGTGAAAATATATTACTACTGCGAATCACTATTATACCCACAGATGTGCCAATTCAATTTAAACGCCCTCAATTTCCAATTAGATTGGCATTTGCAATGACTATCAATAAATCTAAGGGCCAAACGATGTCTGTCTGTGGCTTAGATTTGAGTACATCATGTTTTTCACACGGACAATTATACGTGGCTCTCGAGTGGGCAAACCATCCAGTTTGTTTGTATTGGCGAAAGTTTGGATAACAAAAAATATTGTACACTCTGTTGCACTAAGGAATTGATATTGTTTTTTAGTAATATTGTTATAAGTAGCGATATGTATATAATTTTAAAGAATCAATTTTAATAAATTAAAAAAATAAATGATTGGTGTTTTGTTATTTTTATATTCCTTCACCGTTCACAGAGCTCCATACATCTTCCACTTATATACCACATCCTTACACACTTGCAATTAGTTAGTTATTTTTTTCTAGCAAACTATTCTCTAGAAATAATTTATATGACAAAACAACGTTTGTCGGGTCAGCTAGTATATATATATATATATATATATATATATATATCTACGTATAAAAGCATGTTTTGTGTAGATTGTATGAAAATCATTCATCATTCATTTGCAGTGCTACACAAAATAATTGGATATATTAGAGCTATTCTTGTAATTTTCTGGTATTGCAATTCATTTTGTGTTAGATGTTTTTCAAGTAAGACTAAATTTATGTACACAATATTGTTTGCAGTACATAACATTTATAGGCAATATACAGGGCTACTCAAAATTGAGCTAAACGTTCTTTTACATTGAATGTAATTGACGGAAGAATTTTGCTACATTTTACTATATTGACGAACACTGTTCAGGAAGGATAATTAATTTTTCATACCCATACTCTAAACAAAGTATTTCTTGAAGTTCAATTTTCAAATTTGTTTTTTGTATAATAGCGCGTTTTGAGGTGCTCGTATTAAGAAAGCTCAATTTTTTCAGTTCGATCTGCATATTTGTTATCATCATGACTTAAAAACAAATAGTTGCAAGAAATTCAAATTTTGTATTCTGAAGTTCGTATTAGGTCGTCACTTAAAAATTTGATCACGTTTGGTAAGTCTGAAGTCAAATTAATAACAGCCTTGATTTTGTTAATAATTGTAGGCGCTGTTATTGAACCTGGGGTTGGGGGTACGGTAGCCTCTCCTCACAAAGAATTATATGTCAAATAAAAGTGTCCATAAATCAATCTATATATTAATTTGAAACGTGTTTTTGTCTGTCTCCACTAAATTGAGAGAACGGCTAGGTGTAAAAATTTGGTTGAGGTGTCTAAAAAAAGGTCTTGGTCTGTAGATATGTTATGAAAGAGAAAAATAAAAAAAGTCGAATGTTCCCCCCCCCCTGGGGCGCAGGGGTTAAACACACGTTGGCGAGTATAACTCAGCTCCAAATTACTTCACGTTGAAAAAATTGTTCATAGGGGGACTAGACTCGAATACTAAAAAATCGATATCTCCGATTTTGGAAATTTCAATTTTAAAGGGAGGAAAAAGGGGGAAAGTATATTTGAAGGGGGGGAGGGGGGAAATTAGTTTAAGAGGGAAATCCGTTCTAGACCCACACATGTAGCACCTCATTTTAAAGGTCTTGAAATTTCATGTTGATTGGGGATGTTTGTATACAATATAGGGCGAGCCTTGGTGGTGAAAAATGGAACTAGGTGATATTGTAGTAGACCATATCATGTTACACCTTATTTTAAAGGTCTTGGTATTTCCTGACAGTTGGTGATAGTCGTACAGAACACACTGCGCCCCCTGGCGGAGGAAAGTGCAACTAAAGGATTTTGCAGTTGACACCACCATGTGACACCTTATTTGAAAGGTCTTGGAAATTAAAGGCGATTGGAGATAAAGGTCTTAAAATTTCATGTTGATTGGATATGTTTGTATATAATATAGTGCGCCCCCTGGTGATTAAAAATGGAACTAGGTGATTTTGCAGTAGACCCTATCATGTTACACCTTATTTTAAAGGTCTTTGTATTTCCTGACCGTTGGTGATGTTCGTACAGAACACACTGGAAAGTCCAACTAAAAGATTTTACAGTTGACACTACCAAATGACACCTTATTTGAAAGCCCTTGGATCGTATAATAAATATAATAAACTTACCTTTACATACCATTATTATCCGATTTACATGAGCTATGACCCTATCATGTTACACCTTATTTTAAAGTTCTTGGTATTTCCTGACCATTGGTGTTGTTCGTATAGAACACGCTTTGCCCCTGTCGGTGCAAAGTGCAACTAAAGGATTTTGCAGTAAACACCACCATGTGACACCTAATTTGAAAGTTCTTGGAAATTCGAGGCGATTGGTGATGTTCGTATACAACATACTGCGCCCCCTGGTGGAGGAAAGTGGATTTTGCAGCGCGTGCGTAGCATGCCTGCTATACGGTGCGTTAGCCACAGGCAGAGGCAACACGAGTCAGAGGTTCTTTTGGTTCAAGGTTAATTTTTGAGAATTTTTTCATGTTATTAGCGGCCTGCATATAAGCTGTCGCAGGCATCGGGTCACGAGCCCGAGTTCCATTCTGTTTGAGGTAATTTTTTTTTTTTGTTACAAATGATTATTTATTTATTTTTATTTATTTTATTTTTATTTTTTGTGATGTTTTCATTTAAAAATAGAAATTCATGCAAAATCGAGTTAAAGATATAAAACCATACAAATTTAAGGTTCATTTAAGATGATTATCATTGACCCGGGCATTGCCTGGCGGGTTTGTTTGGTTCCAAATTAATTTTAGGAAATTTTTTATGTTATTATCGGCCCGTGTACACGCTGCCGCAGGCACCGGGGTCACAAGGCAGAGTTTCATTCGGTTCGAGGTAATTGTTTTGTTACAGCTGATTATTATTATTATTATTTATTTATTTATTTATTTTTTTTTTTTTGTGATGCTTTCATTTAAAAACTGAAATTTAAACAAAATCGAGTTAAAGGTATAAAATCATACAAATTTAAGGTTCATTTAAGGTATCATGTGCCCGGGCAACACCGGGTGGGTTCGTTCGGTTCCAGGTTAATTTTTGGGAATATTTTTATGTTATTAGCGGCCCGTGTGTGCGCGGTCGCCGGCACCGGGGTCACAAGGCAGAATTTCATTCGGTTAGAGGTATTTTTTTTTTTTTTTTTACAACTGATTATTCTTTCACGATGCTTTTATTTAAAAACAGAAATTCAAACAAAATCGAGTTAAGGTGTAAAACCATAAAAATTTAAGGTTCATTTAAGGCTATAACCATAGACCCGGGCAACGCCGGACGGGTCAGCTAACATGTAGTCTTATAGTGTTAAACGAAATAGAAAATAAAAGATAGCAACTGTTTATTTGAAGTCAGTTTGACGTCACATTGACAGTACTTTGTAGAAAGTGATGTCATATAAAGTATTTCTATTTATAAGCATTTTTCCGAGTTTCTTCTTTTTAAGTGAAATGTCTTAAATTATATTAGATGTTTTAACTTGAAATACATTTAAATAATGATGCAACGATTTTTGAAACATTACGGTCAATAAAGTGATCGTCGAATTCGACGGGTTCCAGCTGGTTTTTGATTATTTTGGAAGTACATTGAACTTTATTATCTTACGTTATTGATCTTAAGACGTAATATGCAATCTATCTTTACAAGTATTGAAATGCATAGCAAGAGAAAGTTGGGGCAATGACACAGCATATTATTTTTACTGCATATCTCACACTGTCTTAAGTTTAATCCAGGCAATTTTCCCAAAGAAAAATATTTACTTTTTGAGTATGTTCTTGTAATATTTGTGGTTGCTAATTATTCCTTCTCTATAGCATCAATAATAGTCGAAGTCAATTGTAGTCTAATAAGAGTTGTGGGTATTAAGGCCGATTGACTGCACTAGAGTCCTTGGTCTGTTGGTAGTGACCTCCATGGGGGTCTTTTAAAGGGGTCCTATTCCGTATTTACGCAAGTTTCGAAGAAAACCACGAAAAACTCCGAACGGCTAGGCCAAGCGCGACCTTGTATCGAACCCGGCATCTTACGTTTACTAGCTTTAAGCACAGAACTGCTCCCTAGTAAGAGTGTTACAATACTTTGTGAAAGACAAAACATGTTCGAAATAAAACATATGAAAACGCAGTTCAATTCAAACAGTGACTCACTAGAGTGAGCCACTTTTGGAGACCATCATGCTTAATAGATTAATTCTCATTTTATTGAAAAACACAACTAAATTATGTTAATAAAACCCCCTATTTCTATAAATACATTTGATCTCAATAAATGTAAAAAATATAGTAACAAACAGCAGCGCTATCGCTCTTCTACGCATTTTTGGCGCGACATAAAGAAAGCGTGATAGCTTCGCCAGACTCGAGCGATTAGAAACCAGTGTATTGTAACGCAATTTAAAATTGACAATTTTTTCCAATAATTAAAACCCAAAATTGGTGCTGTATTATAAAAAATAAATGTCTGAGTAGTATGTTTCTCCATACCCCCAAATATACTGTACCTGTGCTACATTTCCTTTTGCCCAACGAATGTTCTACTTAAACATTTTAACCAAAACAATCGTGATTATTATACATATTTTATGATGTTTCTGGAAAATATTCTCATACACAGTAATTAAGTGAAGTTTACCACTGATTTTATTTAATATGTTACTGATAATGTATTTTAGGAAAGCGTAAAATAATTTTGAAATGTACGTATGGTAAAAATAATATGTAGAAAACTATTTTCCTTACTATTGCAGTTATTTAGCAAAAATGAGAATCACAAATACTCCTACCTTTTGATTTTTCATGCAATACTGCTCAATTTATCAAAAGGTTTTTACTTTTTAATACTAAACCAATATAAAAAATTCAATAACTCAAATCTATAATTACTGTTTTAAGCCTGAAATCCAAATACAATTGTAGCATTTATCAATATTATATATATATATATATATATATATATATATATATGTATGTATGTATGTATGCATGCATAATGATATTTTGCAATAAATTCTCGTAAGAATTTATTGCACGGAAACAAAAATTATTTGAAAATCAAATATGAAACATGCTGAAAACACTTGAGAAACCGATGCAAACAGCTGGTTTGAATAACATACATAATGTATTTTTATTTTTTAAAAGATATAGCATATTTATTTATATTTTTAGGTTCCTTACATAAGTATTTGTTGCAATTTATGTTTGTGTTCCTTTTAAAAAAGAATGAAAAATATGTTTATCGTATTGAATAAAGTTTTATCATTTTTTTCATAACTATAAAAGGATTAATTTGGTATAACTCACTCGTAGTAACTTAACAAAATTATATATATTATTTATTATCTCTACCGAAAATGTAGAAAAAAAAAAGTTTTATTAATTTATTTTATTTTTTTATAAAATTGTATTAAAACCAAGATTTTTTTTTATCACTTTTTCTTAACGTCATCATAAATTTGACGTGACAAAATAGAGGGAAATTTTAATTGCAAAAACATCAGTGGAAACCTTTATGACTCAAAAAGATTTTGGTTTCTGTGTGTTAGTGTATTTGTGGGTTGTGTGTCTGTGTATAGCTTCCTAAACTAGATGCCTTCCGCGTGGCTCTTAAACTTGGCAACAGTTCGAGCGGTAGACAGTGCCACCTGCTACAGATTACGCGACTTTTTTATTCAACTGTCACCAATAATTTTAAGAAATGATATATAATAGATATAATCGACGTTTTTTCGAGTCTGTTCACATTTTATTTGCATCAAATCCCACTTTTAAAAATATTCTTTGACCACATTTGATGAAACCATGGAAGCATCTGCGCAAGTGCTAACTCAACGAGTCCAGTGCTAAAATAGGGGTGACAGTCATCTGACTCAGAGAAAATGAGCAATAATAGAGCGCGGATTTACTGGATGTTTTCCAAATTTCAAACCGTCGGCTAAGCTGGTATCCCTCCAACATTTTGGACGCGTCCTCACTGCTAGTTTTATGATATGTGGCTGCACTGTATTCGGTGTCTGTTGAGTAAATAAGTCGCGTTATTTGTACCAGGTGGCGCTGTCTACCGCTTGAACTGTTACCATGTTTAAGAGCCACGCGGAAGGCATCTAGTTTAGGAGGCTATGGTCTGTGTGTACCGTGCTAGCTACCACAAAGGTGATCTGCTTGACTTTAAATTGTTACACATGTTCATGAGCCACACGGAATCAGCTGTTAACTTTTTGGTACATATTCTTTTGGTGGTTCGTATACAGGGACACATCAAAATTTTTCTTATTAATACGGCCTATGGTCAGAATTTCTCTGTACCGCGATATCGACCTCAAAAATCACCCATTTGGCATATAAATCGTTATGCATGTTTATGCGCCCTGCAGAATAGCCGTATAAGTTTTTCGTGTATGTTGTTATGGTTCGTGTACAGGGACATACCAAAGTATTTCTTATCATTACTGTCTATGGGCAACATTTCGTTTAAATGCATGTTAAAATAGTTACATTCCATTCAACAAAATGAAATTAACACAGATTATTGAAATGCTAAAAAGCATATATTCTGTAGAAAAGTGTGTGCCTAGAATTAATAATTAATGTACAGGACCTAACAAAATTGTTCAGTCAATATCCCGTAATCATAAATTTATGCCAAATATCAAACAAGTATTAATGAGCTACAAAGTTTAAGTTATATAGTTTTTACTGGTGTATATAATTTTTATGGTTTGTTTACAGGAACATACAAAAAAATTTCGTGACAATGGAGTCTTTTGCCAGATTTTGATTTAAGCGCATTTTAACGCATTTATGCTGCATTCACATAATGAAATTAACATGCATATTTAAAATGCTCAAAAGCATATTTTATCTTGGAAAAAGTTGAATCCTTCCCAAGTGAATTTAATGGGGCCATTGATCTAATTGAAAATCAAAACTGAGCTATTAAATCTCACCGCAATGTCTGTAAATTGATTTTTATCATTTATTGGCATTCGGTATCATTCATTCGGATTGTAAAAAAAGCAAGATAAAATTTACCACCACATCCGAAGACTCCCCACACAATTAATGAGCCTCCACCATGCTTTTCTTTTCTCATGAGATATCACTAAATTTGGGGCATTCAAAGAATTTTTTTCTACTCTGACAAGTAAACCTTCTCTCCTTTGATACCGGTTTTCCGGAAACCTATATATTTTCTGAAAGCTTATGCCACAAGTAGAAAAACTGTGAAATCTTAGGGGCAGAGGGATAAGCGTTTAGGAGTTATAGGACATAAAATGTTGGAAAGATAACACCAAAAGTCGCTAAAATGTTCGTTTCACTTATTTATATGAACTAATAATATGGTAAGAAGGTGGAGGTATCACTATAACAGAAGAAACAACTCGTTGAAAAGAAACAGTATACGTTGGGATACTTGCTACTGACTTCAAACGAAGTCCATTACAAGAGACAATCAATGTACAATTCACCAAATAAACAGTGAGACGGGCAGAAAGACAGCTCACAATGGGCACATTTTACAAAAGCGATAGCCGCACATTTGCAAACTCATCATTTGTCAATGAATTGAAGCAGTAATCCATTGGCGCAATCCACATTCCAGGTTTGTCGTCCAAGTATCCGCTTTTATAAAAAGCATACTTAATCAAATTCTTGAAACGAGGAGCATTGAATTGATATAGGGAAAAAAGACTGCAGGGCCATAAAACTAGGCCAGATGTGCTCATGTGTCTCGTTAATATTTGTTTCCATTATGTAAAGAACAAAAGATTTCTAGTGTCTGAAAAAATGAATATCAAGAGGCTAAATCTTTCCTGTACATCCTTCAGGTACCAATTCTTTTTGTAGGACTTTACCATCAAGTACTTCGGAAGCAGACAATGCATGATCTTTGTTAGAACACCATGAATCCACTAAAAGCAGAATTTTCTTCCTGTCGTTAGCCATACTTGACCAAAATATGTCATGACAGAAGTGGAGACTGTGACTGTTGCGACGAGAATTGCTGTTCCTTATAGACACCATCATCTTCGAAGTCCATATCCTCTTCCGTTCTTCTCCATCGCCTCTAGCAAATCCTAATGTCCGGATCCCTTCCACAATCTCCATATCATTTTCCAGGAGAATAATTATGTGTTTTATCATCTCCGATTCCTGGATGTTTGGACACCGATTACTTGTTCCGAATCGGGAGACCAAGGCCACCACAACGACTATAGTATCCATATAATAAGAAACAATGTAAGAAGAAGACATACAATACGTTAGTACTTGACAGCAATATACGGGAACATACAAGGAATAGAGACTTTTTATGGGAATACGTCCCTCTATACACACTTTACTGATACTTTGTGGGCCCTGTATCTCCTAAACGCTTGTCCCTCTGCCCCTAAGATTTCACAGTTTTTATACTTGTGACATAAGCTTTCAGAAAATATATGGGTTTCCGGAAAACCGGTATCAAAGGAGAGAAGGTTTACTTGTGAGAACATAACAGGATAATACTGATCTTTCCAGGTTTCCTCATATTTGGCTCAATCTAGTTGTTGGAAAAGAAGAACAATTGGCATATTTCCTCCCCCAAGCCCAATGAAGCTACTGAACTCTGCAAAACAACTAAACTTCTCTCGAGATGAAGCTGAGTTAAGATTATAGTCAGAGTGTGAAAGTAGCACGCAGCGAGATGGGTCGCCATTTTTTACGAAGATGGAGGGTGACGGAAATTTAGCGTGACTTTGTCACAAGGATCATTAGACACAAAAAGTCTTTGTGGCTATAAGTCTCAAGTTGTAAATATGTAAATATGTAGCACGCAGCGAAAAGACACGCCGCTCTTTAGGTGGCGAAAAAAGAACTGTTATGTTCAAATTAAAAAGATTTTGGCCCTTGTATATAATTTTATAGTATTATAGGTAGGTGTAAATATCAATGATTATTATGAGTAGTATTATCTAATATCTTAATATCTGCTTTATTAAATATATGTAACATCATTAAAATTTAGATAATTGTTCTTCAATTCCATTAAAACACCATAATATATTTCTCATTCATAATGAATAATTCGCAAAACTAGTCTCATTTGCTTATGGAAAGCTTTCAATAAAGGATGAACGTTCCTTTTTTTATAACGCATATTGCTAGTATTTTTTCCAATCCATGACAGGTTTTATTTTGCAACAGATGTGTTATTCTGTTTGCGAAATAATCTTGTGTAAGGGAAATATCACTTCGTAAAAAACGATTCGTAACATCACTTATCTGTTTGAAAGACATTTTTCTGCATGTAGACTTGTTTATTTTACACTTGTTTATTCATTACTTCATCATAAAATTGATCATTACGGATTTAAATTGTTTGATAGGCGGAGCTGTTTGTTTATATAAAAGATCTTGTTCCTTAAAAGATATAATTTGACCTTTCTCGTTCTCTAATAGCTGGATTCCCTTTCTGATTACAATACTACAAGAGAAATATGTAGAAAATAGAATCATCTGAACTTTTGTAAAGAATAGAACATAAGAGTAAAATTAAAAAAAAATATTTTAATTAAATTAAAATAGTTCACAACGATATTGCAGAAAAAACTTTCCCTAGCATCAAAAGATAACAAAAATTTAAATAAAATAAAAAATAAAAAAAGCAAGCTATGGAAAACCTATAAAAAAGAGCCATAAAGTACAAAAAGAAATATAGAAATCAATTTATATAAATTGTGACAAGGACGATTCCGACCAATAGCAACACTAAAAAGAAAGAAAACGTTAACATAGGGAGATGTCAGAACGTACAGTCGGTAACAAAAGTATCCGAACAGTAGCAAAAATTCCTATATAAAAAAAGTAGAGTTAATACTGTTTTGTTAAATAAATCCTTGTCGAATCTTCTACATAGACTAAGAACAGGATTCGACAAGGATTTATTTAACAAAACAGTATTAACTACTTTTTTAATGTAAGAATTTTTGCTAGTGTTGGATACTTTTGTTACCGACTGTAGGCTCAACGTGGAAACGGGACAGTTTCATGAATCCCCTCTTGCTTGCTCGGGTAAGAAGGTGTGAAAAGATGTTGTCCTAAGGATGAATATAAAAATAACAGAAATTTTTCTGGAGCTAAAATTGTATGAATAGATTCATCTCTAGTGTATCAGAATAATCATAATCTAGTGCATCTTGTCTGCTGTTGTTGGTGAACATTAGAACAATGGTGAGACCTTATAAAATATTTTATCCCTAATGCAAGTTTCTTTTAATTACTAAGAAAATATAGAAGTTTAATTCAACTACGTCAGTATTTTGATACTGAATTTTAATTTTTTTCAGGAATTAAGATGTGAATGTTGCATATAAAGTACTTAAAATATGGGTGCTAAGTAATGATTTTACAATTTTAATTTGTGAGGAATATTTAATACTATTCTGACTGAGCATAAAAGAATCACAAAATATGTAATTTAATAAATTAATATTAAAACAGTAAACTCTTGTCTAGTTGTTTAATTTTGCATATTTCCTGCTTATGAAAATTTAAATAATTTAGATTCAATCAAGTAGAAAGTGATTTGAGAAAGGTGTTAATTTTAATTATCAAAGTGATTTCAAAAACTTTTATGGTATAATTTCTTTATCATTGAGATTCCGAAGAAGTGGTAAACAACAACAACAAAAATGTAGATTACCAAGTTTTCATTAACTTCAATTCTTGTTTGTTTGTCCGGTATAAATCTTGCAATCGATTTTTAACTAACTTCCTTACTAGCTGGACATTTGAAACTTTCAGAATAGCTCAGATAACACAATACTTCGAAGCCCGATTTTCGAATTTTTCATTAGTTTTCTTTTAATTAATTAAAATATGAAAATAATAACCTCCAAATAAATTTAAAAATAGCCATTAAAATATTAGCTATAATTTAACTGTTGCCAAAAAAAATTACGAGTTCATTTTCTTTCGGCATAAAAATAAATACATCTAATTTTAACGTGAACGTGAACGTTAAAAAAATGTAAAAAGTTAAATTATGTCTCTCACAAAATTTGACATCATTATTACTTTAAAAATTTTATACGCATTGATAAAGTGCTAATGAAGTTCTATAGCTACGATTAAACCGAAAAAAAAAAAAAAAAAAAAGATATATAAATTTTTTTATCTCATAATTAGTTTATACCTCAATTTTAACTAACTTTCTTACTAGCTGGACATTTGAAACTTTCAGAATAGCTCATATAACACAATACTTCGAAGCCCGATTTTCGAATTTTTCATTAGTTTTCTTTTAATTATTTAAAATATGAAAATAATAACCTCCTAATAAATTTAAAAATAGGCATTAAAATAATAGCTATAATTTAACTGTTGCCAAAAAAAATTACGAGTTCATTTTCTTTCGGCATAAAAATAAATACATCTAATTTTAACGTGAACGTGAACGTTAAAAAAAATGTAAAATGTTAAATAATGTCTCTCACAAAATTTGACATCATTATTACTTTAAAAATTTTATACGCATTGATAAAGTGCTAATGAAGTTCTATAGCTACGATTCAACCGAAAAAAAAAAAAAGATATATAATTTTTTTTTATCTCATAATTAGTTTATACCTCAATTTTTCGAGACAACGAAAATTAGTATATAGGTACAGTCGGTAACGAAAGTGTCCGAACACTAGCAAAAATTCCTATGTAAAATAAGTACACTTCATAGGGTTTTGTTAAATAAATCCTTGTCGAATCCTGTTCTTACACTAACTAAGAACAGGATTCGATAAGGATTTATATAACAAAACCTTATGAAGTATACTTTTTTTACATAGGAATTTTTGCTAGCGTTCGGACACTTTTGTTACCGACTGTATAATGTCATCTTTTTCCAACACTGACCCATTAAATCCAATCTCTGTCTAATATAACGTCTGCACAAATTTGACTGCCATAGAACAGGTATTTAAATGCTCCCTGGCGTGAAAAATCTGTTTACTTGCAGTATCTAAAATGTCGTGAGTTACCCGTAAGGCTAACTATTTTTAGTAATTTTATTTCAATTGGATGCTTTTCCAGTCCTCTTTTGCACATTCATTTTTTCTCAGTCCAGGTGAGGCAGGGAGTAAGTTATTCCTTGTAAATATGTATTTTTATACAGACTTTCTTAATATATTTGTCTGTACCTTATTGGTTTGTTCCGTGTCCATTTATGGCACAAAATCATAGTGTCTTTTTTTTTTTTTTTTGGTAAGACACGCTTTATATACCGGGTGATCCAAAAGTCAGGACGAACTTTAAAAATGAATAATTCGAAAACGAATCAAGATACTAAGATACGGTTTGCACCAAACGGATGGAAAGGAAGCCGTTTTTTGTGTGGCAACTAAAAAAAATAGTCCTGTTGGCGACCAACAGATGGCGCTGTCGGATTTCTGATGTAGGATTATGCAAAGCAACAAACGACATAAAAAGGAGCAACTGCAGCAGGTAATGGTAGTCGAAGCTTACATGCATCGAAATATCGCATTCTCAGTCGCTACTTTAATCACGCATGGCCTCCAAGATCTCCCGATCTGACACCCTGTGACTTTTGGCTGTGGGGATTCTTGAAGTCAAAAGTGTACCGCAACCAACCGGAATCACTAGCAGCACTGAAAGATGCCATCCGCCAAAATGTGTCTGCTATAACGCAAGAAATGCTACTAAATCCTGTGAACGGTGTGGTGAATCGTCTCACAGCTGTACTTCTGAATGATGGACAGCACATTGAGCATTTACTGTAGTAGTACTAATTAACTGTAATTATGCTGACTTGTAAGTTGTCAACACTTTTTTCATTTGTAAATCATCTTTTGGTGAAATAAAACACTATAGCGCCATCTGTTGCTCTCCAACAGAACTAATTTTTTTTCGTTGCCACACAAAACCCGGTTTCTTTTTCATCCGTTTGGTGCAAACCGTATCTTTGTATCTTGATTCGTTTTCGAATTATTCATTTTTAAAGTTTGTCCTGACTTTTGGATCACCTGGTATTTCAGTTATTTATCATAACAAAAATTTATTGTAAAATATATTTAATAAAAACATTAATCACCAAATTTCAATAAGGAATTCTCACCAAAAGCTTATATATATGTACATATATATATATATATATATATATATAATATATTTAAACACAGTTAATTTGAAACTATTGCACACACATACACAATAATAATAATGTTAATAAATAAATAAATAGATAAATAAAAGTTCAATTCAATATATTTAAAAACTCCTTAATCATAAAAGACAACGATAACCGATTCTAAATTATTTTACTACATTAAAGGTTTTATTAATTACTTAATGTATTTGTGAAGTGAAAAAAATGAGGTGAAATACTTCATTAAATTAAAGAAACAAACATATCATGAAGAATCGATATCTGGAAAATTTAAGACTATATGTTTCAGTAAGAAATTTTCATTTTTAAAATGACTCATTGAAGAAATTTGCAAAAATCTCAATTATTTAGTAGCCAATTTTAAAGGATTATATGACGTATCAATAAAAAATATTAAAAGTAATTTTTGAAGGTAATATATTGTGTATTTTAATAATTTACACATTCTCAAAGATAAAACACATCATTTAAATATTAAGTTATAAATAAAATTAAAAGAAATATACTAAAAGAAAAAAAAAGAGAGAGAGAGAGATAGGGAGAAAAAAAAATATGTTTTAGAAATATTATTAAGAGAATCGAATTCTCCAGTTTATTTTTCTTTCGAAAAGAAAACACTGCTTCTATTTAAAAACGATGCAAATTAATTTCCCAGATGATTTGAATGGAATGCGGATTTACATGTATAAAGAAGCATAAATTTCATTTTTATTTAAAATATAAATATTCTTTACAGCATAAAGTGTATTTTATTTTACGCTACTGTATTTTACAGTGAGAAAATATTTTCTAAACTTCGTGCTTTCAATTATCTTAAAAACATTTTAAAGGCAATGTGTTTACCAATAAAGGAAATCTTATGGAAATGTTTTCTAAAGCTATTTACGCTTTTCTAAACAATATATAATATATATATATATATATATATATATATACATACATATTAAATTGTTATCATTAAGTAAAGGTGCTTGTAGGCATTTCCTTATTTGCTGTTTTTTCAGGAAGAAAATATTTTTTCATATAGAATAATTCACTTTAAAGATATTTCGTAATTTTTGGCACACTTTAAATATATAAAATGTCATTAATAAATATGAAACCAAATCAGAAAAATCTTTGCTTAAAGATACTTTTTTCAGTTTCAACAATTTAAAGCAGTTTAAAGGAGTTAAATAAAATAAAGTCAAATTTTAAAGTGTTGTCAAATAATTGTATAAAACTAGAGCAAATCCTTTTTTTTTTTTTTTTTTTTTTACGTTTTAAAGACTGCCAAATGTTCCTACCAATACTCTCAAATAAATATCTTGGTTATAATTAATAAATTTAAAAAAGTTTTTTTTTTTTTTTTCGAAATGTTTATTTCAAAGTTGATATTAGATTTAGAGATCTAAGCAAAAAACACGCGCATATGCGCAGTGAAACTTTTCGCGATACAACGAGTACAATTGTTAAAAAAAAAAAAAAAAAAAGCCATATCTTTGCGTTTCAGATATCATGTAGTAGGTGAAAAATGCCTTGAGAATATTTTCTCTTTGTGTGTGCGTGTGTAGGAGGGAAGTATCTAGAATGTTTTATTTTTCGTCTCGGCACCTTATGAAAACGGTTGGACGAATTTCGATGATGTTTGACAAAAATTTAGCACTGTACCAAACTTAAAAAGATATCTATCAAACATTTCAAAAATTTAATTAGATTTAGAAATGTGAGTAAAAAAGCCGCTTGCGCATGCGCAGTAAATTTTCTTTTCAATGAAACGAATATAATGGTAAAACGTTTCCGATAACTTTTAGTTTCATACATCAAGAAAGCCAAAAAGTATTTCAGAATATTTTTTTTTGCGGGGGGGTTGAAAGGGTGGGGACCTTAGAACGTTTTTATTCGTACAAGTATCACATAAAATAGCTTGGTGGAATTTAATGACATTTGGCTGAGGTTTAGGCCTATACAAAACGTAAAATTATATGTATCGAACATTTAGAAATTTTAATTAGAGTTAGAGTTAGAGGTAAAAACATCACTTTTGCATGCACTGCAAAGTTTTTTTTCCATAAAATGCGTAGAATGGTGAGACATTTTCGATATCTTTACGTTCAGACATCAACAAAATGAAAGAAGTTTATAGAATATTTTCAGTGTGTATGAGGCTGTTCCTTTACAACTATTTATTTATTTATTTTATTTTATTTTCCCCGAATATCGTGTGAAATTGGTTGTACAAAACTGAATAAAACTTGGTAGAGACTCTTTATTGTCTTCACCCAACGTGAATAACTATCGACCATTTTGAAATTTTATGTAAATCTTGTTATATCCACAGAAACGTTTGCGCACGCGCAATAAGACTTTTCTCACTAAAACGCGTGGAATGGAACAACATTGCAATATCTTAAAATTTCAAACATAAGGAAAGCCGAAGACGCATTCAAAATATTTTATTTTAGTATGGGGAGAAGGTGTTTGGGGGGAGGAGGGGGGGGGGTTCTAGTATGTTTTTTTTTCGATATGACGTTAAAAGACTATATATAACTGAATGACACATGACAGCTGTTTATGCCTGCACTCAGTTTTAAATGATATTTATCGGTCATTTCGAAAATTTAAAATATATTTAGATATATATATATATATATATAGAGAGAGAGAGAGAGAGAGAGAGAGAGAAAGCGCTTGCTAAAGTATATTATGCGCATAATTGTTGGACTTCTCCCACACATGTACACAAGAGGATATCGAAAACGTTTTTTCTTCATTTTTGCTTGTTCGGATGTCAATATAAAATGGTATAACGAAATAGAATGATGAATTGTAGAGATTTAGGAATTTCCTAACTTAAAATTTTATACATTAAATATTTCAAAATTTTAATTACATTTAAAATATGGACGAAACGCTTACGCATGCTCATGCGAAATGTGGCATTTGTCAGTAAAACACATAGAATGAAAAAAATGTTTACGATATCTTTATGTTACAGATATAAAGATTTCCAAAATAGCATTTAGAATATTTTCTGGGCACGTATGTGTTGCGGGGTGTCTAGAACGCTTTTCTCTTTCTTTGTTCGGATATGACATGGAAAAGGCTTGACTGAAATGAATGACACTTGGTTGGGGTTCAGGACTGCATCCAACTTAAAATTATATATATGGATCATTTCGAATTTTTATTTAAATTTAGATATATAAACAGAAGATTTTTGCGCATTCGCAATGAGACTTTTTTCAATAAAATAAGCACAATTTAAATATATTGTTACATCTCTACTTTTCAGTAATCAAAAAAAGTTATTATATTTTTTTTATTTTATTTTTAGAATATGTTTAGAATATTTTCTATGTGGGGGGTAGAAGATGTGTGTGTGTACTTTTTTTTTTTTTTTTTGACCAGATATAATTTAAAAATGACTGCACGGTAAACTATAACAAATTGTAGGGGTTTAGGTATCCACCCAACCTAAAATATTATGTAGAGATCATTTTATGACTTTGAATTAGTTTTACAGTTGCGGAAAATAAAAATTTGCGCTAATGCAATTAGACTTTTATAAGTGAATTGCACACAGTTGTAAAATTTTGCAGTTTTCGAAATACTAAGGAAGCCAAAAAGGACTTCAAAATATAACGAAATTTTGTAATGTAAAGGAAATAATAATTTTTCTAATTAAAAATAACATATATAATATGTAAAATAAAAAATTAAATTTACAGAAAAGAATACTAGCAATTTAAAGTTAATATATTTCAAATATAAACGTTTAGTTTTATGTTTAATAGTATTGTCCTACCTATAATACATTTCATATATGATTGAACTTCTTTAAAATAATATTCTGGAGTAAAACTGTGTTGCATATTTTTATGCTATTTTTGTTATTGTAAAGCTTCTCGATGCACCCATTTTACCGAAGAATAAAGGAGAATACTGCATAAAATTTTATGATGAAATGGATACAGAAAGAATCCATTATCTTTTATTAAATTTTATTTATTTCTAATGGACACAGAGTGCTTTGGGGAACAATTTAGTTATTACAGAAAGAGAAAAACTGCATGAATCTAATGAAACTCTTTAATATGGAACTATTTCTAGAATAAATTATATCTTAATACAACAAAATTTGGGTCATTGGGTATATATTTTTCAAATAAACAGAAAATTCTAAAAAGAATTAAATGCTCTTTATATTTTTAATATTTAAAGGAATTTATTCGCTATAAACTGCAAATTGTGTTTTTAAACAGTTAGGAAACACCTTTTTGATTGTAAATTAACATTGTCTTCAAATGGCACACTGAGTTTTATTAGTAGTCTTTTTATGATTTTCAAAAGCTAATTATTGCTCCTTCATTAAATCTTCCCTAAAAGTGTCATTAGGCTGTCATTTCTTTTATTTAAATATGACATTTAGAAATTGGAAGTCAAGTCAAGGAAATGCTTCGGAGTACCTGCATTTGGTCGCGAAAAATGCTTACCTCCAAATAAACTGAAAATAATAATAATAATAATAATAATGAAAATTTTCTGAATATAAAAAAAAAAAAAAAAAAAAAAAAAAAAAAAAACATATAAGAGTTTTAATTAAAATTCTAATCTCTGAATAGATCACCGGGTGAGCAGAGATTATTCAGAGTGAAGCACGAGGAGTTGAATAAAAAAAAAAAAAAAAAAAAAAAAAAAACAGAGAGAGAGAAAGAGAGAAAATTCTTGACAAAAACCTAAGTGCAATAAAGAAACTCGTGTGTTGACAAGACGCATCTGGAAAGCAAAAAAGAATTATGACCTTGAGCAGAGAATCCTAAAAAACAGAGAAAATTATTTACAGTCTTGTAACTAATAAAAAAAGGTGGCAGATATTTTATCTAAAGTTATAATTATTCAGAGAAAATGCTATCCAAGATATTTGAACTTAAGAGAGGATCCTGCAGGACCAACCTCAATATACAGTAGGCAGTAAAAGTATCTGATCACTAGCAATAATCCCTGTCTAAAAAAGGTACACTTAATACTGCTTTGTTTAATAAATCCTTGTCGAGTCATGTTCTTAGTGAGTCTATGAACATGATTCGACAAGGATTTATTCAACAAAACAGTTTTAAGTGTACCTTTTTCGTATAAGAATTTTTGCTAGTGCTGTATGTCCAAGCATTCCAGTTTTTTTCTTCTTTTCTCAGACCATATAGTAATTTACACAAAAGAAATCAACCGTTTATTTCAAAAACGCATGTAACGTATGAATATTAAATATTTGTGTATAAAGTGATTAAAATATGTAAATCTTTTTGGACTGTCACATACCTTTATATTTCAAATCTTATAATCTAATTTCTATGCAACCTTTATTTTTGTAAAATTGTATATGTTATTTATGCTAAATATGATTGAGTGTTATTTGTATATTTCATAAAATTATTTGATTAATAATTTTTTTATTTATTATTTTTATGAATGTTCAGCATATTATCTAAATTAATAGGCGTTTAGGAAAAGTAAATATAGAAACAATCTTTTTTATTAAGGAAAAGAAAAAAAAATGTGTTATATAATTATTATTATTATTTTTTATTTTTAGTTAAGAAATTTATAGTTTTTAGACAATCATAAATGGATTAAAAATTCTTAATTACTGTAATTTTTTTTCCACTTCAATTTTTTTTAATATGTCATCAGATATTTCAGCATCTTCTGAGTAAAAAATGTTAAAAATGCATCCTCATCTGAGTAAAAAATGTTTCAAAAAAAAAAAAAAAAATCTTAAATTATCTTGAAATTGTTGATAAAATTTTATTTAATTAAAAAGGAAAGGCATATTTACTTTCTTTTTGCAGAAGTTATCGGATTAAAATTATGTAAAACATCTTTCTTTTAAGGATGAAAACTTCGGAATGTATTAAAAACTTCAAATTTTTATACAAGATTTCAATGTAAAAGTTAAGATTTTAATGGCTAAGTAGAATTTTAAAATACTTACTTATCAATTACGTAAGTAAGATCCACGTTTATGCGAATTATTTTTCATTCGCATACAACAATGAAAGTAAATTATTTATCAGTATATTATAATGTACATATTCATTAAAAGTTTTATCATTTCAAAGATGAATTTTGCAGGAAAATAGCTATTTTAATTTTGTCTACAATTGCAATAAAACCTTCTTTTCTAACACTTTTAAATGGGAATATTATACGTTTGTGTATATTTAATTTTTAAAAAAATTGTTTTTATTTTTTCAGTAATGATTACACTTCCGAACATTGGTATTAAATGATGTTTAAAGATGCCAAATATTTTTTATAAACATAGTGTGGAAACAAAATTTTTAGAAAAGATATGTGAATATTATTTTGTAAAACAAGTAATATTCCTGCATAAAATCCATAGTTTTCAAGCAATTGCTTTTAAATGTACGCTGAAGTTTGTATAAATTGTGATTACGGTACAGAAAATTCACAAAACAATTCCGATTTAATCTCGCTATTGAATTAAAAAAAAAAATGTAAAAAAAAATATTAAATGCTACAAAAAAAAAAAAAAAAAAAAAAAAAAAAAAAAAAAAACCTTGCTACAATTTTATTCTTGTCGAAATAAAAACTTCACATTTTATTAGGCGATAAAGATAGACATAAATGCAGTAAATAAGCAATATGTACTTCACAACGCCTCAGTTGAAAATAATAGGTGCGGATAATACAAAAAGCTGCGACATATAATATTGCTTCGTTGTTTTTCTTGACTAAGAGTAGTATTGTTTTTTAGTCTGAAAATAAAATGTCAATTATGTATGTATGTTCGATTTAAGGCATCGGGTGTTGCCTTCCGACAGAATCCACAAGTCTGTGCCAGGTCTTCCGGTCATGGGTCCACTTTTCTTCCAGACCCCTATCCCTCATCGCTTTTTTTACATTATCCATCCAAGTCTTTCTTGGTCTTCCTTGTTTTCTTTTCTGATTTGGTATATAGTTAAAAGCGATTTTAGGTAATCTTTCATCGTTCATTCTTTTAATATGACCAAACCAGATTAATTGCTTTTTTTTTTTTTTATCTCATCTAATATGGTTTTCTTTATTTTCATCATTTCCCTGATTCTCTCATTTCTCACTCTCTCCATTCTTGATATCCTGCATGATCTTCTCAGGGCATCCATTTCAACAGCAGCCAATTTCTTTTTTTCCGTCTCCATAATTGTCCACCCCTCTGCTCCATACAACAATATGCTTTTTACAATGGAGTTGTATATATTATACTTTCTCGTCCTAGATAACTCCTCACTCCTATGTCAATTATTTTTTTGCAATTTATGGTGTTTACTTATTTAGGTACTATTTCACACACACACATATATATAAGAGTTAAGCCTAAAATAAACCAAATTTAATACACTAAGCGACAAAAAAAAAAAAAAAAAAAAAAAAAAAAAAAATGACATACCTTTTTTATTTGTAATAACTTTAAAATTAATGGTTGAAAGAAATAAAACTGTCATGTTTGTATAACACAAAAGGATGAAACGATACCTATGTATATTTTCGATTTAATAATTCGCTTTATTACACTCTATGAAATACTTTATAAAAATATACATAAAACGTTCTTTTTAAACGTAGTGCATTAACCCTACATTTTGTATTCTATTATGATTTATTATAAGAATTAAACAAGTTATATTTTAATGTATGAAATAAAATTATTTATTTGTTAGATCTAAGCAATTTTTTAATAAAAATATGTATTCTGCATTAGGTTAATTCCACCTTTATATTAAATTATTGCTTTAATGCACAGTAGCATAGTATTATACCGTTTTTTGATATAAATCTCAAATATTTCTCTGTGCTGAATATCGTAAATAATTTTTCTACTTGCAAAATTGTAGGCTGCAAATTTCGAATCCTCGTCTCTCTCCACGCGCCTTTTTATGACTAAATATTTTCAAGCGAATTGAGATTAGGATTGTTTCGAAGTCTATTAAAGAAGAAATTCTACGATATTTTTTGTGGGATTGAATTTATAGTGAAACTCGTTATTACAGAATTATAGGTGCACATGGGAATGAATAGGTAATTTTAACAATTTGATCCAAATTGACGTACAACAGATGCCGTACAGCAAGGTGCATTCTCATCTTAAAATGCTGTTTGAAGAAAAGTCTGAAATACCTCCAAAATAGTCGGCCAGGCACCACTTTTATAATCACCGTGTTTTATTTTAAGTTGATCGATACCTTGAACATGAAAATTCGTCTGATTCTTTGAAAAAGTATGCACATCCGTACCATAATGTACGGAGAATGTGTCACTGTTTTAAGAGTGCAGTTTCCATTAAATCAGTCCCATTTTTACCGTCCCAGTAGTTTTTTTACCAAATCGAATTAAATTAAACTTGACTCATCAGAAAAACTCAGTTCAGCCCGATAATTATCTGCTTTTTTTTTTTTTTTTTTTGAGGGGGGCGGGTCAACTGATGTCTTTATATAGATATACCGGGTGATCCAAAAGCCAGGACAAACTTTAAAAATGAATAATTCGAAAACGAATCAAGATACAAAGATACGGTTTTCACCAAACGGATGGAAAAGAAGCCGGGTTTTGTGTGGCAAAGAAAAAAAAATAGTTCTGTTGGCGACCAACAGATGGCGCTGTCGTATTTATGATGTAGGATTATGCAAAGCAACAAACGATATAAAAAAAAGAACAACTACAGCAGGTAATGGTAGTCGAAGCTTATATGCATCGAAATATCGCATTCTCAGTCGCTACTTTAATCACGCATGGCCTCCAAGATCTCCCGATCTGACACCCTGTGACTTTTGGCTGTGGGTATTCTTGGAAGTCAAAAGTGTACCGCGACCAACCGGCATCACTAGCAGCACTGAAAGATGCCATCCGCCAAAATTTGTCTACCATAACGCAAGAAATGCTACTGAATGCTGTGAACGATGTAGTGAATCATCTCACAGCTGTACTTCTGAGTGATGAACATTGAACAGTTACTGTAGTAGTACTAATTAACTCTAATTAAGATGACTTGTAAGTTGTCAACATCTTTTTTCATTTGTAAATCATCTTTTGGTGATATAAAACACTATAGCGCCATCTGTTGGTCGCCAACAAAACTAATTTTTTTCCTTTACGACACAAAACCCGGTTTCTTTTTCATCCGTTTGGTGCAAACCGTATCTTTGTATCTTGATTCGTTTTCGAATTATTCATTTTTAAAGTTTGTCCTGACTTTTGGATCACCCGGTATTTTTCCTTAATATTGGCTTTTTTGCAGATCTTCTGGTTTTTAATCTGTTTTGTGTAAATGCTTCCGGTCTATTTTTGAAGAAATTGCTGTACACTTTTAAAAATCTTTTTTAAGTTATGAACATGATACAAATCGATTTTCTAAACATTTGCTTTTCAACTTGCAGTTATCTTGTTTGGATGAGCAACGGGGCCGCCTAAAGCCAAATTTCCAGTTTAAACGGCCAAAAAATTATATATTTAGCTAAAAACTATTTTACCAATGTTTCGTTAACATTTAATTATTTTGCCATCTCACGTATTAAAATATTTTTTGATTTTCATTTAAAAATTAATACTTTTTGTGGCATCGTTAACTGCCTTATTCTTACCATTTTTAAAATAATTTCTAAAATTACAGTTTTTCTGACAATTGCATTTTGTATTTAACGCTGTACCAAATGCTAAAGTGTATGTGGAGGACAACATAATAAAATCTGTTTGAAAAATTGCATTTAAACGATAAAATTTGCAGTTGTAGAAGGTAAAAAGGAAAATACCCAACTGCGGCTGCTTTTTTCTTTCTTTGTCGCTTAGTGATATATATGTATGCATATGTAGGCTTACTGATAAACAAAATAAAATAAATTGTTATAGAAACCAATTGACATTCAAATTATATGCGCAATTGCAACAGTTTAAATTTTAATGTAAATAGATAATGTAAATATATAACGTATATAATTGCAAATGTTTATAAACTTTAATATGTATGTAATTTAGTGTTATAATCATCGAGTCCACGAAGGAAGAATAATTAGCAAAGTATCAATAGATAATTATATGCACATTATACAAAGAAAAATATATTCAAAAGGAAAAAAAAAAAGGGCTATTCCTTTATTAATCTATAATAATAAAAGAAGATGTCTGTCTGTCTGACCGTCTCTCTGCCTGAGCATCTATACGTTCAGCCCCTACTGAACGCAGAAGTATAAAATTTGACATACGGGTGCCTAGAAGCCTTCCCGAGGGGATATTGAAAACAGAATTTAAAAATTTTAATTAGTTACGGAGATATTAATTAAAATGTCGATCCATGTCAATCGAAAAAAGACCGAGAAACTACGGATAATTGCTTAAAAAGAAACATTCTATCAGCAGACGATTTTCTAAGCTGTCTCGAACGGAAACAAAGCACATGCGAGACAACTGTCTGCGATAAAAAAGGAAATGAATGTAACCAATTAAGATATCGCGTGTTTCATAGTGGGGATAAAAATTGCAATTTTCAAACTTTTTCATATTTTCATTCACGTTACATTTAAATTAATATTTGGCCTAGACAGCATATTATAAAGCTACTGTTCAATTTTCATGAAAATATCTGAATAAACAAAAAAAAAAAAAAAAAAAAAAAAAAAATACATTTTTATTGGGAAAAGATTATATTTTGCAGTATATTAAATTGAGATATGCTGTTGAAATTTCGTAGTATTTGGTCTTAATGCCTGATAATTCGATTGTGAATCTTTTTGAAAGAGCAGAATTATTTGGAAAGCTTGAAGCAGGGGAAGAAGAGGCAAAAATGAGAAAAAAAAAAGTTAAAAATTTACTTTTTATTTTACAATAATGATTAAATTTTTTTTAATACATCATTCGAAAGATATTTTAAAGTACTTTTATATTATCGAAAGTGGACTTCGAGATTTCACCTGATTTACACGTTTTAAGGTGTCCTGATTAGGTTTTCTTTTGTATCTCAGCTACTAATTAAAATAATTTCATAAGTAATACATCATTTGAAAGCTTTGTTGATTTTGAATTGAACAGTAGATAACAGAAATTTCTACCGCCAGATGGCGCTCTATTATTTTAAAATTTCAATGTTTAAAATTCGAATTATAATTAAATTATTTTTAAATCTCAGCTACTAATTAAAATAATTTCATAAGTAATACATCATTTGAAAGCTTTGTTGATTTGGAATTGAACAATACATTACAGAAATTTCTACTGCCAGATGGCGCTGTAATATTTTAAAATTTCAATATTTCAAATTCTAATGAGCGAAGAAAATGCAAGTTCTAAAACGGGGATAAGGCGCCGCAGCCGCTACCGAGCGGGTCTTAGCTAAAGTCAGAAATTTTAAATATCATAACATGGTGAGCGAACAGGCTGTTTCAGATATTGAAAAGGGAAGAGGGCGCCAAAGCGCTACCGCGCGGGAATTTACTGCGATTAAATTTTTTAATAAGCTATTTTCACTAATTATCAATAAGCTGTTATTAGACCTGAAACGGGAAAAAGGCGCCGCAGTCGCCAGCGAGCGGGAGTTTCGTGAAGTCGGATTTTTCAGGGATCGCGAACCAGCTGGTCGCCGAAGGCGGCTAGTGAGAAATATAGCAGCAGGATAATAAGTAAAGAGTTGCTTCTGAGACAATTATTTACAAAATCATATCAAAACACTATTACTGCACAACAACTAAAAGATTTCATGAATGAATTGAAATGCATACAAAAAAGTCAAAAAAAAAAAAAAAAAAAAAAAAAAAAAAACTAAGCGAATATTCACCAAACGTCATACATTTGTATAATTTTAAATGAATTAAGGATAAGTAACAGAAGAAAACAAAAGAAAGAAAAAAGAGAAAAAGATACATTTGGGTGTTTTCCTAAATTTATCATATAACAACCAAATTTTCGAAAAGATTTACATCGTCTTCCATGTACAAATTAAGATTGAGCCAAGTATTCAAAACCAAAGAAAAAATAAGTTGTTAGGAAAGCTCTTATTTGGAAAATTATTTCAAAAATCGCAAGGAGCAGCTAACAACACAAGAAGAAGTATTAGCTTTAGAATGAAAAGCATAAAATATTTTAATGAGCGAGATTGCAAAATAATCAAATGTTAAAAAATCATTGGTGAGAGTTTTTTTTTTTTTTTTTTTTTTTTTTTTTTTAGCAAGATATAAATATTTTTGATTGTGTAAACTAGAATTTTTGCTCTAGACGGCCATATTGCTCATTTAAGCGAAATGACCGCAAATTAAAAAGATAATGTTTAAAAAATCGATTTGTATTATGTTCAGAACTTAGAAGAGATTGAAAAAAGTGTTTATCAACACAATTTCTTTAAAAACAGTACGCAATTCGTAAACAAAACAGGTTTAAAAGACGGAAGGTCTGTATAAAGGTCATTTAATAAAAGCAATTAAGAAAACAAGTGGACCAAAAGTAAATTAAATGGTCAGTTAATTATTGGGCTCTAGTAATTTTCTCTTATTAATCAAGTTTAACTTCTTTAAAGCTGACGGAAACATGGTAGTCGGACAACGAAAATTTGAACGACTTAACGCAAACTTCACTCTTAAAACACAGTGAAATATTATCCATACATTATGTTATGGTGATGCATATTTTCTTCAAAGATTCCGGCAAATTTTAATCCTCAAATGATGAACTAACGCTAAATAAAACACTGCCATTATAAAAGTTGTTGTCAACCAGACTATTTTCGAGGTATCTCAGGCTTTGTAAAAATCAGTATTTTAAGATTATAATGCACGTTACCACACGGCGTCTGTGATACGATTATTTGATCCAAATTGTTAAAATTACATACCTATCCTCGTGAGTACTTATAATTCTGTAAGTAATAATTAATATTTTCACCTTAGGTTACAAAAGGGTTAGAAGGCAATTTTTTCTAAAATACGGCTTTGTTTTTGTGCTTTATTGTATACACACACACACATGTATTATATCTATCTATCTATCTGTCTATCTATCTATCTATCTATCTATCTATCTATCTATCTATATATATATATATGGACTATGGACATGCCAATGTTAGAATATATTCCGGAGCATTGTTCGCTTCCACCCTTTTTCCCACCACTTTTTTTGAAGGGCCTTTTTCTTCTAAATAAATCGTAATCGCATATTGGTGAAAATTTGATTACAAAAAAAAAAATGTGGGAAAAGGGAAACGCAGTAACATCCTCGCGAATAAATTAAAACATTGCCATGCCTGTATATATACATTACATAGCAACATTTTTTTTCCTTTACATTTTATTTCAATTAAACTCGTTAAGTTGATATTTTTATTATGACTTAGTTATTAATAAAAATTCAAAAAACTGTATCTTATGGTAATCCATTATGCAGACAACTCCATTAATTTTGTTTCTTAAGTGAAACTGAACTTTTTTATTTAATTGAGAAGTATGCCGTAACCATTTATTTATTTGTTGAATGAAAGCCAAGAAACACGATAATTTGTATCAAAATAGTTACACATTTTAGAAAATGTAACAATTGAACACTGTTAAATTTATTTCTGTTAAACTTATGACTACAAAGAATATTGATTAAACGCTATACATTTGTTAAAATGCCTCATCAAAATTTTTTGCTATGATTTATGTTTAAAAAAAAGCAAGAAAATATTGTTTTCAAAAATCTTTAAATTATTACTTTAAAATATGCACGTTTCATTTTTAATATACAATTTCAAAATCCATTATAACTCTACTTATAATTTTTATATTTTTCAATTAAAATCAGAAAAAAGTGTGGAAAACAAAAGAACAAGTGAGTCAAAATTGTTTGTAATTAAGTTTCATGATTTCATTTTTTTTTTTTTTTTTTTTTTTTTTTTTTTTTTCCCTTTCCTTTTTTACATAGATGTGTTTTTGCTATGTTATTCTGTATGAATTATTTTCATGTTGAAAATATCTCTTTTTTTAAGGAAACTTTCTTTTATACACAATGGTAACCTTTATTTCTGTTCTTCAACGGCATAACCTACAAATGTGGTTCATTGTGGAAAATTATATATAATAGATACACATGTATTTATAGATATCGGGTATCCCATAAGTTTGTAGACATTTTAAAAATTCATTACAATTGAAGGATTCGGTATTATTGAACGCGGTTTATGAAAAAGTTATTTCGTGAAGACAGACTTTGTTTTTCTTTTTTCTTTTTTGGTAACGGAAATAAAATAGTTAAATTTTTGTCGACAGAGTGCGCTTTACGGAGGCGTAACGAGAAATGTGCTAATCAGAGTTTTATAAATTGCACATTTTTACTATTAATATAGGTTATTTCTTATTATTTCATTCTAATTACACATACATGATATTTTTATGATAGTGACTTGATTGATAAAGTGTTAGTAGGGATGATGTTTACCCTCACGTAATAACCACCAACAGAAACTGCAGTTAGCGGCGTTGTAGATCGTTTAAAAATTGTAATTTGTGGTGTAACATAGAACAGAACTTATGTGCCAGTAAATATTTCCATACAAATAAATATAGTTTTTCCCGTAAATGTACAATTTTCATATGTGCAGCGATGCCTATGGGGAAAATCTGTAATTTTTTTTTTTTTTTTTTAACCATTTTTTTGCAAACCGCATTCAATTCTACCAATTTCTTCGATTTTTATGAACATTTAAAATGACTACAGACTTTTAAGTCACCAAGTATGTAAAAAAAGTAATGTGGTAAGAAGATTGAATGTGGTGAAGGAATGCATAAAATAGGAGTAAATATGTTTCACAATTCTGACTGTGCGTATTCTTTTTCCTGCTTTTTTTTTTTTTTTTTTTTTTTTAATTTTTCCCTTTTTTTTTTTTTTTTTTTTTCTGTGCGCTGATAACTCCAAGGCACCGATAGCCTACGCTTCCTACATTTTGCGGTCTTTTTTTTTGGAATAGCCACATTTGTGACCGTTCGGTTCCTTCCTTTATTTATTTTTTGTTTGTGATGAAAATTGTTATGGTAATTTAGAAAATTTTTATAACCATATTTGTTTTCTCTTTTAAGACTGCAATTGGTTTTATATTATTGAAAAAAAAAATCTTACTTAGAGATTAATAATTCGTTAATAATATATTTTTCAAATTTATTAAAATTATTATTATTATTATATTATTTGAATAATTATTTGCTTCAATAATAATAAAAAAAATCAAACAGGATTCTATTCAGAAATTTAATTCATCAACCTGGAAATTAATTTTTGATAGAATGGAGTAGAGAGCTGATTTTTACCAACTATGTGAAAAATACCAGAGCTGGGAATCGAACCCCGGACCTTTCGCTTAACGCGCGGATGCTCTAACCACTGAGATACCCTGGCTGATAACCAGCTCGGCAGTTTTCACATAATTTACGTTGGCAAATTCTGCATTAAAGCAGCTATATCAAGTGACAAATTTGAATCTGACAAATCTGAGTCTGTCAAACAGGATTCTATTAGCATTAATTGAGCAATTAATATCTCAACATTCTTTTAATTTACAATTTCATTTTAGACCTACATTTTTTTTTCTTGCCAGTGTCTGAGCATCACTTATTTTAAAATTTTTATTTAGTTGAAAATAAAACTAATTATTGTAAAATGATTAAAATGTACTCTCTATATTCTTTAAGAATTTACATTGTTTAATGCAGAATTTTAGTCTTGACAAAATATATTCTTTTATTTGTAATTCTGTACTGTCTTGCAAGGAAGAGATAATAAAATATGATCACGAATCCTACATAAAAACAGAAAGAAAAAAGAAACATTGTAATGAATCAGGCAAGTTGTCAGTTTTGACATTTGTTATCTGACTGTAAATAAATTCAGAGTAAAAGAAAAGTTTAATGAATGTTTCGACAAAAAGCATTATACTCTTTGTTTATTTTTCTCTTTCTTAGTATTATCAGATTTTCATTCACTCGTCAGTTACAGTAATGTTTACGATTGAAATATATATGTATTTTTTTTTTCTTATTAATCAATAGTTTTGACATATTTTAAAGTTGCTGTAGTTCTCGATTCAGCAATTTATACATAAAAAATATTTTTGTTAATATTTTTGTATTTATTAATATTTAATCTATTTTTTACTCTCTCTCTTTTGTATATATATGGCACAGAAAGTATTGTTTTTGGTGAAATTTTAGAAATAGACTTTTTGTTATTCCTAAAAGTTTTTAGGTTCCTTGAATCTGATTTTTTTTTAAGCGATTGGTCTGTGTGTGTCCGTGTGTCTGAGTTCTGTGTTTCTGTGATCAGCATATTTCAAGAACAAATAGTAGCAAAAAATCCAAACTCGGTATTGTAAATCTGTATCACATTGGGATGCCACACTAAACTTTGCGTAGTGGACAAGCAAATAGTTCGTGTACAGGACCATCCAAGATAATTCATATACATTATACACATCGGCCAAATTTCTGGTACATGCCTGAAAGATTGTGTTGTGGAAATCAATCATTATACTTTTACAGGGCTAATCAATATGTTTTGATGTAACCGAACTATACATGGAAATTGTTGGATGTCTATTTCATTTTGTGTATGAGTTTTTCACAGAGAACTAAGTTTAAGTATGTAATGGGATGTGTATGCAGTTTATATACAATATACAGGGCTTCTCAAAAATAAGCTAAATGCTCTTTTCTGTTGAATGTAATTGACGTAAATGCCTTCCTACGCTTTATTATATCGATGAACACTGTTCAGGAAGGAAATTTTATTCCACTACTGATACCATTTTTTGAAGTTCAATTTTCAACTTTTTTTTTTATTATTATTATATCACGTTTTGAGGCTCTCTGAATACGAAAACCAAATTTTTACCGGTTGATTTGGTTATCAGCATAACTTTCAAACGAATAACTGCAGGAATGTCAAATTTGGTATTTTTAAAGTTCGTATGAGGTCGCCAGTTTGATCAAGGTTGTCAAGTTTCAAAGTAAATTAATAACAGCCTTTTTTTTTTTTCTTTTTTATAATGAAAATTGAAATGTAGGGTGAAAGAAAGTTGTGTGAATGACACACCAGACTATTTTTAACACTGTTGTTTCAATATCGATTTTATTACCTTCTGAATTTATGGATAATAGAACAAAATATTTTGTTTGAAATGAAACACTTCTTTATTTCTTTATGCTATTACAGTTTTGTGTGTGCCTCATTTTAGAGATCAAAATGTGGTATATTTAAAGAAGTTGGCTAACATTTCTTTTGGTTATCTCAATTAATTTAAAAATAAAAATAGACTTAAAAAAAAAAAAAAAAAAAAAAAAAAAAAAAAAAACAGTGCTGCATTAATATTTTTCAACAATAGATAAGTAAATAAAGTTAAATAATGTTACAATTATTCTGCTTCAAACATCACTTTACAATCTACAATCGGTGAAAATACTAAAATACTTTAAACGCATTAGTAAAATTTTTATTCCTATTTCATAATCAATACCTTTTGCGGAACAGTAATTAGACAATTATTATAAAGGTTGATTCTTTGATAGAAAATAATATATTAACAAATTGTCATACATGCGATTTAAACATGTTACGTTTAATGCATCAAAATGAATGAATTATATTTTAAATCAAAATAATGTTTATAACATGTTAGAATGACTCGGTTTCAGAATATCTCGCAAATGAGGTAATATCGTCTTTGGACAGCACGTAATTTTTTAGAAGTCATTCGACAGGAAACGTGCATTTCCATCCGCGTTTGTAATGATCGATAGATGGCGCTCTCTCAACTGCAGTTGTTAGTAAATATTACCACGTGTAATAATTGCCACGTGCATTTATTATTCTGCTTTCTTGTTGTTCTATCATTGTTTCAGCGTGAAAGCTATCAGTGGTGTGATAATTTCACCTTAGCCCACCAGAGGGCGAGCATTTCATTACAATCGCGGATTGATAAAACTGCTATGTTTTACTATAATGTTGTGGGCCTTTTATTTGAAAGCAATGTAATAAGTAGTGACAAATAGTAACCTTATTTCTAAATTATAATATAATATCAGAAGGCTTTTGCATGTTACAGATAACATTTCAACAAGCTCTTTTGTTAGATCAAGAAGTTTTATTTTTTAAGAGTGTTGCCATTCCAAAGTTATGTTTTACAAAAGAATTATTATTAAAAAAAAAAAAAAATCTGGTGTGAAACAACTAAACGACTTCCATTACCCACTATTACACATATTATACGCACTTTCTGGAGATAATGTGATCAGAATACATAAAATTGATTTTCTGCCATAATGTTTCTACAGAGTCGTGCATCCTAATTTTCTACCACATTGTATTTCCAATGATTTTTCTTCAATAATATTTAACCATTTGAAAAAGTTGAAAGAAAGAAAGAAAACAATAAACGCATACTGTAATTTATTTAATTATTTTAAAGAATTGATTAACATAACCACAATCTTAAAACTTTAATAGAAAATTTAAAGAAATAACTAACAATATGTTGGAAAAGACGAAAAACAGCCAGAAGGAAATCTGAAGAATTGAAAATTGTGAAGCTAAACAGCAGAAAGTTGTGACAGTTATTTAACAAAGTGGAACAGACACTTTAAGTTTAAAAGACAGAGTTAATATTACTTAAACTTAGAAACGCTGCATTTGTGAATAGATAGATATATAAAATAACATCACAATTTGTAATAAAGAATCTTTTGAAGAAAATGTGATTGGTATATATAAATGAAAGGTGAAATTAAAGTCACCGTAACTAAATTAAATTAAGTAGAATATGCGGTTTTTTTTTTTTTTTTTTTTTACGAATGCCTAAATAAAGTAGTTTTACTATTACCTATTATAAAAATTGAAGGTAAAAGCTTATCATGTAACGAGGTTTAATGTTTGAGAAATGTCTATAATAAAGATATAGATAACATTTTTCACCAAGGAGTAGTAGCAGGTGCGATGTGAAAATCAAATAATAGGGTTTTACATCTCAAAGAAAACTAGAAAGTATTCTTTTTCAGAAGATTTTAGATTTTTGTGTGTTTTTTGGGTGAAGATTAAAACAGTGATTTGATTATAAAGTAGAGTGTTAGTTTTAAAATATATTTATGTAATTATATCTTTATGTTGTCTGCCTGTGTATAGGCCTAAAATAATGTATTTAAAAAAATAATTTATTTGCTATTTGTATTTTTCAAACAAATTAAACATAAGAAAACTACTATTTTTATGCATGTACAAATATTGACTTACTTGAATTAATTTTTGCTATTTTTATGTTGCTTTAAGTTTCTGTCTGAGTGAATACGATAGTGTCTAAACGCTGTATTCTATTAATCTCCAGTTTCGTAACTATATTATACATTACATTTTTGCAAACTCTGTGAAAATATATGTACTAATTTTTGGTACACAGAAAAATATCAGTGACACCGCATGTATAAAATGAGCTATACTGAGAGAGAGAATCAGATGACCCAGCAAACGTGCTATGTTGACTTTACCAGAGAATTCACTATTGGTGAAGCTGTTCTATCAGAATGGAGGAACCCGTTATGCTTAGACGATCTGTCCCGTACTAGGCGACACGCTGCTTTTCGAACAATTAAGGAAAAAACAAAGACCTTTAGCGGGATTATCTACAAATTCGGAAGTCAACGCTCGTGATATCATCGCACTTTTCCCTGGCATTCCACCAACAACTGTTTGTAGAGCACTAATGCGTAACCTTCAACGATATCCGTAGAAAATTTAGAGTCATCATGGACTGTTATTCGCCGATTTTGCAAGATTTGGTTTCAAAAAAGCCTCATGGAATCCTTGAATTATCGAATTTTGAAATGTTAACGGACTTTTGGACCATCCAGTACAATAAAGGAAAAATGAAACAAAAAGCCGAAAATAGGTTTAAATAATAATATATTAAATACTTAATGAGATGAAATTTAGGGAAAGATGTTCATAACTAGTATACATATTTTATTATATATATTCCTTGAATAGAAAATCCATGAAAAAAGAAAAAAAAAAAAAGGTTCCGTTTAAAAAAACGTCCCCAGGAGAAAATGGCACCGGAAAGAATACCGTTGAGATGAAGCAAATCGTTCGTGTACATGGACACTCAAGAGTATTCAAGTACATTACGTCTATGGGGGATATTGCAGTTATTTCTACCTGTTCCCAGCATATCTCAAGAACAAATAACAGCGATTCCAAACTTGGTTTTGTAAATGCGCATCATATAGAGCTGCAACACTAAGCTTATATATAGTTAAGATGAAGCAAATCGTTCGTGTACAGGGACACTCAAGGGTATTCAAATACATTACGTCTATGGGGGAAATTGCAGTTAAGTAGAATTTAATCTATAAACTGCACTAAACCAAATGAAATGAAGATACATTTTTTATATGCATAGAAACATGTCTGATGTAGAATATGGCACGGAAATCATTCACTGTTCTGCACAAAAGAACTAGATTGCAATGCGACATTAGCTGAAAATTGATAGAAGGGCATTTCATGTTGTGTCGTATGTTATTACTATAGGATTATATTTAGATGCACTATGTGGTTTGTATATATTCTTCAAAAGACATACAGGGTTGCAAATATTTAGCAAAAACATTATTTTTTATTGTTATTGGAAGTGCTTCACTATAATATTTTACCATGTCCAGGAAAGCAGCTCAGGAATGGAAATGAATTCCTTATACACATATGATAAATAATGTATGTTTTTGAGGCTTCCTGATTACCAAAGTCAGAATTTTAAAGTTTGATCTTTGTCTGTGTCTCTTAGAGTAACTTAAAAACGAATAATTTCAGGAGACCCAAAAGTTGTATTTTCAAATTAATTTAAATTTGTTGCTGGAAAAGTTTGATCAAGACTGATAAGTTTCAAGGAATGTTGCGTGTGACAGTTTCTGAATTAAGTGAACTTTTAATTTCAATAACAGGTTTAAATTATGTGAACTATTCTGTAAAATTAAGTGAACTTTTAATTTTAATAACAGATTTAAACTCGATATAATTATAGGTATAGTAATGAGGGGGTTGAGGGGGCGGTAACCCCCTCCCACAGAACTAATTATCATATAAAACTCTTCCGAAGCCTAATTTAGATTGTTTTAACATAGGTTTACATAACAAAACTTGTTATGTTACCTCTTAATTTTCAACCTGTATTTATAGTGTTAAATTTCAGGGTAAGAGAAAAACGCGTGAGTGACACACCAGATTATTTTTACATATGCATTATATTGTAGTAAGTTTCAATTACATATACTAATTTCTTTCTATTTGTAACAGTTTAAGTTTATTAAAATACAATTAAAAGACTTACAAACTATAGCGCTAAAAATGCCTACTTCCCTCGTAATATATTTGAATGAATCCTCTATTCAAAAAATAATACACTATGTTTTTAATAACGCACTTTTAGTAGGTTATTGTTTAATCACAGAAAACGGCTACAAAACATATTAAAAAGAAAAAATGCTAGCATACATGATCGTGATACTTGGTAACTCTGCCTGAATAACAATAAATAAAAATATATATATATATATATATTATACTCTTGTGCAAACTGGAATCAAAATTTTCAAAGTATTCAAGAATGCTTTTGTCCATTGCCACAATCAAGTTGAACTCGCGCCCAATTTTTATCACCTGATGAAATATCGTACTTAATTATTTAAACTACTAATCGGTATTTACTATTAGATGTTCTTTTTTTCTATATCAAGAAAAAACGTTAAAAACAAATTTATGAAATTTGTAAATCTTTGCCACAGATCATTGTATTGTAAGAGAAATTGTTTTAACTTATTATTAAATTTACAGTTTCATTTTCCTCTATTTAGAGTTTAACTTTAAATGCATGAAAAAAATATGTATATATGAATAAAGCATAATTTCTCATAAAGAAGGAAAAAAATAACACTATGTTCAGCTTTCTGGCAATATAGTTTATTCTATTTTCTATATCTCGGGCATCTCTTCCTTGCGAGAAAAAAAAAAAAAAAAGTTTTTATACGATAAGGCATACATGTTTGTTTATTTCCTCAAAATATTGAAGATAAGTTCCAATTTTATTTTTAAAACTACTAACACTGGCTTTTAATTAGTTATTGAAATTTTAATACCGTCATATAAAGGCATGAATGATCAAAAAGCAAAATAAACTTATTAAAAAGTGTTGTCTTTTTACTTTCTTCTTTAATACACTTTTTTATTTTATAAATACTGTTCAAAGAATTCTTTATAAAAATATTAATTAAATTTGTAAAATCAATATTTTTTATTTTATATCCTAACAGTATTTTTCATATTTTGTAAAAGTAACCTTTGAATTAATTTATATTTTAAACAATGTACAATATTAGTGATAGGTAAAGCTTTTCTGTCTGTCTCTCGGCTTAAAAATTTAAGTAATAATTTCACGTTCTTGATAATCAATATCCCTTGGTTTTTGTTTTATGTTCTATAGCAGTTATAGTTTATTTATAAGGATAATATTTCTTTTTATGTTAAAAACAATCGATAGAAGATGTTTTTTAAATTAAAGTTTTTACTTATGTAAATTTTACATTTTACTATTCATAATATCTGAGTTATATATATATATATATTACAATTCATTCACTAACATCCAGAAACAAAAATGATATTAATGCCTCATTTACAGGCTAAAGTAATTTAGAAACATAATCTCTTAAATTTCGTAATTGTTAAAAATTCTTGCGTTAATTTGTGCGTTTTGAACATTATAATTTTATACAATTTTAGTTCAAGGTTTAAAAAATATGGACCATATAAAATGGTACACAATATTATTCAAATACATTACATTCTATACATAATATTGCTAAAGTAACTTTATTCTTATTTTTTCCTTCTAAAGTCAATTACAGTATTTAAGGGATATCATTAGATTTAATACAGGAATGTGTAATAACATCCTAAAATTTAACAGAAAACAAAAGATAGTGGCTAATTTTTGTAGTATGAATGTAATTTAGAAGGGCATAAGTTAAAATTTTTAGAGCTACGGAAGGTTCAGCAGAATGTTATAAAACGTTTAATGCAAAATATTTAATGCAAAAAAAAAAGAAAAAATAGACAATATATATATATATATATATGTATATACACTACCGCTCAAAAGTATTTGCCCACCTTGTTTTTTTTTTAATATTTTTACCATATTATTTTTTAGACATATAATTTTTATTAATTAATAAAATACACATCTAATCATTACTAAATATTATAAATTAATTAAGATATAATTATTTTTCAAGAAGTAAATTGATTTTATTAAAAACACCAATGAAAATGAAAATTTCATAGACGTTGTTTTTGGCTTATATTTTTAATTTGGAGATCTTAATTAACTATTTTATTATTTAATAATGATAATAATATACTATGTGTCTGACATATATATTTTGTTTTATAGGTTATCGCCATATTTGTGCTTTAATCCATTAATAATTGAGTAAATTGACAGTGTTCAATTAATACAAGTAGAAATTGAAATTATGCCAAAAAGAAAGGAACTTTCTACTCAGAAACGAGCTATGATTATTGGTCTACATCAGAGTGGTAAATCTAATCGCCAAATTGCGAAAGATTTACGAATTCCACGCCGAACTGTAGATTATAATGTAAAAAAATTTCAAGTATCAAATAGTTTTGCTAATAAAAAACGCAGTGGAAGGCCCCGCAATACAACTTCTACTGATGATAGATATTTAGTTACAACATCTAAACGTAACCGTAGACTCACGGCACCTGAAATCACTGCCCACGTAAATTTAAATAGAGATGTACCCATTAGCGTTTCTACAGTTAAACGAAGACTTCAAGCTGCTGGTCTTCATGGTCGTATTGCTGTAAGGAAACCTTTGTTACGAGCTGTAAATAAGAAAAAGAGACTCCAATGGGCCAAAATACATAAAGACTGGACAACCAAAGAATGGGAAAAAGTATTATGGAGTGATGAATCTAAATTCGAGATTTTCGGATCTAAGAGAAGAATATTTGTTCGCAGATCAGCTGGAGAAAAAATATTAGATCAATGCGTAGTACCTTCAGTAAAGTTCGGCGGTGGTTCCGTAATGGTATGGGGATGTTTTGGAGGTGGTTCTGTTGGAGATCTGGTTAAAATAGATGGAATATTGAAGAAAGAGGGGTACAAGAGAATTCTTCAAAAGAATGCTATTCCATCAGGGAAAAAATTAATTGGAAAGGAATTCATTTTTATGCATGGCAATGACCCAAAACATTCTTCAAAGCTATGCAAAGCGTATTTGGAAACACAAGAACGAAAGAATGTCTTAAAAGTAATGCAGTGGCCTCCACAGTCTCCCGATCTAAATCCGATCGAATTGATGTGGGATGAATTAGACAGAAAAGTCAGAAAATCATGCCCGACATCAATTACCCATTTGTGGAGCCTTTTGCAAACAGAATGGAAGAAAATCGGCAAGGAATGCTTGGAAAAACTAATCAAGAGAATGCCAAGAATATGTGCTGCATTAATAAGAAATAAAGGAAACCATATTGATGAATCAAAAATATGATTTAAATATTTATTTTGTTTATCTTTCAGTTTACTTACATCTGTATTTTTGAATAAAATATAAATTATTATGAATTGTCACAATAAATTATTATTAAATCGTCTTACAGCATTATTTGGATGGTGGGCAAATACTTTTGAGCGGTAGTGTATATTATGCTACACATATTGCAACCAAAAGTATTATTTTTTCTTTAATACTGAATCGCTAATAGAGGATTTATGATTTTTCCAAATTAAAAATTTTGCGTAAACTGATAAACATTATACTTAATTTAAGAGTAATAGCAAAATAGGAGATACGAAAGCAAATTATTTACGAGCAATATGAATGCATGAATAAAATTACAATTTTTTTTTTTTTTTTTTTTTTTTTTTTTTTGCGGCTTTAAAACTTTCTATTGTTAGAAACATGTAGAATAATCTAATGTATCTTATAATTATCTTAATAATTATTTAGCACTTTAATAAAATACCGTAAAAGAGTTTTGGTTATTTTCTATTTTCAATTTCATATTCACTATTGGCTACAGTAAAATATATTTTTTTAAGTGGTAATTTTTCTGAAGAATTCCCTTGCTCACATTGAGACAATATAGATTAGATTTTGACTATTCTTGAATATAATAACTAAAAATTGAATATATATATATATATATATATATATATATATATATATATATAAAAGGGGCTAAACCCGATTTCTGTTTAGATTAATAATGGAATACACATTGCAGCAAAATTTGCCGAAATAATATGTAAGCAAACAAAATACACTGAAATGTATAATGTTTATTTACAAAGAATAAATATTGCATAATGAATGAAAACAACATGTTCTTCTACAAGATTTCTTCTGATTTTAAAATTTATTGCTTTCTACTTTCCTTATAGTGACCTTAAATTTTCTTAATTATTTAAATCTGGAAATTTGGTATCAAACTGGATACGTTTAAAGACACTTTTTACACACCATTTTTCTCGTTGTACAAGAATGGATATCTTTCTAAAATGTGGTTTCATCAGAAGATGATAACTTGATACGCATTCCAAAATGTCCGCAGACGATAAATACATGAAAATTGCCTTATCTTTAACCTTTATTAATGATTGAATTGTCCTATTTCAGTATGTTATGATTTGGTTTAGTTTTTTAATGTAAGATCATTTTTTGCACACGAGGGATATTTATGCAAGGACCTACATTTTAAAGTAGATACGGAAATACTAGCAACACTCATAACTGATCAAAAAGCGAACCCAGCACCTCTCAACTATAGGTCAGAGAGCTAATCTATCAGGTAAGCATACGTGTTTTCCAATGGTAAAGCAGTGATTTATGGCTGTCATATGCCTCGATACATTATCAGAAATTTACTCGAAATAAAATACAATATTCGATATCACACACTTGAAATTTTATAAAAATTACATTGTCTAATATTTATATACCACATGTGTACATTTTACAAGTATATTTTACTGTGTATATTTGCTATAGGTTATTATTGTAGTTTATAATGTGTCCAATTCAATGAGGAAAATTTAAATCGATGAACAGAATGAGAACTTGAATGAGCTTTTAAACTGTTATTCCAAAAAATAATTTGTGTTTAAAAAATCTCTATAAAATTTTTGGAGCGTTTTTTTTTTTTTTTTTATTAATATTAAAAATTTAATAATTTTATGTATTTAAAGTACTTGTAAATATATTTTTAAAAATGCTTTAATTTTTAAAACATATAAAACATTTTTGAGGGTAATTGAGAAGAAAATTATAAATCTATTTTATGTAATATGTATTTTTTTTTATAAATTATTCTTTAGATTATCAAAATGTATTATTGATTTCTACATTAGTTACTAAATAAAAATATCTAAAGGACTACATACCTTATAAATCATTAGAATTATCAAATATTATATAAAACATTTTTTTTTTTACTGAAATTCCAGATTAAAAATTTAAATTAGAAAAATAAAGGGAAAAATTAATTTAAGAAAATGAATATTTTAAATTTGAAATAACATAAATAATTAAATTGCTAACATTTTTTTAAAGCTTTTTTTACGAGAAAATGTTAATATTTGGTCTATTAACTTTTTGTATATACATAAATTTAAATTTAATTTATAATTTATCTCTTGGGATATTTTCTTTTTAATTTATGGATATATTTAAGCCTTAGAATAAAAAAAAAAGGGGGGGGGGAGAGGAATGCAGTAAAAATTATCCAGTTTAGCTTAAATAATGTAAAAGAGAAAGTATTTTTTCTTTTATGAAAAACTTTGTAAACGTATAAAAGAAAAATTACAGTATACGTTTTTTTTTTTTTTTTTTTTTTTTTTTTTTTTGTAAAGAAAAGAGAAGTATATATAAAAACCCTACCTTATTTCCATCTCCCTCGAGAAATGTAACTACACATTTATTTAATTATAAAGTTTATTACGATATTCATATTCATATTATTTTTCATTTATTTCATACATAATTTCAAGAAAATTATTTTACAAAAATAAGACTTCCAATTCACTTTTTCACATCAAATAATCCTTTAAAATATATCTAAAATTCTTAAAAAAATAGTAATTATTCCATTATGATTAAAAATTGCTTAAAATAATAATAATAATAATAATAAAAGTACCTATGAAAAACAAAATTTAAAATCTGGAGTGGCTCTACTCGACTTTCTAAACGTTAAGTAATTAACGGTTGTATGAATAAATTAAAATAAGACAAGTCGTTAAGTAAACAAGTTGTTTGAGTATCTTTCTCCATTGTTTAATTTTACGCTATTGCACTCCAAATAAATTGAGTCCATTGATCATAACAATAAAGAATATTCCTTTTGGTCCCTGTAAAAAAAAAAAAAAAAAAAAAACTATAAGGGCTATATTTACCAAAATCTATACAGTTAGTGTGACTGTGACCTATAATATATGTATAAATTTTACGCTCAATCGAATAAAGTGTTTAGATTCCATCGCACTTTATAACACTTAGGCCCATAGACCATAATGATAAAGAATTTTTCTTTGTGTCCCTGTAAAAAAAAAAAAAAAAAAAAAAAAAAAAAAAAAAACTGTAACTGCTAAATTCATCAAAATGAATACAGTTTGTGCGAAGGTAACTAACAACATGTTTATATTTTTTCAGCACAGATGAATAAGACGTTTAGATGTAATCGCAGTTTAAAGAATTTGAGCCCATAAGCCATAATGATAAAGAACTTTTCTTTGTGTCCTTTGAAAGAACTATAAGTCTTAGATTAACCAAAATCAATAGGATTCGTGCTATGGTGACTATAACATACGTACCAACTTTCAGCTCATTCAGACAAAGCGTTTAGGCGCTATCGTGTTCCTCACACACATACTTATGCATCATCATAAAAATAATAAAAATGAACTCAGGGGACTTCAAAACGTATAAAAACATCAAAATCTCAAAGTCGGATTTTTGTCATTATAACAATGTTTTACTTACATATGTATGTTCGAAAAATAAAAATTTTATATTCAATATTATTTTACATTACTGCATTCATAGTAATTTTATTTCTCTATCAGTAAATTTTAATTTATTTGTTTTTACAATTTTTTTTTGTATGTTTTTTCTTAGTAATAAAAATCTGATGTGGGCACCACATAACTTCCTTATACACTTTTAGAAATATACATAATGTTAAAAAACATTGACATTGGATCCGAAACAGTTGGTAAAAATATTAAAAAAAAGATTTATCACCGTGTTCTGAGCTTTTCTGAAAGTTAGTTAAAAACCGATTGCAAGATTTGTACTGGTAACACTGACGAAGGCAGCAGGGACCCGAAACAGTTGGCTAAAGGTATTAAAAAGATGCATTTTCACCGTTGTACTGAACTATTCTGAAAGTTTCAAATGTCTATCTAGTCGGGAAGTTAGTTAAATAATTTTTCTGTTGAACCATATAAACGCTGCCGAAGGCAGCAGTGACCCGAAACAATTGGCTAAAAATATTTGAAAAATGCATTGTCCCCGTGTTTTGAACTTTTCCGGAAGTTTTAAATTTCTAGCTAATCGGGAAGTTAATTAAAAATCGATTGCAAGATTTGTACTGGTAACGCTGCCGAAGGCAGCAGGGACCCTAAACAGTTGGCTAATAGTATTAAAAAAATGCATTTTCACCGTGTTCTGATTTAGTCTGAAAGTTTCAAATGTCTAGCTAGTCGGGAAGTTAGTTAAATTAATTTTCTGTTCAATCACATAAACGCTGCTGAAGGCAGCAGGTATCGGAAACAGTTGGCTGAAAATATTTAAAAAATGCATTGCCAACGTGTTCTTAGCTTTTCTGAAAGTTTCAAATGTCAAGCTAGTCGAGAAGTCAGTTAACATGCAAGATTTGTCCAAACCGTTTTTGAGTTATTACCATTTTTTGATACATTATGGCCAAAACCTATGTATTTTTGGTCATTGTGAACCTAATTTTCCTAAATATCTCCAAAATGGAAAATCGTACAAAGTCAAAAAAGGGAGGTGCACAACTAGATGTTATAACAAACCTATGTACCAACTCGCAACTTTCTACGTCCAACCGTTTTTTGAGTTATGCGACATACGCACACACACACACACACACACACATACAGACGTCACGAAAAATCGTGTTAAAGTCCCAAAGACGACACTTGTAGGTGTACAACTAAACATCATGGCAGTCACACGTATAAATTGGCAACATTCAGCGATTCCTTTTCGAGCAATGTGAAGTACAAAATCCATTTCGCAAATCGGGATTACTATACTTCGTTATACTTTGTATAAGGAAGTAAAAAATAATAATTCAAATTTATTTTGTTAACAAAAATATCTCAATATAATTTTTAAGGTATTTATTACATTTGGCCCCACATATTTATTAAAATTTACTTTTACATCTACTAAGCACAAAGGAAAGTATAGACTAAGTTTTCAGTTTGTTTTCATTCAATACCTAAAATATAAATAATTATATGAATGAATATTCGTTCAAAAAATATTTTTTACGCCTTTATAATACTTATATAAATATATTTAACATGCTACCAAAATTATTAATACCAAAATCTATAAATATGTTTATAATATTTTTAGAAAGAAACATTTCATCGTGTATCATATAAAGACCGATATTCTAGTTTGGATGGATATCTAATAATAATAATAATAAAGAAGGAGTATTAATTTACTGAAATTTTGAGTAACAGTAGTATAAACTAAAATTTACGCAAAGAGAATCCGAAGTTTTAGTACTTGTAATCCAAGTAAGTAATACATTGAAAAATGCATAATTCAAAATATTTAAAGAAACTGAAATATATAAATGTTCGAATATAGTTGAACATATAATTACCAAAAAGAGTTGCATTTAAGAAATACGTAAATTGAAAATTAAGAAAAAAATACAAAATTTCTTCAGCACTTTCATGTATTTTAAAATCCTTCTGTAATATAAATAATTTTAAGTTTATTATTATTACTTTTTCTTTTTGAAATGATTAAATCAATGTCTGAAAAGGTATATGTCTGACAAGGATATTAAGGGGCAGCCTACTTTTAAAAATACGGATGTCATGCTTGAAACATATATTGACATGGAAGACAGTATTTTTTGACAGTCGAATTAAGATCTGCAAATAAAGAGGAATCATTTAAAACTGATCTTGCTTCGTCCTGGAGATTTATTATATCCATGAAAATGAGAGTACTCGGGCTGATTAAGAATAATGGGCACTTAACAAAATATTAATAACTGGTTTCTGTGTCGTTAGATGGTACTTTCGTCCTGCGGCCTTATAGGTTTTATACAGACTGAAATGGTTTGCTTCAGAATTTTATTGAAAATTTACAATAAAAAAACTGTCAGTTAGAAAAATATTTTCAGCTTAATTTCTTTCAGGTATTTCATAGTAAGCGTTAGAATTAAAATTTTTAAAGAAAGATCCTTTTTGTTTTAAGTATTCATAATAAATTAGACTGCCCTTAAAGTTTCTACATGCGCTGTAACTAAAAACTCTGTAAAACTGCACTGAATAAGAACTATAAAAATAAAATAAAATAATATTCTACAAATTGTGATTTTTTTCCCTTGCTAAATGAGTGATTTTGGTTCCATAGATTCAATTTTCCTAGAGGTGTTAGTCCACTTTGTAGTTAATTGTTTGGCGTTATTTCCTTAGTCTATCATTTTCAGTTCAACCATGAGTATGTGCGTACGTTAAATCACTTTAAAAGTTTTTCTATGGATGTTAGACCACTTGGTAGTTAAATGGTTACGTTATTTTTTTCTTTAGTCTATCATTTCCAGTTCAAACATGAGTGTGCGCGTAGGTTAAATAACTTTAATCAATACCTATTCTCGTCGCAGCCAAAGACCATGTGATTGTATGGAAAAATGTATTTACAGAATTACTCATTACCTACGATTACTTATTTTTTAAATTCCATCTTCGCATTCAAAACATTCATAACTATTTAATTTGTTCTCCTTTTCCAAAAATTTACAGTATTTTATATTTCATTTTATAGCTAACAGTACCAAAAATGTATTTAGATAGTAATTTGCATTAAAAAAAAAAAAAAAAAAAAAAAAAAAGAGAGAGAGAGAGAGAGAGAAAAGAGAAAAGAGAACAAACTTAACAGATATGTATATTTCTGAATGTAAAAACGGAATTATTAAAAATGTATTCGGTAACGAGTATTTCTATAATCAAATTTTCCATATAATAACATGGGCTTTAGCGTAGGGTACGAATAGGTATTCTACTCTTTTAAACAGTCTATCTGGATGTATTTGGCTCTTGTTTTAAACAACCATGGCCGTAGAGCGATAAACTAAACCTAAGTGGATTAATAGCCATAGTAGTATACAAAATAATAATTTAAAAATAAATAGACCCGACAAAAAAAAAAAAAAAAAAAAAAAAAAAAAAAGAGAGAGAGAGAGAGAGAGAGATGACTTAACAGGGTTTAATTTATTTACTTTTCTAAACGTTAATTTAAAAACTTTTCCTGAATGCTTTAGAAAACTTTCTTTAAAATAGTGCATAAAAGAATGTTTAATCTCATCGAGTACATCTCAGAGATAAAAAATGAATGTAAGGGTTTTAATCTAAATTATGGCCGATAAACTCTGATAAATTTCAGTTAATATAAGCACACTATAGCTTGAATAAAATGCCGGTATGTTATGAAAACATAAAATATACATTATATGAAAAAATAATTTTCAATGTATGAAATCAAAACGGGAAAAATCTTCGTTATATGTGTGGAATTAGCCGCTAGATCTGATTATATTAGTGTAAATAAATATTGTGAGGAATTTTATCGAAACATATTTTAATAAAACAATTTTTGACTGGTAATTTTCGTTTTATTTATACGCAGAAAAAAAAATTACAAATGATTTTGTACAAAAATAGTTGAGATTGAGACTGTCTTTCAACATTTATTCAATCTTCATGATTTATTTTTTTCATTTTAGTAAGCTATTTTTGATTGAAAATATTGATATCATGTAAATGTTAAGCATGAATTTTGTCAAAAAAATCTCTAAATAACTTTATTTTCTGATATTTACGAATTTAACATTTAGCTTTAAAGGTTTTGTATGTATTTATATAAGAAAATAATTTATGGAAATATTATGCTACTATTTAAAATTTTCTCAAAAATAAATACCTCGAATGAAATAAATGTAAATTGTTTATCAAAAGAAAAGGAAAAAAGTTATAATAAAAAGTCAGTTAAGAAAATCTTGTTATGTAAAAATTATACTTCTTGAAAAATCAATTATGCCATCAGAAAATTAATGGAATAATTGCAAGTTCGGAAAATACAATTTCTGAAAAAAAAAAAAAAAAAAACGAAAAGGAAAGGAAATAAGAAGCTTGTTGTAACTTTTGCTTTGAAGGTAATTACAGAATATGTTTATATATGACAAATATTAACGGAAAACATTATGCGAAAAACTCCATTACTTGATTTCTTAAATGGTATTAATTTTATTTTTTGTTTGCAAAATTTGCAAAATAAATTTATTAATTTACCTAATGCAAAGCAAAACTGTGATTGTTTATACAAAAATACGGACAAGAAAATTAATTTGTAGATATTTACTGCAGAGGTTTTCGTTAAAATATACAATTTAAAAAAATCTCATAAAAAATTAAATTAGACCGTAAAATTTTTATTTTACGGTACAGGACATCGAAAGTTTACGACACAACGTACGTACAATTGTAAAGTGTTAATAATCAATGACCACCGCATGATTTTTCGTTTTTGTTTTTATTTTCCGTGAAACAGAAATACAATAAAAAAAAAAAAAAAAAAAATAGGAAAAAAAAATAATAACCTTCAACATTTTATTTTTTCAGTTATAAATACAATAATTGCCGAAACGTCAGTGGAGCCTCTCTGTTGAGACTCAAAACGGTTTTGGGCTCTGTCTGTGTGTCTGTCTGTCGCGTATTCCATTTGTATGTATGTATTCCATTTGTAGCCAGCGCAAAAATCAAGCTATTGACTTCCAATGTTTGCCGAAACTAGGGACCCTATATAGAGGGTCCCTATCGAGGGTCCCTAGCCGAAACGGCAGTGGAGGGCCCTCTGTTGAGACTCAAAAGGATTTTGGGTTTCGTCTGTCCGTCTGTCTGTCGTGCGATAGCGGCCGCAAAAATCACGCTATTGACTTAAAATTTTGTACACATGTTCATGATCCCCACGAAATTAGCTGTATAGTTTTGGGTGTGTATTCCATTTGTCGTTCGTGTACAGGGACGCGTCAAAGTTTTTCTTATCCTTACGGCCTGTGTGAAGAATTTGTATGTACCGCAACAACAGCGGCCGCAGAAATCCTTCGATTGACTTGCAAATTGGCGCACACGTTCCAGCTTCGCATATAAGTAGCTGTATAATTTTTATTGCTATATTTTTTATAAACTGTGTACAGGGACACGCCAAAATTCTTAACAATACGGCGTATGGGGTGAATTTCGTTTTAAAGCATTTTAATATCATTACCTTACAATGAAAAAAAAATGAAACTAGCGTACGTGAGTAAGATGTTTAAACTTATGCTGTTTGAAAAAAATATGTGCTCTTAAGCTTTCTAATTAATGTACAGGACCTTACAAAAGTGTTCTGACAATGTCACGTAGCCTTCCAAACTATGTTAAATTTGGAACAATTATTAGTTTTAAACGCAAAATAAACTGAATAGTTTTTACTGGTGTGTACAATGTTTATGGTTCGTTTACAAAGACACACGAAAGAATTTCGTAACATTAGAGCCTATGGACAAATTTTTCATTTAAGCGCGCACTTTAATGTGTTTATGCTGAATTGAACTTAAAAAAGTTAACATACATTATAAAGATGCTCAAAATCTTGTTTACTCTTAAAAAATATTATGTATAGACTAAATAATTTATGGGACCACACAAAATAATTCAGAGTATGTTCTGTATACATCCAAATGATGTTAAATTAGTTTGGGAAATTAATGAGTTACAATTAATTAGGTTTATTCTTATTATTAGCGTTTATAATGACTGTGGCTACTTTTCCGGGATACATAAAGGAATTTAGGAATTTCGTACTATTACGTTCTATAGTCGGTATTTCTTAAAAGTGTATTTTAACATGGTTACACCCCATCAAATATAATGACATTTTATTAGAATTTTAAAAGCATGTTTTCCTGTTGAAAATTGTGGGCATAGAATTGATAATTAGTTTAAAGGATACGCAAAATATTTCCGATATGCTATGTAATTTTTTTTGTATGAAATTTGATAGTTATGAAATTTGGTATTTATGAATTTCAGGGAAATAACACAAGACCGTCGTTTATTAAGAATACATATTGTTGCGTACTTGGGGGTTCGTAAGTTGTCCGAGAATGAAAGGCGAAACTTGCAAAAATTCAGTGATTTATTCACAGAAAGTTCCAGAAAAATACAGGTCTATAAACCAAGTATCAGCTTCAATTCAACCAGTAAACAGAGCTTAAACAACAGCCGTTAACAGCAAAACAACAGTACAAACTGTTTAGCAATAAAACATAAAGCAAGTCTCATTCAAAGAGGCTCAAAGCAAAGCAAGTATTTGACGAAACTGACACAGATCTGAGATTGACCGCCTTGGCAAAAAATGCTCCTTTTATACTATTCTATCGAACACAGACTGTTCTGGAAAATTCTCATATCTCATGAGTCAATGCGATTAGAGCTTCCATATTTGGTATATCCCTAATAAAGATTTTCTCGCTAAGGTCGCAAAAAAAATCAAGGAGGGAAACAGTCGCCAAATTTGGCGCCAAATCCATTTCTTCCCTTATTGGAGCTTTTTAATGCGTTTTTAAAGGAAAATTAGGCTATTTTAACGCTAAAACGACTAGAAATGCACAAAATTAGCATTTTATCGACTTACTAAGCCTCTTTGAAAGAATTCATACAAAAATAAATGCAATTATTTACAATTCCGTAACACTTTATATAATATACAAATAGGTATACAAAGAAAGATACAGCGAGGGGTTGAGGGGGGCTACCGCCCCCCTCAGGAACGTATCTGAGTATGGTAATAAGTCGATCGAATCAATATATACTATTATATAATAAGGAATATATAAAAATGACCTATTGAATAATGTCTGATGCAAATAGGACGTTGAGGCTCCTGATCTGCAGATCCACTAGTTATAAATAAATGTTGTTTCACAATGCGTTATGGAGAAATTATTCTTGTACTTATGTGAAAACATGCAGATTTTTTTAGAATATAATATTTTAAATAGCTATATTATTTTTGTTAACATATGGCATATTTTCCTGTCATAATTCAAGCGTTAATTTTAATTCAGATTTCATACACTTTAATGACACTATGATATGAAAAGAATTTCGAATACGGAATTATTTATTTTTTAAGTATAAGTTAAGGCTTTGTTTGTTCGTTTATATATACGAGATATATATATATATATATATATATATATATATATATATCAAAATTTACGCTTGTGTTACTTGTTTTATATAAATGTAAATTTTGAAACTATATTGCTTTCAATTTCTGTTTCTTTCTTTCTTTTATTTTCTTTATTTTCTTTTTTTTTTTTTTTTTTTTTTTTTTTTTTCGATTGTTGTTTTGTGTGAAAAAATAGTGAAAAAATATGAAATTCTCACTATATATATATATATATGTAAGGAACAAGGAAACTGGAATATCAAGAATGAGTTTCTATACCCTATCCATGATAAAAAAAAATTATCTAAAATGCAATGTTTGACTTTCTTACACTGTGAATTCCAGAGGGTGTTTTTCGCAAAATAACATTACTAGTTTTCAAAAATAGATTTTTTTCTGAAAGCATTACTTCAAATATTCTTTACATAAATTGCAATAATATTAATAATAACAATAATATTAATAACAATAGTAATAATAATATTAATAATAATATTAAAACCTTTTTGTCAATAAATTTCTTTATGTGATGCGTACAAAAATTTTAACTTTCCTCTTTGTTTTTAAAATTTAATTTAAACTCTGATTAATCAGAATGAGAAATATAATTTTGCAAATTTATGTAAAGTATGTGTAACAGTGGTGGACGCTGTACTAGTAGTAGCCATATTTAAAATTAAACTGTAATAATAAACTTTCTAATTCCTGCATAGTTTAGCCTTTAATTTAAATTTGGTATCGCAATCCTTTATTATTACTATCCTGAAGAAAAGAGATTTTGAGCCACCAGTTCTAAAATAGGATATATTTAACTTACAGATGGTGAACTTTTCTTGTTGTTTACAGTAAGGTGTAAGCCAAATATTGTTGATTTTGCATGTGCTCATTTCGAGCTGATTTCTTATCCACTGCTTTCATGAGAGCAAAATGACAACGCAGAACTCATTTGTCAACATTTTTATGTGTTCTCATTATTGTTACCAAAATATGTGCTTAATGGATAGTCCTGTCCACTTTTTTGTCATTTGATTTTCAGGGGGATAACCAATAGTTGATATACACTCGTAACCTCCGAAATTTGGAATGTAGAATGGAATATGAATGGATTTCAAAATTACATCACAATGCTTCAATGCATTTTTTTTTTTTTTTTTTTTTTTTTTTTTTTGCAACTTTTTAGAAAAGAAAAAAAAAAGCATTTTTATTTATTTATTTATTTATTTATTTTTAAACGACACACAAAGAATTCTTCAAAATATCTGAAAGGGAGACTTGATAACCCTGTTATTTATAAGATTATGTCACATACGGGTGAGTAAATTGTCGTTTAGAAATTAGGACACATTAAAATAAAGTAATAATATTAAAGTTTGTAATGTTTTTTTTAGAGGTAACTCATTTTCAATTTATGATTCAACTTTATATGTTTTTTTAATTTTTTCTCACATTAAATCCCCCCCCCCCCCAAAAAAAAAAAAAAAAAAAAGTTTATTTAATATATATTTTCAGTCAGTTCAAATTTGATTTCGCCTTTTCTTAAATAGAAAAAAAAAAAAAAAAAAAAAAAAAAAAAAAGCCCACTACTTGCACAGAAAAGTGATTCCTGATGAATTTTCCCATGTCCACTTATAACGCATTTTAAGCTCTCTGAGAAAATCATTTTTTGAGAATAATATTGCATCTGTTAGCATTTTTCTCAGTGCAGTAATGTATAGCAAATGTTATTTCAGTCTCAAACCACCGATTACGCATACAGCTTCTAAAATTAAGAATATTTCACAAAAAACGCCTGCAAATGTGTTTAAAGTGGCCACTAATAGTACGATTACCCTATTGAAAAAATGTATTTATAAATAATTTGCAAAAATTAATACTCAGTTGCTAGTTCAAAAATATACGAAAATTAAACATTAGCAGTTTTAGTAATGTATACACAAAATTAGGACTTTTTCCAATGAAATGTTCAGTATCAATAAATAGCGTGAATATTTGGCTTAAAAAAAAAAAAAATGTACGTTTAAACTCTTTTCTCTAAAACTCTAAAAACTTTACAAATGACTGAATTGTAAATTAAAGAAATCGCGATTATATTGCCTCCGTTCATAAAACACATAAGATACATAAAATTAATTTGAAAAAGCTTTTAAATATCTGTTTAATGTTTATTTTCTAATATACTTGGTAATATTGAAGCATATACTTATTTTAAATTGACAGTTATGAAAAAATATAACTTTTAATTATATATATGTATAACTGGCAGAATAAACCCTAATAAAAAAAATTTTTTTCTTTGATTTAATTATTAGTATACGTTAAAAGTACATATCTGTAAAAAAAAAAAAAAAAAAAAAAAAAAAAAAATGGATAAAATTCCTTTTTCTGTAAAAAGAAAAAAAAAAAAAAAAAGTTGATTATGTATATTTATTGATATTATATCATCTATGCATATAAATTTCGAAGTGATAATCGTTTATCAAGTTTATATTTAACAGAAGAAACATTCTAATAAAATTAATGAACTTATTTAATTCAAAAACTAAATTGAAAAATATTGATTTATTATTACATTTTAGTTTGAACTTGCTGGTTTTTCGCTTATTTTTTATTTGAAATTACTATGTATTTATTTTACAGACTGTATACGTTCAACTTATTTGTGTTCTAAATCTCGATTTTTGTGGATTAATTTTAAAATATGTTCCTTCATATTCTTCTATGTTAAGGATTATGCAGTAATAGACTATAATAACAAAACCACACTTTTACTTGAAAGAATACAAAAACATAAAATATTCTAAAACTTATTAGAAGCACATAATCAATCATTGCTTTATTAAATGGAGTAGAAAAAATTACATTTAAAATACATTATTAAATGATTTTTGAAATGTCAAACATTGTGAAATGCCATCTTCTGTGTTAACTTCAGCTCGATTTATATTATCTGATTAGGCTAAAGATTAAAAAGAAGAATATAACAGACTTTATATAACTTATAAAGAAGTTATTTCATTTAGAAAACAGAGGGGATATATACTCCTATGAAAAATAGCCTCCTCTCAAACATTTTATTGCTAAACTAATCGTTACTTAAATACTAGATAATCATTGAAACATATTCCATTTAACCTAATCTTTGAAAATTACTCTTAAATCCAACATCTATTCAAAACTTCGACTAAAATCACATTTTTACTCAAAACTCACAGAATATCATTAAAATCTACCATCAAATCTCCTTTCTTGCACAAATCAATTCATTATTCAACACTTTTGTCTAAACTACTTAACTTCATTCTTTTAAATCCCCTAACACACAAATATGCTATTCAAGTCCAATGCTGAAAAAGTTCCAAAACTTTATCAAGAAACTTTGTAAACCTTCGAAAATACTATGCTACTTCGTATGTGTCATTTCTCAATCTTTGTCAGCTTATTGAACCACGAACAATTTCTGATCAATACAGCATCACTAATAATCAGCAATGTATTAAGGGTTAATTAGGTATTATACCTGGCAAGTATGATGACCTTTTTTGAGATTTGTTTATTTTAAGTTGTTTTGACATGTAACTGCATTGATGACAGATCGTTTGTTATCAGAAACTTTTGAAATTTTTGGGAATTAATTTAGATATACAGAAATTCATAATGTGGATGTCCCTTTTTAATCATTTTTCCTATTTACTTTTAATTAAATTAATTAAATAGGGCCCGGCAGATTGACAACTGAATATCATTTCTATATATTGGATACGAATTCTGAAGGTTTCTTAGTAAAAATACCATTGAAATACGATTGTATGTCTGTCTATCTCCTCATGAACTACGAAACGCATAAAGATTCAAAAAAGACCAAGGATTTTTAGTTGACAATTTAAATTTAGTTCTTCCAATTAGTTAAAAAGATCCAATTTAAAACCCAAATCTAACACGTTGTGTTGAGCACACATTATTCACCTACAGCAGTGTCCTTCATAAAGTTGGCAGGAAAAATACAACCAGTGGCAGCAGGATAGGTGACAAAAACCACAAAAACCTTAATGACCAAAATTATCCTTAATCAACCGAAACAATGTTTTAGTTGATTTAATTTTTTTTTTTTTTTTTTAAGTTTTATTTATTTCCAAAGTGAAAATGGTGATACGATTAAAAAAAATCATTTAAATAGGGTTGATAGTAAAGCGAAAAAGTAGCCTTGCATTTCACTGAATATTGTTAGCGCGCTGTATATTGTTAGATTTAGGAATATGTTAATGTATAGTTTTTAATGATTTTAATAATTTATTTATTTATTTATTTATTTATTTTTTAAACAACAAAATGAACTAATTATTTCTTTCTGTTCATCAAAAAATGAAATTGGTGATACATGAAAAGGAAAAAAGGAATTTTTCTGAACAGCTTTGCTAAAAAAAAATAATTGTTTTTATTGTATAATAAAAATATTAATAATGCATTATATTGAAACACACCAAAAAAGTAATTTTGGAGTTATTTTTCATTATATGATAAAAATTTAAGAGGTAAGTTCTGTAGATACCTAAGGCATAATTGTCATTGGAAGACTATTTGATTCAATTCGTTACTATAATGAATAGTACTGATAAAATCTGCAAAATGGACTGATGCAATTGCGATGGCCACACTATAAGTAATACCGTTAGAACTATATATTATAAAAAAAAGAAAACATATTCGGAAATATTACAGATCATTTCTAAAAGAAGTTGATTTTATTTTAGCTAGTGAAAATCTAAAATTCATTTCATCCATAAATTTTCTTTTTTATGTTTGACACTTTTCATTTAAAATGGAAAATGTGTTTATCTGATAAAAAGAAGTAATTAAATATTATAACTTTTTTTTTTTTTTTTCATGTTACTACTATTATTATTATTTATTATTTAATGTCTGACAAAAGATTTTAACTCAGTATTTGAATTTAAATTTAGTTAAACAAGAAAAGAAAGAAAAAAAAAATTACGTTCAATTGAAATTTTTCAAAATTTACAAACTGGAAACAAAGGCCATGCATTTTTTATTGCTATATATTGTGACATTAATATGCCACAGTCCTCTAGAAAATAAGTCAAAACAAAAGTCATTTGAAAAAAAAGAATCTCAATCCAGTAATTTCAAAAGCCGTGAATATTTTATTGAGATATTAAAACATATAAAAAGATGACATAAGAGGACAAATCCAGTTCGTATCCATGGATTATGAATTCGTTAAAAATGATGGTGGAGGAGAGAGAGATTTTAATTCACGAAAATTTTACATCTTGACAGCACGGTGATTATAGTCGAAGTGTGCGGAATCAAGATCGACTACACATTTGTAATCCGCCAGATTCAGAAGCACATTCAGAAGCTAACGGCGCCAATTAAGTTTTCTTTGTCATAATGTTATTCCAATGTGAATTTTTAAATCTAGAAAAGACGGTTAGAAGTAAAGCAACCCTAACCGGGCATACATCACTGCGCCAAAATAACGGTTACAAACAGGTGCAGATAATCATGAAATTCTAGCGACTTGATGTCTAAATTATAAGTCATTTAGACCAACACAAACCGCAATTAATTATATTACTAGCGAGCTTCGCCCGCTAGCGGATCAGTATTTTTAAATGAATCACTATAATGACTGAATTCTAACAATCTCCCAATCACTATAATTAATGAATCCCTAACAGTAACTTTTAGTGTTAAGAAAAGAAAGTTTAAAAAAAATCATTTCTGATTGGGTAAAAAGTCGGCCCGGGTCCCCACCGCCTTCGGCAGCGCAGTCACGTGCGCGCTGCGCGCGCACAATTGACGGGATACTGTTGTGAAAAAAACAATTTCCACATATGTTAAATTTGCAGAATTAGCAGTGCAGTGAAATGATAGTTGCTCAGCTCTAATAAGCTATAAAAAAGGATAAATATATGTGGCATTCATTGAAGACAAAAGTTCAATTAAAACAGTTTATTAAAGTTGAAACAAAAGATGAATAACATTAAACCAGTTGAAACAATTGTAGAATCTTGCTGACGAAAGGTTAAATACCCTTAAAATACTGCCATACTGAGTTCAAATAGAAAGCTACTATTCATTGTGACATAACTAGATGCACTAAACGAACAAGTCACAAAAACGTAATTTACAATCATAATAAAACTAAACAGTTTATAATTATATCGAAATACCAGCTCATGACTTTGAGCTAAACTGAAAAAACATAAACGCTTAAAAGATTAAGGGCTTCAGAGCTTAAGAGCTTAAGAGAGTAATTACATATTTCCTACCTCCTTTTATAGTCGCGAAACGGATTCAAAGTAACAGCTACTTGATGCTGTAGAATAGGAACGCCTCCCATAACTATAGCAACACGACGCTGCGAGTCAACCGCCATCTATGGGCTAAGCAAAGAGACTCTGCAGTTGAAAAAATATTACATCTCCTCGCTAAGTAGCGAAATGAACAATCCGTAAAAGGATTTAAACATATTTTTCTTTAAGTTAATTTTAATAAAATATGCTTTTAAATATGAGGTAAGTAATTAAAGTTATTTCAAAAGACTTAAACATAAATATACTGATAAGGAATATAATTTTTAACTAAAAGTAATTATCATTAAGTTTTTTAATTTTAATATATCTTTAACTCAAATGGCAGTATCACAAAAGGTAATAGCACTAAACGCTATAATTCATTTAATTAATAACTTAAACTTTAAAGGTTACAAAGTGAATTTAAATTATATTTAAGTAGTGAATGAATTTAAATTTAAATTTGAGAATCAACACGGAAAGGGTACAAATTTTACAACAAGGCCCCCCACCGTGTTGATTCGACAAACACAAACGTCAGCAATTACAATTTAAACTTTATTAGAAAAGAAATAAAAAAAAAAAATCCTTGAATATTTAGTGACTTGATGAGGGATTCACATATGTCTTCTACAGAATATACTTCACACAAAGCTAGAAGGTTTGTCAATCTTGTAAATCATAAGATCAAGAGTCCACAAGTCCAACTCACAATTTCAAAAAAACAGTAGCACTATCAATATACTATACACATCTACTAAAAGAAAGAGCAAAATATTAATACAGAGCAAATATGCACAGCATTTCAAGGAAACCTTTTTTTCCCCCATTCCCCATTGTCAAAATAAGAAAACGATAATATTCACAAATATATGAAACATTTATATAACATACACATAACCAATTACACGTAGCGCTACGAATTTCTCTCATACAAAAGTTAAACTAAACTATACATCACTACACAATGGAAAACGTAGGAAAAATCCACCAAGAAAATGCATACATATCCCTCTAAAAACATTTTTCAATTTAAAAAAAAAATTAAATATATATTATACTTTCAAAAAAAATTTAAAGTTACTTTATGTACACTTACTTAATAAATACCTTATTTACAAATTTAGACATATCACCTTTAGTAAGGGGCTTTGTGAAGGGATCGGCAAAGTTATCTTTAGTATTTACATATTTTAAATCAAACCGTTCCTCAAATAGCCATTCACGGATGAAAAATAATTTTACATTAATATGTTTCGATTTGTTATTCTCTATAGGAGATCTCGTAAAATTAATAGCTGCTTGGTTATCAGCAAAAAGTATTGGTGGTTCATATGAAATAGAAATTAATTTAAAATCAATACAATCTCGTAATATATTATCAAACCACATTAATTCTTTAACCCCGTCACACATGGATACAAATTCGCTTTCCATGGTCGAAAGACAAACACTTTTTTGCTTAAAAGTTTTCCAAGAAATAGGGCTATTATCCAAAAATAAAATTTGTCCCCCCATTGATATGAAGTCATCTCTATTCATCGCGAAATCAGCGTCAGAGAAAGCAGTTAAACAAGGATTAAAACAATTCAAATTTAATTTCAAATCTCGAGTACACGAAACATACCCAAGTAATTTAATTAATCCATTCCAATGATTAAACCCCGGTGAATTTTGAAATTGACTGAATATATTAACTGCGTAGGCAATATCAGGTCGTGTCCTGTTTGCAATGAAAGATAGACATCCTAAGATATTCCGATATGGAAATCTAGACATTTCATCAATTTCATTTTGATTAGTAGGACAATCTTTTTTCGAATACTTAATGCCTTTTACAATAGGTAATGAGCAATAAGGAATATTATAACATTTAAACCTGTCATACACTTCATTAATATATAATTCCTGAAAAATTTGTACTGAATCATTTTCATAATTAAATTCTACACCAAGTAATTTCTTGGTTTTACCTAAAATTTTTATATCAAATTTACCTTTTAATAAATTAAGAATTTTATCTATATGAAATTGATTTTTACCAAACAAAACTAAATCATCTACATAAACTAATAAAACAATATAATTTTCAAAATAATATGAACAATTACACCAGTTAAATTTATTAAACCCTAAATCTAATAGTACTTTATTTAACTCATAATACCAGAGCCGACCACTTTGATGAAGGCCATATAACGCTTTGTCTAATTTACAAACAAGATTTTCCCCTCCCTTTACAACATATCCTTTTGGCTGAGACATATAAATTTCCTCTTTTAAAGGTGCATAAAGATAAGCACATTTTATATCACATTGAACGTTATGCCATTTATAACATGAGACCAATAATGAAAAAAAGAAACGTATTACTGAGAAATTAACGACGGGTGAAAACGTCTCGTCATAAGTGTCCCCCTTTATCTGATGAAAGCCCTGGGCCACGAGCCTCGCTTTAAAGCGGGCAACGTTTCCTAGCTCATCTCTTTTAATGGCGTATACCCATCTATTTCCCAAAACTTTTTTCCCCTCCGGTAAATTAACTAGATGCCAAACTTTACGGGTTTTCATATTATTTATCTCATCATCCATGGCATTTTTCCATTCAACACATTCTGAAGATTTAACGGCCTGATTATATGTTTTAGGTACAGGGATCACTAGTCATGATTTTTTATGAGTTAAACTTGAAGTTGGGTTATCTGCGTTTTGCCGATCAACCACCCCCTCGAACTTATTACTACTAGAGAAATAAAAAAAATTAGAGTCAAAAATTAAATTATTTTTATCACAATATTGTCTGACATCGTTCATCGATCTCAACCTAGTTTTAGTGTTGTCCGGGTAATAGAAGATGTCAACTCTCTCACTCATTTTTCTGGGTACGGGTTTTCTATTCCAAGTAATTGAAGAAAGAGGTTTAAGAGAAGATTTATCTACAGGAGTTTCATCGACGGGCTCGTCACTAGAATCATCGGGCTCACTTCCGAAAACAATGTCAACAGGATCGGAAGCTTGACAATCAACTGGACTTTCCGGAAGTAAGTCCAATTCCTCCAGTGAGGTGCCCATCACCGCTCCACTGCATTTACTAAATAGCTGATCAGAGAACGTTACGTTTATAGTTTCAACTATTTTATTTTCATCCTCCAACCAAATTTTATACCCCTTAGTCTTTAATGAATAACCTATTAATACTCCCTTTTTAGCCTTAGGTTCAAGCTTATGGTTTCTATGCTGTTTTGGGATCCCTACATACGAAATTAACCCAAACGGCTTCAGGTGTCTTACGGATGGTTTAAACCCAGTATATAACTCAAAAGGAGTCTTAGTTTGTCCTCTGTGGATTAAACGGTTCCAAGTGTACGCGAAATACAACATTGCATCGGGCCAAAAAGAAAAAGGTAAACCACTATCCGTGATAATAGCTCTAACACAATTTAAAGAAGTTTGATTAAACCGCTCACTTAACCCATTTTGCTCAGGTGTGAACGTGTTAGTTAACTCATGAACAACTCCATTTTTACTACAAAAAGATTTGAAATTGTCATTTACAAATTCGGAACCATTATCCGTACGAATAGCTTTTAATTTCTTATTCAAACTACGTTCAGCCCGTGCAATGTGCCTCTCGAATACACCAAAAACCTGAGACTTATCCCTTAAAGGATAAACAGCAACCCTTTTAGAAAATCCATCAATAATGGACAAAAAGAACCTTTCCCCATTTTTACCAGTTACCTTAATTGGGCCCCAGACGTCCATAAATACTTTCTCTAACGGTGATTTAACGCCATGAACATCGGATGATTTAAAAGACACACGGTTTTGTTTACTAATCCTACAAGGCTCACAAAAAAATTTCTTAAACTTAAGTTTAGGAAGGCCCCTTACCCCGTTCTTCTTGCTAGTATTTACAATAGTATCAGGATTTACATGCCCAAAACGAGCATGCCAATACCCAATTTCATTAACTTTTGCAAGAGAAGCTGAAGGATTTTCTGGGTGCCCCCCATTCACTTTACTCCCCTTTTTAATTTTAGAAACATTAGGATATAAATAGTAAACACCGTCTTTAATTTTAGCAGTAAAAATATGTCTTTTATCTCTACCGAACACCGACACTCGACCCTTACCGCCAGTGTATGTGGCACCGTTCACATCTAATTTAGGACCTGATATTAAATTTTTCCGTAACTTTGGAGAATATAACACATCTTTTAAATACAATACATTTTTACCAAAATTCAACTTAACAGTTCCTTTAGCAGTAATAGGAAAACTAATACCATCGATCGCGACAAAAAGCTCCTCTCCCTCAACAGAAGTATAATGCTCAAAAAGCTCTAAATTTTTTAGAAAATGATTTGAAGCAGCAGTATCAAAAATAAAGCTGTCATCATCACTTAAATTACTAAAATTAGCTTGAGCTATGTAGTAGGAGGGGGGAGATTTGCATTTGTCACGACCGTTGGAGTTATACTTTAAATTTCTAGGTTTAAATTTAACATTACTATTCAAAAAACAGTTTTTCTTTAAGTGGCCAATACGGCCACACTTAAAACAAGTTAAAGGTTTTTTACCTTTGTGCTGGACGTTCTGTATCTGAACACTGTTATAGGCATCTTTCTTAATATCACCTTCTCGAAGCTGTAGACGCGATTCCTCCGCTGTTAACTCGGACACAATACTCTGGAACTTGAACTGGTCGTTCTTCCAACGCAACAAATATTGCACTGCAGATTCAAACTTGGATGGTAAGTGTTGCAAGAGCTGGAAACAGCAATACACATCTTCCATAGCATGGCCAATTTCACGCAGCAGGTCCAGTATTCTTGATAACCGGGTTACAAAAGAATTCACTGTTTCATTCTCAGACATTCTACAATTAATGAACTCTGTAAACAGTCCCATATGATGAGCTCTTGAGTCTGATATAAAGGTCTTCTTCAAAGTCTCCCAGGCATCAATAGCACAATCACAATTTTCAATAATGCTTCTGACTTCAGGCGATGTATTCAGATAAATAGTTGATAATGCAACTCGAATACGTGATTTGAAATCCTCCACTTGTTTTGAAGTTATTCCAGACTCAGCGTCTTCAACAGGCAGTTTTTCTTTTTTACATATTATATTCCAGCAGTTTCTTTCAATTAAAATAAATTTAATGTCCTTGACCCACGTAGTATAATTATTCATCCGTAATTTTTCAATCGTGGGGTTTAAACTCACTGCCATTTCAATTTCTTATCTTCAAACAATTAGAATGCCATAAAAACTATTATCAAAATTTTAAATGCTATGAGCTGACAACGAGCCAAATTGCCCATAACCACTTGTTGTGAAAAAAACAATTTCCACATATGTTAAATTTGCAGAATTAGCAGTGCAGTGAAATGATAGTTACTCAGCTCTAATAAGCTATAAAAAAGGATAAATATATGTGGCATTCATTTAAGACAAAAGTTCAATTAAAACAGTTTATTAAAGTTGAAACAAAAGATGAATAACATTAAACCAGCTGAAACAATTGTAGAATCTTGCTGACGAAAGGTTAAATACCCTTAAAATACTGCCATACTGAGTTCAAATAGAAAGCTACTATTCATTGTGACATAACTAGATACACTAAACGAACAAGTCACAAAAACGTAATTTACAATCATAATAAAACTAAACAGTTTATAATTATATCGAAATACCAGCTCATGACTTTGAGCTAAACTGAAAAAACACAAACGCTTAAAAGATTAAGGGCTTCAGAGCTTAAGAGCTTAAGAGAGTGATTACATATTTCCTACCTCCTTTTATAGTCGCGAAACGGATTCAAAGTAACAGCTACTTGATGCTGTAGAATAGGAACGCCTCCCATAACTATAGCAACACGACGCAGCGAGTCAACCGCCATCTATGGGCTAAGCAAAGAGACTCTGCAGTTGAAAAAATATTACATCTCCTCGCTAAGTAGCGAAATGAACAATCCGTAAAAGGATTTAAACATATTTTTCTTTAAGTTAATTTTAATAAAATATGCTTTTAAATATGAGGTAAGTAATTAAAGTTATTTCAAAAGACTTAAACATAAATATACTGATAAGGAATATAATTTTTAACTAAAAGTAATTATCATTAAGTTTTTTAATTTTAATATATCTTTAACTCAAATGGCAGTATCACAAAAGGTAATAGCACTAAACGCTATAATTCATTTAATTAATAACTTAAACTTTAAAGGTTATAAAGTGAATTTAAATTATATTTAAGTAGTGAATGAATTTAAATTTACATTTGAGAATCAACACGGAAAGGGTACAAATTTTACAACAGATACACGCGCTGCGCGCGCGTATTCCTTCCCTAACCCTTCGTGCACCCTAAAAAAAAATAATTTCTGATCGGGTAAAAACTCACACCGGGTCCCCACTGCCTTCGGCAGCGCAGACCCATGCGCGCTGCACGCATATATTCCTTCTCAAGTCAAAATTTTATTCTTAAGAAAATTTAAAAAATCATTTCTCATCGGGTAAAAATTCGGACCGGGTCCCTACTGCCTTCGGCAGCGCAGTCCCGTGAGGGCTGAACGCGCACAAGTTAACGGATACACGCGCTGAGCGCGCGTATTCCGTCCCTGATCTTTCCTGCCCCCTAAAAAAAATCATTTCTAATTGGGTAAAAGCTTAGACCGTGTCCCCACTGTCTTCGGCAGCGCAGTCCCGTGCGCGCTGCGCGCGCGTATTGCTTCCCTGATCCTTCGTGCCCCCTAAAAAAATCATTTCTGATCGGGTAAAAACTCACACCGGGTCCCCACTGCCTTCGGCAGTGCAAACCCATGCGCGCTGCGCGCACATATTCCTTCTCAAATCAAATTTTTATTCTTAAGAAAAGAAAATCAAAAAAATCATTTCTCATTGGTTAAAAAGTCGGGACGAGTCCCCAGTGCCTTCGGCAGCGCAATTCCGTGCGAGCAGCGCGGTTAGGGGATACGCGCGCGGTGCACGCCTATTTCTTCCCCCACCCTTTCATGCCCTCTTAATTAACCTACGTATACCAATTTTGAACGATCTAACTAAATTGGCTGAGATGCAAAAGAAAACGTAATCAGGACACCTCAAAACGTCTAAATCTGGTGAAAACTTTCGATAATATAAAAGTACTTTCTGATTCAGGACACCTCAAACGTGTAAATGTCGTGAAAACTTTCGATAATTTAAAAGAACTTTAAAATATCTTTCGAGTGATGTAGTAAAAATAATTTAATTATAATTAAAAATTGAAATATTGAAATTTGAAAAAATTACAGCGCCATCTGGCGGTAGAAATTTCTGTATTCCACTGTTCGAATCCAAATCAAAAAAGCTTTCTAATGATGTATTACTTATGAAATTATTTTAATTAGTAGCTGAGATACAAAAGAAAACTCATTCGGGAAACCTCAAAACGTGTAAATCTGGTGAAAACTTTCGATAATATAAAAGAACTTTAAAATATCTTTCAAATGATGTATTAAAAATAATTTAATCATAATTAGAAATTGTAATATTGAAATTTGAAAATATTACAGAGCCATATTAGAAAACCTATTCAGGACACCTCAAAACGTGTAATTCTGGTGAAAACTTTCGATAATTTTAAAGAACTTTAAAATAACTTTCTAATGATGCATTAAAAATAATTTAATCATAATTAGGAATTGAAATATTAAAATTGAAAATATTACAGCGCCATAAAAGAAAACTTATTCAGGACACCTTAAAACGTGTAATTTTGGTGAAAACTTTCGATAATTTAAAAGAACTTTAAAATATCTTTCGAATGATGTATTAAAAATAATTTAATTATAATTAGAAATAGAAATATTGAAATTTGAAAATATTACAGCGCCATAAAAGAAAACTGATTCAGGAGACCTCAAAACGTGTAAATCTGTTGAAAACTTTGAATAATATAAAAGAACTTTAAAATATCTTTCGAATGATGTATTAAAAATAAATTAATCGTAATTAGAAATTGAAATACGCGTATTAGAATAAAATGTAATTTCCAATTAAAATTTAAATTGTTTGCAAAGTCGATGAAATTTGAACTGCAAGGCTCTCTTGTGATGTTAGTTCTTTGTACCAAGTTTAGTGTGCGACACTGAAAAACTAAAGCCTTTTCAAAATCGCAATTTTTAATCGCAGTACCAAAACACGTGACCTCATTAAATACCAGATGTTTCTTTCTCTTTCCGTTCAAGTTTTTTTTTTCCTTTCCATCAGACATCGTTCTTCCGTGAAGTGGTTGCCGTAGAAACGGCAACGAACACATTTTACAATCTCATAGAATGAAGTTCGTCTTATTCAAATGAATGCTTCAATGGCTAAAATTAAAAAAATTATAACTCATTCAGTTTTTGAAATTTTCTCTCAATCTTTTGGGAATTAAATTATAAAAGCAAGAACTATATACAAAAAAAAAAAAAAAAAAAAAAAAGAAAGAAATGATTTATCTCTAAACGCTTGTGAGTTATAAAATGTTTTGTGAAAAAATCGATGTTTGGTAAAATGTAAAAATATGGATCGCTAATCCGTATTTTGTAAAAATGTTTATATGGTTCGAAAGAGGATTAAATGGCCTTTATTTATATACCAGTTGTTAAGAAATGGAAGAGTTACTCGGTCGTACAGAGCGTTTTAAAAAATACGATCGAAAAAAAGAGATATTTTCGACCCTTTTTAAAACTTTTTTTTTTTTAAATATAAAAAATCCGTATTTTTAAAAGAAAATTGTACCGTAAGACTCGGTAATAAATGCTCTTTCTTTTGGTACAGGTGTATTTCGATATCTCGAAACGTTCGAGCAGGATCGCTTTACAAAAAACCCACGAAATTTTCTCTCTTTGCTTTTTCTTTTGAGGTAAGCTGTTTCGTAACAAAATGACGGTCGGTTGCGATTTTGAATCGTTTTTTGATTTGACATGGGTCGACATTTTGATTAATATCTCCGCTAATTAGGGTCGCATCGTTTAGCAAATGTTTATCAGTATCATGCTTTAAAATATCACCATGTTTTATTTTGAGTTAATTGATCTCTTGAGCATGCAAATGTGTCTGATTTTTTGAAAAAGTATGCACCTCCGTGCAATAATGTACGGAGAATGTATCACTGTTTTAAGACAGCAGTTTTCATTAAGTCAGTCCCTTTTTTACCGTCCTAGTAGCTTTTTCTTCAGCTCGAAATAAATTAAGCATGACTTATCAGAGAAAATTCAGCCCAATATTTAACTGCTTTTTTTTTTTTTTTTTTTTTTTTTGCCGCCTAAAGCCGAATTTCCAGTTTAAACGGCCAACAAATTTTTTATTTTGCTGAAAACAATTTTACCAATATTTCGTTAACATTTAAATATTTTGTCCTCTTACATATTAAAATAATTTTTAAATTTCATTCAAAAATTAATACCTTTTGTGACATGGTTAACTGCCTTATTCTTACCATTTTTGAAATAATTTCTAAAATTACACCGACCAATAAGTTCTCATACACTTTCAAATCTTTATTACAATAACACAAAATAAATTACACAAAAACTTTTTGCATCAAATTAAAAAAGCAATCATTGAGTATCTTTACAATAAAGCCTTTGGAATAATTCCGCCTTTTAGTTTCTTAACGAGCTTAAGTGTCTTTTCAAATCCATCACATGCGGCACGCACGGCTTCTATTGACATTTCCTACCATATCTTTTGAATTACATTTTTGAATTTGCTCAAATCAGTGATTTTATAGTTATTCAGTTGGGAGAGCATATATGACCACGCAAAATAATGAAGCGGGTTCATATCGGGGGAGTTGGGGAGCCATTCGTTCTTTGGCAAAAAGCCAGCTAAATTTTGACTGCACCACTCCTGAACCACACATGCGGTATGAGAAGGGGCACCATCTTGTTGGAAGCAGAAATATTCTGCCCCATACATACTCTGGACATTTGGGAGTAAAACGTTTTCCAAAACCTCAGTTTTATAATATTGGGCATTGATTTTTAACCCCTTATCAACGAAGACTAACGGTAGTTTTCTTCTTTTGGAAATAGCGGCCCAAACCATCAGAGACGAAGCATTTTGATAACACGGAACGTAATGTTGGCTCTCAGGGATGTTATCAATAGAAACTGACCATACTCTGTCATTTTTGGGGTTGAGACTTTGCTGTAAACTGAATAGTTTCTCGTCTGAAAAGACAAATTCATCCCCAGCGTGCCAAGCAAGAATTTCTTCCACCCTTTGCTTCCCTTTCATCATAGCAGACTCTAAAACTCCGTGAATTTTATGTTTTCTACAAACCTTGCACCCAAGGTCCGTTTTCAGAATGTTTAACATTGACTCCTTCGATATTTTGTGCTCTCGTGTTAGTTTTCTAGCAGATCTTTGTCCGTTACGTCGTAACCTTTCCCTGACCCTTTTCGCTGCCTCTTTTGTCAGAACGGACCTCGGTCTGCCAGATCTTTTTCTGTCATCGACAGAGAACGTCTTATTATACCCTCTGATAGTTCTGTAAATGAACTATCTCTTCACCCCCAGGGCTTTCAAGTCTCTGAACATTTCACCGGCTGCTCTTCTTTGACGAATTTATTTATCACAATTTCTCTCAATTTCTTCATTCTACCTAATTAAAGAAAAATTATAATAACTACAACATTTACACTTGCAATAGCTTTATACCTTACACTAAATTGCCTGCAAAATAATTGGGACTACAGTAACACATATGTACAACTTTTTAACGTGCTTCAAAAGTTGTATGAGAACTTATTGGTCACGGTGTACAGTTTTTCTGACAATTGCATTTTGTTTTTAACACTGGACTCAATGCTAAAGTATGTATGGATGATAACACAATAAAATCAGTTCGAAAATTTGCTATATATATATATATATATATATACATGATTTTTTTTTTTCGTTAAAATTAAAAAAAATCTATAAATTTGTTTTAAATTATTACAGATTTGTAGTTCAACCATTCGTTTTAAAGGTATTCGCAAGCTCTTTTGAATGATACCCATCATGAAAATTTACTCCCCTCGAGGGGGGACTTCCCCCCCAGGGGGGGAGGCGAGGCTCTTACATACACAAAAAAATTTTCCCAGTTAACTATCTCTATTACAAAAAATATATGTTCGTTTCATTTGGTTTAGTGCAGTCTATAGACGTTAAACTCTACTTTCCTGCAATTTCCCCCATAGACGTAATGTATTAGAATTCTCTTGATTGTCCCTGTACACGAACCATTTGCTTGATCTCAACGAAAAGCTTACTGTAGCGTCCCTATATGATACACATTTAGAATACCAAGTTTGAACTTTCTGCCATAATTTGTTCTTGAGATATGCTGATAACAGACAGACACACACACAGACATACAGACACACACACAGACCATTTGCTAAAAACATGATTTTCGTATTCAGGGGACCTCAAAACGTGTAAATATAACAAAATCTCGCGTTCGAAAATTTGACCCAAAAACAATACTTTCTCTACCTTATGGGTAAGAGAAAGTAAAAATTGGCGGTTGTAGAAGGTGAAAAAGAAAACATCCAATTGCGGCTTTTTTTTTTTTTTTTTTTATTCTATCGCTTAGTGTACATAAACATTGTTATTTAACCGCATGTTTCCACTAAAATTAATAATAATAATAATAATAATAAATCTTATTTTCTTTTATTCTCAGCTTTTGTTTTTACTGTTACCTGGCATATACTTTCAAAAAACATACATTTCAAAAACATCATGTTTAACTCATTGGATGCCAAACACTTTTTTTTTTTGCCCGTTTATGGCATTATGTATATTTCGTAATGATACATGTTTTCTACTTTCTCTTACCCATAAGGTAGAGAAAGTATTGTTCTTGGGTCAAATTTTCGAACGCGAGATTTTGTTATATTTACTTTCTCTTACCCATAAGGTAGAAAGTATTGTTTTGGGGTCAAATTTTCGAACGCGAGATTTTGTTATATTTACTTCCTCTTACCCATAAGGTAGAAAGTATTGTTTTTGGGTCAAATTTCCGAACGCGAGATTTTGTTATATTTACACGTTTTGAGGTCCCCTGAATACGAAAATCATGTTTTTAGCAAATGGTCTGTGTGTATGTCTGTGTGTGTGTCTGCCTGTAAAATGTTATCAGCATATCTCAAAAACAAATTATGGCAGAAAGTTCAAATTTGGTAGTCTAAATGTGTATCATATAGGGATGCTACAGTAAGCTTTTCTTTAAGATCAAGCTAATAGTTCGTGTACAGGGACAATCAAGAGAATTCTAATACATTACGTCTATGGGGGAATTTGCAGGTAAGTAGAATTTAACGTCTATAGACTGCACTAAACCAAATGAAACGAATATATATTTTTTTTAATGGGGATAGTTAACTGAGAAAAAAAAATGTGCATGTAGGAGCCTCGCCTCCCCCCCCCCCCCTAAAGGGGAAGTCCTCCCTCGAGGGGACTAAATTTTAATGATGGGTATCTTTCAAAAGAGCTCGCCAATACCTTTAAAATGAATGGTTGAACCATCGATCTACGATAATTTAAAACAAAGTTCTCGATTTTTTTTACTTTTAACGAATTTTTTTTTTTTTTTTTTTTAAATATTGAGAATAAAATGAGCTTTTTTTGGATATTTGGTGTTATACTACTTCTCTAATATGGAAATCATCTGCATTATCATAAAAGATAATTTTTTTTTAATAATAATTTTAATAAATTATTTTTTAAAACAGAAATATTTTCTAATAACCTAATTAAATTCTATATAAATGTAGGTGCATTAATGAAACGGGGGGGTTGAGGGGGCGGTAGCCCCCTTCACACGGAACTAATTATCATATAAAACTTTTTAGAAGCCTAATAGGAATTGTTTAACACAGGTTTACATAACAGTACTCGTTATCTTACCTTTTAATCTGCAACCTGTATTTATAGTATTAAATTTCATGGTAAGAGAAAGTCGTGTGAGTGACACACCAGATTATTTTCAGTGCTTTTCACAGATAATGCATAAGAAATCTAAATTAAGATTTACTTCAATCGATAGTCAAAATAGCTTTCAATATAAATTAACCTTAACATTATTTACGCATGTTAGAATTTCAGTTTCATAATTGCACTAAGATTACATTGGAAACTACCGACCTCGTTCCTTCTCCAGATGGTACATTTTAAATTACGATATAAATTGCTTTTTTAATGTCCATTAATAGAAGTTTCTTTTAGAACAATAAATGTTTACTCTAAAGTGAGACACTTATGAAATATGAAACTACATATTTTTGTTGTATTAAACTTCGTTCAATTACAAATTAAATATATTATACCGTGTATAAAACGTCATTTCTGGTTCCTACTCATTTAGAATAAAAACAATATATATGTATATATATATATATATATATATATATTTATTTATTGGCATTATTATAAGTTACATGTTTATAAACTTTTTTACCACTAATTTTAAAAGAGTTTTGTTAGAATCAGCAAGTGGTTTCATGATTAAATTGTAATTGACGTTTTTCGGAACCCATCCAATATAACCTATCCCGCGTAAAATTGCATGCTACCAGTAATGATATTTGCTCTTGGAAAAAATTCTTGTTGTAATGTTAAAATGTTATTAGAAACGCGCGTAATGTTTTGCAAATTTTGCTTTTTCTTTGTTTATTTTTAATGTATGATCATATAAAATATTCAAGGTAATTTCAGTACTGTAATCGCTTCCCACTAAAGCAGATGCTATTAACTTTAGTTTGTTTTTTAAAGTAACTTAGGTGGATACAGAAGATCAAACAAAATGTTTCTGCTTCGTTGAAGTATGCCTCGTTGATTTTGGGCTTTGACATGAACACATTACGAGATGACTATTGAAATTTGTTAATGCTCTCATACGTTTTCCTATGGTACGTTTTATTTAAATTAATTGGCTTTAAAAAATTTTTCGTAAAACTGTTGAATAAAGAAGAATAAGAAAACAGTATTGTATGCATTTCTGAAATTTGCTTAAATGCGTTTTGTACAAATTAGATATTCGTAGTCTTCAAAATGGCTTTGTTCTACAAAATGTTTCCATGAAACTAATGTGCAGTATGTTTTTAAACCAGACGACTTGAAATTGTTGACATTTACGCGACTAATAACAATAAATGAAAATTACATTTCACCGTGTATTAATTTAATCAGTGACTGATGGCAGATGGCACAAATATTTATACCAAACGAGAAAAGAATTTAAAATATATCCATATATCCTTTGTTGAATAAACTTTTAAAATAATTTAAATTTTATGCTACTTATATGTTTTTATTTTAAACAAAAAAGTACACATTTTATATAAGTACAGGAATCATTTTCTATGGCACATGAAAAAAAAAAAAAAAATAAATAAATAAAAACATGCGTTGATGGTATCCATTTATTTTCTTCTTCATTTTTCATATTACTCGAAACCTGAGAAGATATGTTTACATTTTACAACATTGTGGTTAACAGGAAATTTTATCTTCTTATGTATTAACATAAATATTGCATTCCTTACTTATAGAGCATAGTGTCGTTTACAAATAATAACAAAAAAGATGATCATTGTCTGATTACTATTCAGTTTGATTAAGAAAAACAGAAGAAATATTTGAAGAAATACATAAGTGTACTATGCCATATAGCATTGCATTTTAAAACCATTTCATAGAGAGATGTTGAATATGCGTTTAAATTAACTGAATTGAAAATGATTACAATCACTCCATCAAATTATGAAGATAAAGTAAATTGCATTACAGGACGTTGACACCTAATTATTTCACTGGTGGCGTACATAAGTAAATCATATGAAACACTATAATATAAAGAAGTATTTCGATAGTTATTCTGTTAAACAAGTTTTCAAAATAACCTCAGTTTTATAAACAAAATTGAAACCTAAAAAGCAGGCATAAAAATAAAATATTAAAAACTCTAATATAATTTGTTTACTTTACTAATTTTATTTAAAAGCCGCGATTTACTTTTAAAATATTTTTTTATTAATCTGATATGAATTTAGAAAATAATATTATAATTCGTGCATAAATAAAGTCGAAATAAATTAATGAAATTCTATTGAGATACATAAAAAGAAAAAAAAAATACTTGATTGTCTGCAATTCGTAATTTTATTTTTATATAAAAAAAGACTTAGCATATTCTCATTTCCCTCATAGAATATTTTCTCTTAATTATTATTATTATCTAAAATTAAAGTAAATAAATAAATAAGTTGAAAAGACAATTTCTCTTTAAAATATCAATAAAATTTCTAATTTAAAAGTGGATATTTCAGCTGTGCAATTTTCAAATAAAATTCCCTAATATATTATTGCCAATTATTTATCTTTATCTTTTCCGTAGCCGAAATATTGTAAGAAGACTGAAATACGAAATTTTATTTATTATAAACACGTTAAAAATTTGATTATGGAACCTAAAAAAATTTTAAATATCGGATTGCTCATTCCTAAACTGTTAATTTTACTTTATAAAAATTCTACTGAAAAAATTTTAGCTCATCTTTTAAACAGACATCAAGCAATGGCTAAAACTGCTGTCGATCTTGCAGATTACCTTGTAAAATTCTCAAACAAATTCAGCAGAGCTTCTTTTCGTTTTGATCACGAAGTAAATCATCTTAATGACACTTCTAGAGGTATTCTATCATTATTAAATAGATCGGAAATTGATATCCTAGTATGTAATATTGTAGTGGATGAGAAAGGCCTGCAATATGGGCATTTTACTTATTACGTTTAAACATTATTACGTTTAAATTATCTCCTTATGCGTTCATGATACTGAAACCAGAAAACAAACCACAAATATTCGGCATTATTCAGACATTTTCCCCATCGATTTGGTTAGTAATAGCTATTGTTTTGATTATTCTATCGATATTGCACTATATGTTTAAAGAGAGATTTTCGTTGCAAAAAAGTTTTCTTCATGTATTTGCAATTTTGTTTAGACAAAATTTCATTTTAAGACCTTCGTCAATGGCTGAAAACTTGCTTATTTTGTCTTGGGTTGTTGGAGCTATGGTTCTTTGCCTCGCTTACGAATCTGTTTTTCTGTCATTTGTTGCGATCCCTCGTGTAAC